>CM049371.1:38046910-38107019 GCA_026937815.1 Etheostoma perlongum
TGAATGACACTGTCAGGTCTCAGCTTTCCAAAGGGGGGGTGCATGCTAGAAACTCTGCAGGGTGCCCAAACTTTTGTAGACGCCATTTTTAGTTTTCTGTTATTTTGAAAGTGTAAATAATGAAATAAAATCTAACTATTTGTGACATACTATACGAATGTTTAATCTGTCATTTAATGCCTTTTGGAGATTTTTCCATCATTTCTTGGCTTCTTTCTGCACATAAATACAATTTTTTACCTGGGGTGCCCAAACTTTCAAACCCCACTGTATATGTGCAGTATAAACGGAACCATCTGATGTTATGTACAATTACACCCAATACATATCAATTTTAAAATTGAATTTGATTTAAATATACTGCCATCACCTACCTAGAGTTGGTCAAGTGCTTTACCCTGAAAATGCATGTAACTTTATCTAATAAATGACTACAATGGATATTCTGTGAAAATAATAATGGTTCTGTAAAATTAAAGAGATATTTATTGTTGCCTCTAGGCTTCAAAGCACAAGAAAGTTGAAGGAAAAGTCGGAACATGTCTACCATGGACACTGAAGGACAAGAACCTGCAGGTACAGTCCCACTTATGTATATATTATATAAACAGACCATCCAGGATTTTGCAATCGCGCCAATTCAACCACTCACCGTGACTTTGGTGCAACTTGCAACTTTGACCAATCACTGCACCGCAAATTTGACCATTAACCAGAGTTTCCGCCGACTTCAACCAATCCCAGCAGTCCCACGTGCCAGACTCTGTATCAGTACGTGACTCTGAGAGCCGATGACCAAGCGGGAGTGAGTTGACGTCACATGTACGTCGCCATATTCATTTTGTGTGTTACGTGTGTGAACATCTCACATTTACCAACAAAACCTACAGCGAAACATTTCAGACCTCAATCATTTCGTCCTGCCAACCTGTATACATTTTAACATCAATGTACGCTGTAATAATTTTTCACTATAAAGTCGGTGAAAGCAACGGCTGTTTCAATCCTGTCGGCTCTCTGTAGTGGGCGGGGCTGCTCAGTTCCCCCCCGCGACTGACACATGCGCGAGCGCACACACACACAAACACACACGGTGGATGCAGGACGAACAGAGATGAGACATACAGGATGACCTAAATTAAGGACAGCTACGCTCTTTATTGTAAGTGCATTGATAAGTTAAAGTCCGATAAGTCCTTTATCAAACCGTATGAATGTGTCCCAGCCCAGGATAAGAAACTAACTATGTAAAGATCAACAAGCCACACATGTTAAAATTTGATTCATATAAATTATATTTTTTGCCTTAAAGGTCACATGACTCTGTGCTATTTGGATGCTTTTATATAGACCTTAGTGGTCCCTAATACTGTATCTGAAGTCACTTTTATATAGACCTTAGTGGTCCCTAATACTGTATCTGAAGTCTCTTTTATATAGACCTTAGTGGTCCCTAATACTGTATCTGAAGTCTCTTTATATAGACCTTAGTGGTCCCCTAATACTGTATCTGAAGTCTCTTTTATATAGACCTTAGTGGTCCCTAATACTGTATCTGAAGTCTCTTTTATATAGACCTTAGTGGTCCCTAATACTGTATCTAAAGTCTCTTTATATAGACCTTAGCGGTCACCTAATACTGTATCTGAAGTCTCTTTTATATAGACCTTAGTGGTCCCTAATACTGTATCTGAAGTCTCTTTTATATAGACCTTAGTGGTCCCTAATACTGTATCTGAAGTCTCTTTTATATAGACCTTAGTGGTCCCTAATACTGTATCTGAAGTCTCTTTTATATAGACCTTAGTGGTCCCTAATACTGTATCTGAAGTCTCTTTTATATAGACCTTAGTGGTCCCTAATAATGTATCTGAAGTCTCTTTATATAGACCTTAGTGGTCCCTAATACTGTATCTGAAGTCTCTTATATAGACCTTAGTGGTCCCCTAATACTGTATCTGAAGTCTATTTATAGAGACCTTAGTGGTCCCTAATGCTGTCTTTTAAAGAACTATACGAAAAGGAATTTCAACTTTTTTTTAAACTTTCTGTCACAAAATCCTGGAGGGACTGTACATATAATTCATCCATTTGACATTTATTTGTATGTAAATTGTATATATATATAAATATATATATATATATATATATATATATATCGGCAGCAAAATGAGCACTTTTGTGAAGGTAAAAGTTGGACAGTTGCTCTATTAACTAGCATCGTAGCTCGTTTCACCACTGCCGACTGCAGCGATCTTGTTTCATACCGGACCAATCTCAAAGATTGTCGTTCCCATCAGTTACTTAGACATAAACCCAGATTGAAAAAAGTGGTAATTACCCTTTAAAGATGCATTGTGTTGTTTTTTACCACTGTTGAAGAGAACGTTTTTTACATTATGTGTAATTAAGCTTTTATCCAACGCCTCATAATTCACCCTTCAAGCCATGTATTTTGAACTATTCCACTGATTTACAGTTGGCCAAAAAAGGCAAGAGAAAACAAGTGTGTATACACACACACACAAAGGGGCTGCCTGTTGTACTTATCAAAGTGAACTTCTCTTTCTCCTTGACAGTCCTATTCAACTTTCTCTCCAAAGTTGGACTGAAGAAATTTTATCCTAACAAACTCACTCTTCGGTCTCTCTTGGAGATCAACAAAAACAGCGTAAATGAAGAAGCTGTCTCATCTGTGAAGGACATACCATGGGGTTTTCTCAGGAAACTATTTAAACTCAATTCTGAATGCAGGAGCTGTACACAATTATCAGACGATGATGATGATGACCTTTACACTGCAGATGACCCTGCAGAAGATAAGGTCAACCCTCTCGACCTCATAGTAGCACTCTTCCTTTGTGCTGACAGCTTCTTGCAACAGGAACTAGCCCTCAAGATGTCCATGTGCCAGTTTTCTGTCCCACTGCTGTTGGCCCATGCCAATACCAGTCAGAGTACTCTGATGCTTTGGGCTCTGAGAGACATCGTCAAAGAGTGGCGTCCACATGATTTGTCTGAATCAAGAGGGTTTGTTGAAGACAACATTATCCAAGCAGATCTTCCATTCTACTCATTTGTGCGGCTGAAAAACTGCAGTTTATCAAAGTCCCAGTGGTTGAATCATGTTCTCAGCTTTGGTCAGTCCAACAACAATATGTTCATACACAGAGATATGGAAGGTGGAGAAGTTAAAAAAATCATTGCCAATGGTTTAGTAGAGGTTTGCTGGTACCTTCCCAGTGGTACTGAAAATCTTAACATATTTCCAGAGCCAGTTGCATTTGCTAATTTGCGAGGAGACGTTTGTGGGTCACTTGCACAGTTCACTTTTCTTTGTCATGTGTCCACTGCTATCTTTGTATTCCTGGACAAAGTTGAAGAAGAGGAGCACGAGGATTCTGACTTCTCTTCAAGATGTGAAATCCAAACTGTTCTTCGTTGTTAGCCGCAAGGAGGGGAATAGTACAGAAGATATGTCTGTCAAGAAAACACTGAAAGAATTAGACCTACCAACGACAAGTGTGAAAATCAAGGATCCAAGGATAAATGTAACAGAGTTTTCAAAAAAACTTTGTACAGCCATCAAGAAATCCCTCAAAGATGTAAAAAACCCACAAAGCATTGCAAATATGCTTGACAAAGCTGTTGAACTTGGTCTGTCTGTGGATGAACGCACAAGTGACGACCAAAGGAAGGCAGCTGAGGACATTGTGAAAGGAATTGGAGTGCAAACTATACCAGACTACAAGAAAGAACAACTCCCTTTACAAGGAGATAACTGGAAAAAGTTATCGAAGTTAGAGAAGGAGGAATGTAGGATGAAAGACACTGGTGACTCAGGCCTCGAAGAGTATAAAACTCAGTTACAGGCAGAACAACTAAAAATCAGAGAGGGGCAAAGAGAACAAACATTGTCAAAAGGAATTAAGAGTTTTATTGAAATTTTATCCACAAGTGACAAAGAAAAAGAGATTATTTCCTTAAGTGGATGAAGTTGAAGTTGAATTCACTTTCTCGAGACAAACTGACTGATCTGCGTAACAAATTTAAAGAGCAATGCAAGACAAAAGATGCAAAACTCATTGCAGGGTTGGATCAGGCTTTGCTGGATAGCTCTTTAGGAATAGAGCATTACATGAGAGAGATGGGGCTGATCTATGAGTTTTCGTTTCAATCACAAAACACTGCTGACAAAATATCTTGTCTCCCTGGTTTGGCAGCTGAAATGCTGTTGGATGGATATCCTTTAGAGCTCTTAGACGGAGATGCGTCTAACATCCCAGAGAGATGGGTAACAGACGTGCTAATGGAGCTTCACAAGAAGGTCGGAGAGAAGAGCAGACTGTTGGTACTGACGGTGTTGGGTGTTCAAAGTAGTGGGAAGTCAACACTCCTCAACACCATGTTTGGTGTGCAGTTTCCTGTCAGCAGTGGCAGATGCACAAGAGGAGCTTATATGCTCTTCCTCAGAGTAAGTGAGGATATACAAAGGGACTTGAACTGTGACTTTATACTTCTGATTGACACAGAAGGTCTTAAGTCTTCTGATTTGGCACAACTAGAGGACAGTTATGAGCATGACAACCTGCTGGCAACCTTTGTCATTGGCTTAAGTGATGTCACCATTATCAACATCGCAATGGAGAACTCAACAGAAATGAAAGATGTCCTGCAAATTGCAACGCATGCTTTCTTGAGAATGAAGAAAATTGGTAAAAAGCCAGTTTGTCATTTTGTGCACCAGAATGTTGGTGGAGTCTCAGCTCATACCAAGAATCTGACAGAAAGAAAACATTTATTGGACCAGCTCAATGAAATGACTCAAATCGCAGCCGAAATGGAAAAGCAGCCCGCTATAAAAGCTTTCACAGATGTGCTCGACTATGACATGGAAAAAAACAACTGGAACATCCCAGGACTCTGGCATGGGACCCCACCGATGGCACCAGTAAACACAGGTTACAGTGAAGCTGTAGCACGTTTAAAGAAACATCTTTTGGAGACAGGGAAAGGTAAAAAAAGCGATGAAGTCTCACAGATTCCAGAGTTTCTAGAATGGATGAGAAGCCTCTGGAAAGCAGTAAAATATGAGAACTTCATCTTCAGTTTCAGAAACACTCTTGTGGCTCATGCATATGACAACCTTGACAAAGTGTTCAATGAATGGGAATGGGGGTTCAGGAAAGAGATTCTCTCCTGGCAGACATCAGCAGAGTTGGAAATCAAAAATGCTGACAATGAATCTCAGGTGGAAATTTGGAACGAATTGGTTGAATCAAAAAAATCTGAGGTATTAAAGAAAATAGCAGCCCAGCAAAACATAACGAAGGAAAAACTCACAAACTACTACAAAAGAAAAGATAGACGTGTACATTTGATAGAGAAATACAAAATTGACTTTCTCAAGAGGATCAACAGTCTTGCAATTGAAGTTGAACATTCTGTGTGTAATTCCTTGGATAATGCCCTTAAACTGAAAGTCGGTTTAAAAGAGGCTCAGGACATACAGAGGAAATCCAGAGGAGTGATTGAAGAGCGGGTCCTGAAACTCCTGAGTGACGGGAAAAGCTCCAAATGGTCCGATGACCAGCTGAAACATGAGTTTGAAAATATGTGGGCTAAAGCTACTGAAAATATACCTGACCTAACAGAACGAGACATATCTACATGCATTCTCAAAGAAATGAAGAAACATTTCTCAAATCAGAATGTAAATGAAAAATTGCAAAATGTTGACGATCTAAAGAAAATTGGGCTGGGTAAATTTAAGACCACAAGAGACCATATTGACTCCTTTTTGAAGAAGGTGAAATATCTGTGGGTTACTGGAGCTTTACAGAGTGTTGCAGACAGCGTCATTGAGATTTCCACACAGTTTGTTCTTGATAAAACAAAGACAAATGGAGATTACGATGACACTTTCATAAAAGAGCTTTTGGAGAAAATAGATGAAAAGATTAAACAGACCTACAAACACTACAAAACAAATAAACAGTTTGAGATTGACCTGAAACTTCATATTTGTGGCATTGCCTCCAGGGAATTCTTAAAAATGCACCAAAAATTCATGTCGGACAATAGTCCAAGAAGTCAGCTGGAGAAGTACAAGAATCAGTACTTATCAGATTTTATCGATTTATACAAACAGAGAGATGATTGCCAACGCAAAGCAAATGATTTTGTCAGACTTTGTGTCAAACCTGCTGTTGAAGAGTACATCAGTAGATCTCTGGGAATAGACATTGTAGATCAGATTTTGACAAGTTCCCATTCAGCAGAGTACAGTTCACGCTCCTTTTTCCAGTACAACATTCAGAAAGAGCTGCTGCAAAAGGGAGAGTTTGAGAGTTTTCTCAAGTACATTTGCACGTATGAGATTTATGTTAAGGATTGGATATTTCAGCACATTCTGCAAAACATGTCAATAGACAAAACTTTGGGCAAACTGAAAAGTAAGAACCTGCAGGTCATAGTTAACAAAATAACAGAAGCAACAGAACGAGCCTCAAAAGGAGTGGATGGTGTTTTGCTGCCAGACGACAAGGAAAGCATCACAAAGCTCATCAACAACATGCGCAAATATTTGATCAAAGACATCTCAATGTCAAAGGAGGCTGAAAAAGCCACCTTGTTTCAAATCCAAAGCACATGTCGTCCTTTTACAGAGAGCCTCATTAAAGCATTGGGTGAATTGAAGGAACAGCTGCAGCACCAATTCTTAAACTCTGAAGACATCACTGAGACTCTGGACAAACTTCCAATCAAACCACAAGATGAGCTTTTCAAGCGGGTGTTTGGCTGTGGACAACAATGTCCATTTTGTAAAGTTCCGTGTGAGGCTGGAGGCAAAGACCACGAGAAGCATCATGCAGCTATTCATCGGCCACAGGGTCTCTGTAGATACAGGGGTGAGGCCACTAAGAAGCTGGTTGAAACACTGTGTACAACAGATGTCCACAGTGAACGTAAATTCAGAAATACAGAAACTAATTGGGAGTCCCATCCCTATAAGGACTACATGGACTACTATCCAGACTGGCTCATTCCTCCTGATAGCACCATCGAGGCATCGGACTACTGGAAGTATGTCCTGGTTCAATACAATGAAAGATTTGCTGAAGAATACAAAGCCAAACCAGCTGATGTTCCAAAGGCCTGGAGGAGCATCACAAAGGAACAAGCACTGAAGGGATTAAAAGACGCTTTCAACATAAAGTGAACAATGTACAACCTGAAAAATATCTGTCAAACAAAACATTTAAACATTGAAAAATGTATTAAATGTCCAGAAAAATCCCAAAGGAAGAACTGAAGTAGAGCATTAAGAAGAACAATCAGTCAAATAAAAGACAAGACTATTACCTTTACTTTAAAGATTTGATCTAATTCAGTATAATTAAAACAACTCAAATACTTACCTTAAATAATTTAAGGTTTTGTTTATTTTTTTGTGTACATTTTTTTGTGACAAATCCCAACTGAACACTTACCGGACATTCACACCGCCACCAACTTGAGCGTCTAAAGTTACCGGATTCATTTTCAATGGAAGCTTCTCTCAGCTGCAAGGAGGCAAATCTGTCGGCGTCGCGTTTTGGGCGTTTTGAACGTGTTGCGAGTCAATCAGAAAGTTGTGGTATACTTTATGCTAATGAGCTATGACGCGGTTCAGCGGCTAACGCCAGCCGCCAATGGGAATATAGACGTCCTTCACGCTGGCTGATCCCAGAGAAACATACGATGTGAACTTTGGTTCCTACCAAAACATTCATTCTGAGGACAAGCTCATAATCGCCGTTGCTAGGTTACCTATTGTTTATAATATAACGTTTGTACATAGGGACCAGTTAGCGTTAGCTGCCGGTCACATGGTATCTAATGGTCCCTCACAGTGAAGTCCTGCACAGGTCACTAGGTTAGTCAGGATCACTAGGTTAGTCTGGGTCACTGGGTTAGTCTGGGTCACTGGGTTAGTCTGGGTCACTAGGTTAGTCTGGGTCACTAAGTTAGTCTGGGTCACTGGGTTAGTCTGGGTCACTGGGTTAGTCTGGGTCACTAGGTTAGTCTGGGTCACTGGGTTAGTCTGGGTCACTAAGTTAGTCTGGGTCACTAAGTTAGTCTGGGTCACTGGGTTAGTCTGGGTCACTAGGTTAGTCTGGGTCACTAGGTTAGTCTGGGTCACTAGGTTAGTCTGGATCACTAGGTTAGTCTGGGTCACTAGGTTAGTCTGGGTCACTAAGTTAGTCTGGGTCACTGGGTTAGTCTGGGTCACTAGGTTAGTCTGGGTCACTAAGTTAGTCTGGGTCACTAAGTTAGTCTGGGTCACTGGATTAGTCCGGCGGCTGCTCGCTCTGCCTGCACGCCGCTACGGCTCAGCGGCTAACGAGCGAGCTAACTGCTGACAGACCCCGCTGCGACCAATTAACAACACAACTTCCGTCATTATAAATGGGGCCAGAGCTTTTTTGCAGCTCAAGTCGGAGGCGGTGTGTACGTACGGTAAACCAGCTACTGGCAGTGAGTACTGTGGCATGCTTAAGTCTGGTGAAGGAAAAATGAGTTGAACAAGTGCAAAAGCTTTGTTAGAAAATGTTTTCTATGCTTTATACTTTTTGAATATTACAGATGTGTTTTTGTTTATTAATCTTCTATAGGCCCTCATGCACAATGACAGGTACACAATGATGATGTTGACAATGATAAAGAAAAAAAATCATTTCTACCTTTAATTTTTGGTTTGTGATTAGAAAGGTTTGTTTTTTCTATTTTGAAGACAATTATGAAAATGAAAATGTACATCAGACATCTGGAAAAAAATGTACGCTATGCACAGTATACCTGGTGTGAAGAATAATGATGTGAATGATGATTTAGATGTTTTGTAATAACTCATGGTTCATTCATTGCGACGTTGAGATGACTTTCTACAAACCATGTTTGCAAAGAAAGACAAAAAAAATACAAAAATTGATTAAAAAGAATTACTTTTTTTTCTTTATTTTAATATTACCATTTTTCTTCTTTTTTGTTTGCAAAGAAAGACAAAGACAAAAAAATAACAAAACAATGGTAAAAAAAAAAACTTTTGATGCAGACTTCCGTTGTTTGTTTTACTTTATTTTAATATTACCATTTTTTCTTGTTTTCTTTTTTAAATGATATGTTTAACAAACTAACAGTGACTTGTGTGCACAACATAATGATGTTTAGGTCTAAGTATAAATATCATGTGATAAGATTGTTTAACTTTCATTATTATAACTTACTCAACTATTTACATTTTTAAAGTTTTATTCTCAACATTTGTAGCTAAAACATTATTATGCATTGAACACGTGAGAAAATAAAAAAGCTTAAAAACAGCTGATCTGACATGCACTTATGGTTTTCTATTATTTGTTTTTAATTTGTTTTTAATATGATTACAGTGATGACTAGTGCTAAAGATGCTGATGTTGATGATGTTGAACTACAAAAGCCATGAAACACATGTTATCTTTAATGTTTGGTATTATTTTACTTCTAATATGTAAATGGTAACATTTGTATCTTTGATGTGTATTTGATAAGTCAGTGAATGAGAAATATGAAACACAAATGACTTTTGCTGACCTGCTTTGTTTTCTTCTTTTAAATATTTATCATCTTCTAGTTTTATTGCTTTTAAAAATATGTTAAATCAACGTACATGTTGACATGCATGCACAGAAATGGCCTTAGTACAATGACCATGTGATGAGATATTTAACTTACTATTATTAATAATACTACTTTTTATTACTTGTTCCACTATTTACATTTTTTACTGTTTGTTCCTCAATATTCTTGCTAAATGTAATCTGAAAGTAACTGATGTGTGCTAGAGAGTACAAAAACAGCATTAGTAATATATGCATGTTGATGATCATGTGTAAATACCTTTCACATGTTAATGATTAACTTGTTAACAGATGATGTGTTGAACAAGTCACAAAGAAGTTAAAAAGATGGAAATACTTTGTTATCTGTACCTTTAAAATGCTCTTATGGTTTATGATTATTCATTTTTCTTTTGTTTTTTAATTTTGGGCTAAAGATGACTTGTTGATGATGTTGAACTATAAAAGCCATGTAAAATAAATGTTCTTTAATATTTCATTCTTTCGTATTGTTATCATTTTACTTCTATATTTACTTTTATATTTTAGGTATAAGCAAAGCAGTTGTATCTTTTGATGTGTATATTAAAAGTCAGTGAATAAGAAATATATGTGTTGGCGTATTTGTTGCTCATGATCTTTAGTACGTAACTTTTAGATATTAATAAACGTCCGTTACATTCAAGCCAGTCACCTATATCAATGTTCTCTTTAATTCCCCAAAATAACATGATTGATTCCACCCAACGCTCTTTGCCAAGTACAAATCTCTACTTTCATTAATTTTGGGGCATCTTATTCAATTTTATAGCATTGTAAAACAAATGGAAGTGTTTTTGAAATAGTATTGAGTAAAAGTTGACATATTCCAGTCTGTGATTATCATCAACATCCATTCCTTTAATTTTAGTCTAAATAATTCCTAATTTCTGCTTTTCTAACTCAAACATTAGGTATAATTTCCTATAAATGAGGTTTATTGACCATAAATTCCAAAAATAACTGTAAAACTAAAGTTAACCGTGTTGAAAACGTCAAAAGTGACAAACATTGAAAAAAAGCGTCAAGTGAATAAAAAAGGGAAAAAAACATAAGAAAAACAAAAGGGACAAAAAAAAATCGATGAAAACATCAACAAAAGTGTTGATTTCCAATTTTGACGGGAAGACAACACGAGGGTTAAATATGGTCTTAACAAGCCAACAGTGGGGAATACTGTTAAACATGTTAAACTTAGGTTTTAGACAAGCTACAAGGGAAATCTGGAACATATGTGATATATCATTATATTTTGGCAATTTCTATACCGTTTGTTGACTACAAATGTTTATTTCTTGCTTTTTACAAGTTTATAAAGAGGAAAATAATATGATGATGAGCGAATTGATAATAATGATGATTATTGTAAAAAGATTGATTGAAAAACGTTTTAAAATAAAAACCAAAAATGCTTGAAGTCACCTTTATCAAATTAAAATACAAGAAGTGGGTATTAAGTTTACAAAGTTCTCAAAAATATTTTGCTTAGGTTTTAGTTTTTCAAGCTGTAACCATCAATCACTTTTGTCAGAACTTCCTTAATTTCCATTGTGCATTGCATTCTGGGATAATAGTGTTTATTAACACCAGTTTTACATTATTACACCATCACTGTCTCAAATATGGTTAGATTTTTATTGTATCCAACTAGGAGCAAAAATCATGTTAGAAAACATGATTGTATGAGTAGTATATTTATATGTAAGAATACTGCATATCTCTCAAATATTCAAATATAAAACTCAAATACAACTATAGAACTTTCCATTGTCTTGCACACGTCATCCAAAATGAAAAATGTCTCTTTTCTTCCCAGAAACAATGTCTACAGTTACTCTGGACAATCAAAATAACTCAAAAAGTGAATGCAGAAAAGAAGTAGTAATACAACTTTGTGAAATTCAGCCACTTACCACTTGAGGGCAAAATAAATCAGAGACTACATCACAGTAATAACACTCCTCACTGGCCGATTTGCTCACTTGTTTCAAGCAAATGCAACTTCTAATTCTCATAAACTGTGTATAGGCTGTAATAAACATGGTATGGGACATACTCTCACTTCTGGAACACTGCCACAAGGGGGCACTCAAAGCACACAGAGTCAAGTCCACAATGAAGAGGTTAGATGCCACAAAGATCTTTCCTGACAAAGGGCGCTGAAATGCAAGAATAATAAAGCACAATTACTCCACACAAGTTTTGAATTTGCATAACACAATAAAACTTTTAGACTATTTTAACAATACTTTAACAATTCCAGTTATGATTTTGCCAGATCAAATCTTATTTCACATTGTTTTGGTACAAATCTCTTCACCTATTACAGACACACATTGCTCCATTTATCAAACGAATCCAGCTAGTCAGCATTGTTAAGCCAAGCCCTTTTATTTAACCAGGAAGTCCGTTAACATGAAAATCTCTTTCCTGTTGGAGACCTGGCCAAGTCTGTAAGGTTTAGACCTGAGCAGCCTTGATGAAATAGCATCATTCATCACTGAAGAGAGGATCTTTATTTAGTATTAACTTGGAATTAGTTTTTGCTGTGTCACCGCTCTACTTAACTGTAAATGGACTGTTCTTATATAGCGCTTTACTAGTCTTAACAACTTCTCAAAGCTCTTTTACATAGTACAGGAACCATTCACCATTCACACACATTCACACACTGCCACCTGCTCATCAGATAAACACTCACACACACATTTACACTCCAAACACAGGGTTGCACAAGGACACTTTGACATGGGACTGCAGGGCCAGGGATCAAATCACCAACCTTCCGATTGGCAGGCGACTGCTCTACCACTGCGAGCGCAGGTGACCGCTCTACTGCTGAGCCACAGCCGCCCCAGTGTTTTGAACTTCTTAACTGTGGCTAAGAAGTATAAAACAAGGCGGCATGCTAAGGCCGCCTGCACACTGTCTGCGTGGCGTGAGCGTGTCAGCTGTGTATCGTGTCCGTTTTCATGAAAAATCTTTATATAACTTTTTAACATGTCGGTCTGGATATGTATCACTATAATTTATTTTCTAAATCCAGACACCACAGAATACTGTAACATTGTTTTCATCATAATCTAATTCTCATAATTTGTGATATGATTTCTTATTTTAAAAAACCTAATGGGAAATGTAGCATTCACCTGAGTAGAAATGGCAGCCATAAGCAGAGGACTCAACTAACCTGGGACATCGTGAGATATTCTTTCAGGATCGTTAGCACTGCAGTATAAACACTGAGGTACAGCTCAGTTATGGTGGCTTCATGCCACACCTTCCTAACCACCCTCCAACTGAGAAAGAGAGAGATACTGTACATCAAATCAGTTTTGTTGCTCCAAGAGCTCAGGAAGTCTAAATATATCAGTTAAGTATAAATTAATTTTAGAAACTAGATTAGAAACAGTCTCCCAACAGGTAAGTATAGCAGCAGGTAAGTATATTGTAAAGATTAAAGGTTTAGTGCTGCAGTCAGTAGCATAAATCATTCTGAACTAAAAAATATCTTTATAATGGATATTGAATTAGCTTTCCTGGTCTGTGGCCCATTGATGATCTGCATGTAGGTCACCAAACAGCTGTTCAAGATGATTGCTGAAAGGAGCTGCAAAAAACCATTGCAGCATTGTTGATACGGTGGCAACTATCACCGTAAACATCAAGTAGGCTTGGGCAATGGTTCTGGCGGACTCGTTTCCAACCCCATTTTACTTCCTCGCAAAACACCGCAGGAGTCCATCAGTATGCTAACCAGCAACTAGCTTGAGAGCGCTAACCTAAGACCTCTAAAGAGCCAAGGTGTTCCACATCAACCATCTTCCTGTCTGGGTTGAAGTAGCTAACCAGGATGGAAAGTGCTTTTCCTACCACCATTGATAATACTCTCGTCAAGGTTGATAGAAAATGGATACTTCCATGTATTGCTGGAGATCCTCTCTGAACATGTAAAACCCAAGGCTCCATTCTGGGCCCTCTTCTGTTTAACATCTACATGCTTCCACTGGTTTAGATTATGGAAAACAACAAAATAAGTTACCATAGTTATGCGGACGACACACTAATTTACATGACCTCATCGCCAGGGGACTATAGTCCAATACAAAACTGACTAAGTGCATCGAACAAATTAACGGCTGGATGTGCCAGAACTTTCTGAAATTAAATGAAGGTAAAACTGAGGTGGTTGTTTTTGGAGAAAAAGAGGAATGATTAAAAGTCTGCTCTCAGCTTCAAACAACAATGTTAAAAACAACAGACAAAGCCAGAAATCTTGGTGTAGTCATGGACTCTGACTCTTTAAACGCCACATTAAGACCATTACAAAGATAGCCTTTTATTACCTTAAGAATATATCAAGGGTTAGAGGACTTATGCATCACCAGGATTTGGAGAAACTGGTCCATGCTTTCATCTTCAGTAGACTTGACTACTGTAACGGGGTCTTTACAGGTCTCACTAAAAAATCAATCAGACAGCTGCAGCTGATTCAGAACGCTGCTGCTCGGGTCCTCACTAAGACCAAGAGACTGGATCACATCCTTCCAGTCCTCACTAAGACCAAGAGACTGGATCACATCACTCCAGTCCTCACTAAGACCAAGAGAGTGGATCACATCCCTCCAGTTCTCACTAAGACCAAGAGACTGGATCACATCACTCCAGTCCTCACTAAGACCAAGAGAGTGGATCACATTCCTTCAGTCCTCACTAAGACCAAGAGACTAGATCACATCCTTCCAGTCCTCACTAAGACCCAGAGACTGGATCACATCCCTCCAGTCCTCACTAAGACCAAGAGACTGGGTCACATCCCTCCAGTCTTCACTAAGACCAAGAGACTAGATCACATCCCTCCAGTCCTCACTAAGACCAAGAGACTAGATCACATCCTTCCAGTCCTCACTAAGACCAAGAGACTGGATCACATCCCTCCAGTCCTCACTAAGACCAAGAGACTGGGTCACATCCCTCCAGTCTTCACTAAGACCAAGAGACTAGATCACATCCCTCCAGTCCTCACTAAGACCAAGAGACTAGATCACATCCTTCCAGTCCTCACTAAGACCAAGAGACTGGATCACATCCCTCCAGTCCTCACTAAGACCAAGAGACTAGATCACATCCTTCCAGTCCTCACTAAGACCAAGAGACTGGATAACATCCCTCCAGTCCTCACTAAGACCAAGAGACTGGATCACATCACTCCAGTTCTGTAGTCCTTACACTGGCTTCCTGTGCCTCAAATAATTGATTTCAAAGTACTTTTGCTAGTTTACTTTTGCTCAATGGTTTAGGGCCAAAATACATTTTTGATCTTCTACTACACTACGCCCGCCTCCCCCAGCTTTTATACTTGTGCTTTAACCGTTTTTTTTAAAATTAATTATTCTTGTGTTTTATCCGTTTTTTCTATTTTTTAATTGTTTAACTGATTGTGTGTAAAGCACATTGAACTGCCCTTTTGCTAAAATGTGCTAAACAAATAAAGCTGCCTTGCCTTGCCTAACTAGTCTAAAACAAGACACCTGCTTAGGCTTTCAGCTAAAATTGCAATCAGCAGAGTTTGATAGGCTGAGATCTATTCTGTCTGAGTGTGAGGTTAACTGGTCTGACAGCAGTGTGTTAGCATCTGAACAAAGTGAAAATAAAGAGATATTCATTTATTTTTCCATCAAGGTTTGAAAGCAAAGGGCCATCTATCTACACTGAACACACAAGGACAACGACGTGCATACATTCCCATTTAAAACTATAACTAATGATCAAATGAATGAAAGAAATTCAGCACAAATAATATCAAACTGTAATGTAACTATTAAGTGTGGTCAGCTTTGTTCTTGATCTTAAAACCAAAGTGGGCAAATGGTTGTGCTACAAACTTCAATAATACAGAAACAAAAATATCTAAATGTGTGTGTTTAATATAGTTTAATACAATTAAATACAGTATTTTTATGTCATGGTAACTCACAGCACTTTTTTGTAAAAACCCAAAACAAGCCCAATCTATCTGACAGACGAGGTTTCTATCACATTTAAGGAAGTGAAGAAATGCATGCATGGTTTCTGAGAAATAGACGCTGACACTAAACAGCATGAACATTTCTCCATAACAGAATCTGATGATGGTATTGAGGTTTACTCTGGAGGGTGTTGGTACTGACATTGTACACAGAAACACGCGCCTGCACACACTGTTTTACCCTTGTCCTCAGGTCAAACTGACCCGTTTCAAAATGTTTTATGTCAGAAATATGGATTTGTTTCAACCAAATTGCCCAAAAATAACATGGTTGATTCCATACAACATTCTTTAGATAAAATTAATGATGAATTTCATTACATTTTTTGGGTGTTTTATTTAATCTTATAGCATTTGAATTCTTTTTTTTTTTTAATGGTTTCAAAAAAGTATCCAGACTAAACTTTGACATCTACCCATCTGAGATCCACTCAACATCCTTTGATCTTAACTATTAGCCAAAATGATTCATCATTTCTGCCTTTTTAACTAAAAACTTATGTATAATTTGATATAAATGAGGGTTGTTGACCATGAATTCTAAGAATAAGTTTAAAACCTAGTATTAAAACAGCTCAAGTTTTAAAACAAATGCACCAAAAGCATCGAAAAAGTGACCAAAAAAAAAAATCAGAAAAAGCGACAAAAACAATAAAAAAATGTTAATTTTCAATTTTGACCTGGAAGGACAAGTTCATGGTTAACGGGAAGACAACTCAAGGGTTAAACAGATATCAAGTTTGCAGTTATGTAAATTAATGGCGGAAAAAGCTCAATGCACTGCAGATTCAGAAAATAAGCAAATAGACAAACGGAAAGAAAATTAAGAAAACATGTGGCATAAACATACATACTAAAAACATATCGTACAGTGCATTCTATAGTATTTTTCATACTTTCCCAGTTCCAGCAAAACAAAGTTAGTCTTTAGCTTTTGTACCGTGACATATTTCCAAGTGAAACAAATGTTTGAGTACAGTTACAAAACAACAGGTATTTAAATCCTATCCTTCATATTTTATTGAAGCAAATGTGAGTCATGTGTCATTATTCGTAGAAAAGACTGCAATCGTTTGTGTAATCAGTGCTAATCAAAACTATATGGTTGGAAAAGCTGGAAGAATTGTTTTGGGTACAAAGTACAGAAACCTGTTATTCTGGTGTATTGAATGCTTTCGGTTTCTATATGTGCAGTATAAAAACCACAGCTGACCCAGAAAGCCCCAGAGTCTCCTGCCGTCTGATGTCAGGTACGTTTCAGTGAAACTTTATAACCTGGAAACATGTTGTATTTGGTCTGCATTTTCAAATTTAGTATATTGCAATTACTTACCCATGCTTGATAAGATGTTTGATAGTGAAATTGCATGTTACTGTATCCAATCAATGACAGAATAAGATTACTTCATATGGAACGTTTCCATTGATGTGATTTCATTGTTTGCAACTGATCTATACTCATAAAGAATACAATATTTGTATTTGTGTTTTGTAAAAGTAACAAAATATTCATTTTTTCCCCTCTAGGATTGAAAGCACAGGGCAGACAAAGAGAACAAGCCACGTCTACAATGACCACAAGACAAGAGATTGCAGGTACGTTCCCACTTAAAATACTGCCAAAACAAATTCTTTAAACGGATGTTTTTCCCTTTGAAAAAAGGACATAAATGATCTAGGTCAATAAAATCTAATGAGCTTTGTTATGTGGGATGCTTTCCAAAACATAAACTGGTATATGTGCAGTGAGAATGTGTCACCTCACATACATCAGACCAGACTTACAGTTATCTAGAAATAGCTGCAGGTGAAATGATGAGAACATCAGATATAAGTATAGTAAAGTACACTGATTGTGTTATTATATTTGCAGTCTATACAGTCTCCTGTAAGTTGTCAAACATTAATTCATAAACCTAATTTAAAATACATCATATATACAAATAAAAAAACATCTATTTTAATCTAAATCTGTTTTGTGATGCCTACACTGTGAGTGTGGCAGGCATGTTCCCTGTCTGTGCCAACGCCAGGAAATATCCCTTATGTTTTAATTTATATTGCAATGTAAATAATACACTCAACACTTACAGTACACTTAACAGTACCCAGAGAAGAGAGGGGGAGGGTAGGGCAAAGACAAAGAGAACAAACCGTTGTGCAGGGCAGGAAGGCATTTACAGGCGTATGACAAGAGAAGTGTTTGAGGCATAAATTTCTCAAAATACTTTAACTGCAACATTTTTTCAAGGAAATTATGCTACTATATGTAAAAACGGAACCCCCTGATGTTATGTACATTTACACCCATATCAATTTTGAATGCTGGGACTATTTATTCTTCTGTATTTGATTAGAAAATATACTGCCATCACCTACCTAGAGTCGGTCAAGTGCTTTACCCTGAAAATGCCTGTAACTGTATCTAATCAATGACTACAATTCTGTTAAAATAATAATGGTTCTGTAAAAATAAAGAGATATTTATTGTTGCCTCTAGGATTCAAAGCACAAGAAAGTTGAATAAAAAGTCGGAACATGTCTACCATGAAGGACACTGAAGGACAAGAACCTGCAGGTACAGTCCCACTTATATATATATAATCCTTTCCATAATAAATTCAAATAACGATCAAATTGAAACATTTTATTTATATATATATATATATATATATATATATATATATATATATATATAAAATTCATCAATTTGATCGTTATTTGAATGTATACAGACAATGACACTTTACATACATACAGTGAGGAAAATAAGTATTTGAACACGCTGCTATTTTGCAAGTTCTCCCACTTAGAAATCATGGAGGGGTCTGAAATTGTCCTCGTAGGTGCATGTCCACTGTGAGAGACATAATCTAAAAAAAACATCCAGAAATCACAATGTATGATTTTTTAACTATTTATTTGTATGATACAGCTGCAAATAAGTATTTGAACACCTGAGAAAATCAATGTTAATATTTGGTACAGTAGCCTTTGTTTGCAGTTCCAGAGGTCAAACGTTTCCAGTAGTTTTTCACCAGGTTTGACACACTGCAGAAGGGATTTTGGCCCACTCCTCCACACAGATCTTCTCTAGATCAGTCAGGTTTCTGGGCTGTCGCTGAGAAACACAGAGTTTGAGCTCCCTCCAAAGATTCTCTATTGGGTAGGCCACGCCAGAACCTTGATCTGCTTCTTCCAGAGCCCCTCCTTGGTTCTCCTGGCTATGTGCTTCGGGTCATTGTCATGTTGGAAGACCCAGCCTCGACCCATCTTCAATGCTCTGAGGGAAGGAGGTTGTTCCCCAAAATCTTGCAATACATGGCCCCGGTCATCCTCTCCTTAATACAGTACAGTCGCCCTGTCCCATGTGCAGAAAAACACCCCCAAAACATGATGCTACCCCCCATGCTTCACAGTAGGGATGGTGTTCTTGGGATGGTACTCATCATTCTTCTTCCTCCAAACACGGTTAGTGGAATTATGACCAAAAAGTTCTATTTTGGTCTCATCTGACCACATGACTTTCTCCCATGACTCCTCTGGATCATCCAAATGGTCATTGGCAAACTTAAGACGGGCCTTGACATGTGCTGGTTTAAGCAGGGGAACCTTCCGTGCCATGCATGATTTCAAACCATGATGTCTTAGTGTATTACCAACAGTAACCTTGGAAACGGTGGTCCCAGCTCTTTTCAGGTCATGGACCAGCTCCTCCCGTGTAGTTCTGGGCTGATTTCTCACCTTTCTTAGGATCATTGAGACCCCACGAGGTGAGATCTTGCATGGAGCCCCAGTCCGAGGGAGATTGACAGTCATGTTTAGCTTCTTCCATTTTCTAATGATTGCTCCAACAGTGGACCTTTTTTTCACCAAGCTGCTTGGACATGTCCCCGTAGCCCTTTCCAGCCTTGTGGAGGTGTACAATGTTGTCTCTAGTGTCTGTGGACAGCTCTTTGGTCTTGGCCATGTTAGTAGTTGGATTCATACTGATTGTATGGGGTGGACAGGTGTCTTTATGCAGCTAACGACCTCAAACAGGTGCATCTAATTTAGGATAATAAATGGAGTGAAGGTCAACATTTTGAAGGCAGACTAAAAGGTCTTTGAGGGTCAGAATTCTAGCTGATAGACAGGTGTTCAAATACTTATTTGCAGCTGTATCATACAAATAAATAGTTAAAAAATCATACATTGTGATTTCTGGATATTCTTTTTTAGATTATGTCTCTCACAGTGGACATGCACCTACGATGACAATTTCAGACCCTCCATGATTTCTAAGTGGGAGAACTTGCAAAATAGCAGGGTGTTCAAATACTTATTTTCCTCACTGTGTGTGTGTGTGTGTGTGTATATATATATATATATATATATATATATATAAATAAAATGTTTCAATTTGATCGTTATTTGAATTTATTATGGAAAGGATTTCTTAGGATGTCAACCTTTCTGTTAAAGAATATACATAAACATAAAAACACCACCAGACAACACGTCAATAAACAGTAATTTTAACATCGTAAAATACACTTCATTCAAAGTTGACAGAAACAAAAGAAATCTTTGAAAAGCCGTTTTGGGTCGCCCTTCCACTTTTACTACCATCACAACTCTTGGGTTTAGCACTATCGACCTCAGAGCTGTTTCTGGTTAAACAGAAAGGACTCAAAAAGGTCTGTCTTTGTAGAGAGCCTTTTCATAATGTTATCAGACACTTAGAATAATAATCTGAGCCTGTCAGTTGCAAAACGAGCACTTTGACGGTAAATACAAGCTAGACAATTGCCCTATTAACTTACATTGTAGCTTGTTTTGCCGCTGCCGACTGCAGCAATCTCACTTAATACTGGACCAATGTCAAAGATTTTTGTTCCCATAAGTCACATGAGCCTTTTTCCGACCAAGTAGTTACAGGACGGTAGTTATAGGAACAGTCCACTTCTAAACAGTTCTACTAGCTACTCTTCCCCAAAACTGCCTCTACCTGCTGTGCTGTGTGTGTGTGCGCACAGGTTCCCGTTGATCTCACAATGGACATTTGTTGTCATATTTAACCAAACAATCCGTCAACGGCGAAATAAAAGCCTCTTATTTACGAGAGCAGTCTGAGAGACCTCCAGCTTACAGCGGGGTCTACTAGCATGACTGGCTGAGCCAGCTAGCAGCCCAGGAAGGCGCTAGCTGGCTGTCGCGTCACTTTATGGAGCTTCTCAACTCGAAAACTTTGAAGCAAATTGTCAATTCGGCAACGATTCTCGCAATACTGCCTATATTCAAAATCTAAACAGTTCATTTCTCGCCTAGAACCTTTTCACAAGTGAATTTAGTGTTGAATAAGATGACGAAAATTGTTAAAATTGTCCCGTTGTTGGTCTGTCTGTACCGGAAACCCGACTCTCGTTGACCTAGGTTCCTATGCGGAAAAGGGAACAGTGAAAAGGCCCTGCCCTGAAGTAGGAGCTTAAACAGTTACAAGCCAGAGGAACTTAATAATCCCCAAATTGGTCCAGTCGGAACACAAGATAAAAACGGTTCTAGGAACATTATATTCTAGAAACTGCAAAACTCCCTCTGGTCGGAAAGTGGGTATAAACACAAAAACGTAGTGAAATAGGGCCCAGGTTGGAAAAACGGTAATTAGCCATTGAAGGTGCACTGTGTTGTTGTTGTCATGATTCAGACTTCCAGCCACATAAATAACACTATTCCACTTATCCACAGTTGGTGACACACACCAAAAGGGGCTTCCTGTTATTCTCAAAGTGAATTTCTCTTTCTCCTTGACAGTCCTACTCAACTTTCTCTCCAAAGTTGGACTGAAGAAATTTTATCCTAACAAACTCACTCTTCGGTCTCTCTTGGAGATCAACAAAAACAGCATAAATGAAGAAGCTGTCTCATCTGTGGAGGACATACCATGGGGTTTTCTCAGGAAACTATTTAAACTCAATTCTGAATGCAGGAGCTGTACACAATTATCAGACAATGATGATGATGATGTTGATCTTTACACTGCAGATGACCCTGCAGAGGATAATAAGGTCAACCCTCTCGACCTCATAGTAGCACTCTTCCTTTGTGCGGACAGCTTCTTGCAACAGGAACTGGCCCTCAAGATGTCCATGTGCCAGTTTTCTGTCCCACTGCTGTTGCCCCATGCCAATACCAGTCAGAGTACTCTGATGCTTTGGGCTCTGAGAGACATTGTCAAAGAGTGGCGTCCACATGATTTGTCTGAATCAAGAGGGTTTGTTGAAGACAACATTATCCAAGCAGATCTTCCATTCTACTCCTTTGTGAGGCTGAAAAACTGCAGTTTATCCAAATCCCAGTGTTTGAATCATGTTCTCAACTTTGGTCAGTCCAACAACAATATGTTCATACACAGAGATATGGAAGGTGGAGAAGTTAAAAGAAACATTGCCAATGGTTTAGTAGAGGTTTTCTGGTACCTTCCCAGTGGTACTGAAAATCTTAACATATTTCCAGAGCCAGTTGCATTTGCAAATTTGCGAGGAGACGTTTGTGGGTCACTCACACAGTTCACTTTTCTTTGTCAAGTGTCCACTGCTGTCTTTGTATTCCTGGACAAAGTTGAAGAAGAGGAGCACAATATTCTGACTTCTCTTCAAGATGTGAAATCCAAACTGTTCTTCGTTGTTAACCGCAAGGAGGGGGAATAGTACAGAAGATATGTCTGTCAAAAAAACACTGAAAGAATTAGACCTACCAAAGACAAGTGTGAAATTCAAGGATCCAAGGATAAATGTAACAGAGTTTTCAAAAAAACTTTGTACAGCCATCAAGAATTCCCTCAAAGATGTAAAAACCACAAAAAGCATTGCAAATATGCTTGACAAAGCTGTTGAACTTAGTCTGTCTGTGGATGAACACACAAGTGACGACCAAAGGAAGGCAGCAGAGGACATTGTGAAAAGAATCGGAAAGCGACCTATACCAGACTACAAGAAACAACAACTTCCTTTGCAAGGAGATAACTGGAAAAGGTTATCGGAGTTAGAGAAGGAGGAATGTAGGATGAAAGACACTGGTGACTCAGGCCTCGAAGAGTATAAATCTCAGCTACAGGCAGAACAACTAAAAATCAGAGAGGGGCAAAGCAAACAAACATTGTCAAAAGGAATTAAGAGTTTTATTGAAATCTTATCCACAAGTGACAAAGAAAAAAGAGAGATTATTTCCTTAAGTGGATGAAGTTGAAGTTGAATTCCCATTCTCGGGACAAATTGACTGATCTGCGTAACAAATTTAAAGAGCAATGCAAGACGAAAGATGCAAAACTCATTGCAGGGTTGGATCAGGCTTCGCTGGATAGCTCTTTAGGAATAGAGCATTACATGAGAGAGATGGGGCTGATCTATGAGTTTTCATTTGAATCACAAAACACTGCTGATGAAATATCTCGTCTCCCTGGTTTGGCAGCTGAAATGCTGTTGGATGGATATCCTTTAGAGCTCGTAGACGGAGATGTTTCTAACATCCCAGAGAGATGGGTAACAGATGTGCTAATGGAGCTTCACAAGAAGGTCGGAGAGAAGAGCAGACTGTTGATACTGACGGTGTTGGGTGTTCAAAGTAGTGGGAAGTCAACACTCCTCAACACCATGTTTGGTGTGCAGTTTCCTGTCAGCAGTGGCAGATGCACAAGAGGAGCTTATATGCTCTTCCTCAGTGTAAGTGAGGATATACAAAAGGACTTGAACTGTGACTTTATACTTCTCATTGACACAGAAGGTCTTAAGTCTTCTGATTTGTCACAACTAGAGGGTAGTTATGAACATGACAACCTGCTGGCAACCTTTGTGATTGGCTTAAGTGACGTCACCATTATCAACATTGCAATGGAGAACTCAACAGAAATGAAAGATGTCCTGCAAATTGCAACACATGCTTTCTTGAGAATGAAGGAAATTCGTAAAAAGCCAGTTTGTCATTTTGTGCACCAGAATGTTGGTGGAGTCTCAGCTCATGCAAAGACCAAGACAGATAGAAAACATTTATTGGACCAACTCAATGAAATGACTCAAATCGCAGCCAAAATGGAAAAGCAGCCCGCTATAAAAGCTTTCACAGATGTGCTGGACTATGACATGGAAAAAAACAACTGGAACATCCCAGGACTCTGGCATGGGACCCCACCGATGGCACCAGTAAACACAGGTTACAGTGAAGCTGTAGCAGATTTAAAGAAAAATCTTTTGGAGACAGGGAAAGGTGAAAAAAGCGATGCATTCTCACAGATTCCTGATTTTCTAGAATGGATGAGAAGCCTCTGGAAAGCAGTAAAATATGAGAGCTTCATCTTCAGTTTCAGAAACACTCTTGTGGCTCATGTGTACGACAACCTTGACAAAGAGTTCAGTGAATGGGAATGGGAGTTCAGGAAAGAGATTCTCAGCTGGCAGACATCAGCAGAGTTGGAAATCAAAAATGCTGACAATGGATCTCAGGTGGAAATTTGGAACGAATTGGTTGAATCAAAAAGATCTGAGGTTTCTGAGAAAATAGCAGCCCAGCAAAACATAACGAAGGAAAAACTCACAAACTACTACAAAAGAAAAGACACACATGTACAATTGATAGAGAAATACAAAATTGACTTTCTCAAGAGGATCAACAGTCTTGCAATTGAAATTAAACCTTCTGTGTGTAATTCCTTGGATAATGCCCTCAAACTGAAAATCGGTTTAAAAGAGGCTCAGGACATACAGAGGAAATCCAGAGGCGTGATTGAAGAGCGGGTCCTGAAACTCCTTAGTGACGGCAAAACCTCCAAATGGTCCGATGAACAGCTGACACATGAGTTTGAAAATATGTGGGCTAAAGCTACTAAAAATATACCTCACCTGAAAGAACAAGACATACCTGACCGCATTCTCAAAGAAATGAAGAAACATTTCTCAAATCAGAATGTAAATGAAAAATTGCAAACCGTTGACGATCTAAAGAAATGTGGGCTGGGTAAATTTAAGATCACAAGAGACCATACTGACTCCTTTTTGAAGAAGATGACAATGATGAAAAATCCGCTGACTGACTTTAAGAAGAAGTGGAAAAAACTGTGGGTTACTGGAGCTTTACAGAGTTTTGCAGACAGCATCATTGAGATTTCCACACAGTTTGTTCTTGATAAAACAAAGACAAATGGAGATTACGATGACAATTTCATAAAAGAGCTTTTGGACAAAATAGATGAAAAGACTAAACAGAACTACAAACACTACAAAACAAATACACAGTTTGAGATTGACCTGAAACTTCATATTTGTGGCATTGCCTCCAGGGAATTCTTAAAAATGCACCGAAAATTCATGTCGGACAATAGTCCAAGAAGCCAGCTGGAGAAGTACAAGAATCAGTACTTGTCAGATTTTATCGATTTATACAAACAGAGAGATGATTGCCAACGCAAAGCAAATGATTTTGTCAGACTTTGTGTCAAACCTGCTGTTGAAGAGTACATCAGTAGATCTCTGGGAATAAACATTATAGATCATATTTTGTCAAGTTCCCATTCAGCAGAGTACAGTTCACGCTCCTTTTTCCAGTACAACATTCAGAAAGAGCTGCTGCAAAAGGGAGAGTTTGAGAGTTTTCTCAAGTACATTTGTACATATGAGATTTATGTTAAGGATTGGATATTTCAGCACATTAGGCGAAACATGTCAGAAGACAAAACTTTGTGCAAACTGAAGAATAGGAATTTGCAGGTCATAGTTAACAAAATAACAGAAGCAACAGAACGAGCCTCAAAAGGAGAGGATGGTGTTTTGCTGCCAGACGACAAGGAAAGCGTCACAAAGCTCATCAACAACATGCGCAAATATCTCATCAAAGACATCTCAATGTCAGAGGAGGCTGTAAAAACCACCTTGTTTAAAATCCAAAGCACATGTCGCCCATTTACAGAGAGCCTCATTAAAGCATTGGGTGAGTTGAAGGAACAGCTGCAGGAGGAATTCTCAAACTCTGAAGACATCACTGAGACTCTGAACAAACTTCCAATCAAACCACAAGATGAGCTTTTCAAGCGGGTGTTTGGCTGTGGACAACAATGTCCATTTTGTAAAGTTCCGTGTGAGGCTGGAGGCAAAGACCACAAGAAACATTATGCAGCTATTCATCGGCCAAAAGGTCTTTGTAGATACAAGGTTGTGGCCACTGAGAAGCTGGTTGAAACACTGTGTACAACAGATGTCCACAGTCAAAATAAATTCAAAAAAGCAGACACTAAATGGAACTACCATCCTTATAAGAATTACACCACATACTATCCAGACTGGCTCATTCCTCCTGATAGCACCACCGAGGCATCGGACTACTGGAAGTATGTCCTGGTTCAATACAATGAAAGATTTGCTGAAGAATACGAAGCCAAACCAGCTGATGTTCCAAAGGCCTGGAGGAGCATCACAAAGGAACAAGCACTGAAGGGATTAAAAGACGCTTTCAACATAAAGTGAACAATGTACAACCTGAAAAATATCTGTCAAACAAAACATTGAAGAATTTATTAAATTTCCAGAGAAATCCCAAAGGAAGAACTGAAGTAGAACATTAAGAAGAGCAATCAGTCAAATAAAAACACTGGACTATTACCTTTACTTAGAAAAGTAAAGATTTGTTAATCTAATTCAGTACGTTCAGTGTAATTCAATAACAACTCAAAAACTTTAGAAACTGTTACCTTAAATAATTTAATATTTTGTTTATTTTTAGTGTACATTTTTTGTGATAAATCTCAACTGAACACTGAACCAGCTCCTGGCAGTGAGTACTGTGGCATGCTTAAGTCTGGTGAAGGAAAAATGAGTTGAACAAGTGCAGAAGCTGAAACAATAACTGGAAATAAATATAAGACTTTTAAATGTTTTCTATGCTTTATACTTTTTGAATATTATAGATGTGTTTGTTTATTAATCTTCTATAGGCCTCATGCACAATGACTGGTAAACAATAATGATGTTGACAATGATAAAGTAAATTACAATGTACTACCAAAATCATTTAGAAAAGATCATTTCTACCTTTATTTTTTTTGTTTGTGATTAGAAATGTTTTTTTTTTCTATTTTCAAGATGCTATGTGTATAATGTGCACACAAATTAAAATGATGAAAATATACATCAGACATCTGGGGGAAAAAATGTACGCTATGCACAGTATACCTGGTGTGAAGAATAATGATGTGAATGATGGAGGATTTAGATGTTTTGTAATAACTCATGGTTCATTCACTGCGACGTTGAGATGACTTTCTACAAACCATGTTTGTAGAAAGTCAACTGTCTTCGTATTAAATACAAAGACAAAAAAATAACAAAAATTGATTTAAAAAAAAGACTTTTGATGCAAAACTATTTTAATTTTATTTTAATATTACCATTTTTTCTTGTTTTATTCTTTTTTTTAACAGAAAAACTAACAGTGATGTGTGTGTGTGTAGGGGTGTGTGTGTGTGTAAAGCAGGGCATCCCATCACCATGTGTTAGGCCTAATTACAATATCATGTGATGAGATTGTTTTACTTATTTACTCAACTATTTACATTTTTTTACAAGTTTTATTCTCAACATTTGTAGCTAAAACATTATTATGCATTGACCAAGTGAGAAAATAAAAAAGCTTAAAAACAGCTGATCTGACATGCACTTATGGTTTTCTATTATTTGTTTTTAATTTGTTTTTAATATGATTACAGTGATGACTAGTGCTAAAGATGCTGATGTTGATGATGTTGAACTACAAACGCCATGAAACATGTTATCTTTAATGTTTGGTATTATTTTACTTCTAATATGTAAATGGTAACATTTGTATCTTTGATGTGTATTTGATAAGTCAGTGAATGAGAAATATGAAACACAAATGACTTTTGCTGACCTGCTTTGTTTTCTTCTTTTAAATATTTATCATCTTCTAGCTTTATTGCTTTTAAAAATATGTTAAATCAACGTACATGTTGACATGCGTGCACAGAAATGGCCTTAATACAATGACCATGTGATGAGATGTTTCACTTACTATTATTAATGTTACTACTTTTTATTACTTATTCCACTATTTACATTTTTTACAGTTTTGTTCCTCAATATTCTTGCTAAATGTAATCTGAAAGTAACTGATGTGTGCTAGAGAGTACACAAACAGCATTAGTAATATATGCATGTTGATGATCATGTGTAAATACCTTTCACATGTTAATGATTAACTTGTTAACAGATGATGTGTTGAACAAGTCACAAAGAAGTTAAAAAGCTGGAAATACTTTGTTATCTCTAAATTTAACATGCTCTTATGGTTTATGATTATTAATTTTTCTTTTGTTTTTTAATTTTGGGCTAAAGATGACTTGTTGATGGTGAACTATAAAAGCCATGTAAAATAAATGTTCTTTAATATTTCATTCTTTCGTATTGTTATCATTTTACTTCTATATTTACTTTTATATTTTAGGTATAAGCAAAGCAGTTGTATCTTTTGATGTGTATATTAAAAGTCAGTGAATAAGAAATATATATGTTGGCGTATTTGTTGCTCATGATCTTTAGTACGTAACTTTTAGATATTAATGAACGTCCGTTACATTCAAGCCAGTCACCTATATCAATGTTCTCTTTAATTCCCCATAATAACATGATTGATTCCACCCAACGCTCTTTGCCAAGTACAAATCTCTACTTTCATTAATTTTGGGGCGTCTTATTCAATTTTATAGCATTGTAAAACAAATGGAAGTGTTTTTGAAATAGTATTGAGTAAAAGTTGACATATTCCAGTCTGTGATTATCATCAACATCCATTCCTTTATTTTTAGTCTCAATAATTCCTAATTTCTGCTTTTCTAACTCAAACATCAGGTATAATTTCCTATAAATGAGGTTTATTGACCATAAATTCCAAAAATAACTGTAAAACTAAAGTTAACAATGTTGAAAACGTCAAAAGTGACAAACATTGAAAAAAAGCGTCAAGTGAATAAAAAAGGGAAAAAACATAATCGATGAAAACATCAACAAAAGTGTTGATTTTCAATTTTGACTGAAGACAACACGAGGGTTAAATATGGTCTTAACAAGCCAACAGTGGGGAATACAGTTAAACATGTTAAAGTTAGGTTCTAGACAGACAAATTAATCAAGCTATAAGAAAGTTGAAAAGTATAAAATCTGGAACATATGTTATAAATTTTGGCAATTTCTATACCGTTTGTTGACTACAAATGTTTATTTCTTGCTTTTTACAAGTTTATAAAGAAGAAAATAATATGATGATGAGCGAATTGATAATAATGATGATAATTATTGTATTATTTAAATTATTATTATTGATGATGATTAATGTAAAAAGATTGATTGAAAAAAGTTTTAAAATAAAAACCAAAAATGCTTGAAGTCACCTTTATCAAATTAAAATACAAGAAGTGGGTATTAAGTTTAAAAAGTTCTCAAAAATATTTTGCTTAGGTTTTAGTTTTTCAAGCTGTAACCATCAATAACTCTTGTCAGAACTTCCTTAATTTCCATTGTGCATTGCATTCTGGGATAATAGTGTTTATCAACACCAGTTTTACATTATTACACCATCACTGTCTCAAAATATGGTTAGATTTTTTATTGTATCCAACTAGGAGCAAAAATCATGTTAGAAAACATGATTGTATGAGTAGTATATTTATATGTAAGAATACTGCATATCTCTCAAATATTCAAATATAAAACTCAAATACAACTATAGAACTTTCCATTGTCTTGCACACGTCATCCAAAATGAAAAATGTCTCTTTTCTTCCCAGAAACAATGTCTACAGTTACTCTGGACAATCAAAACAACTCAAAAAGTGAATGCAAGAAAGAAGTAGTA
This sequence comes from Etheostoma perlongum, assembly GCA_026937815.1. Lineage (NCBI taxonomy): Eukaryota > Metazoa > Chordata > Actinopteri > Perciformes > Percidae > Etheostoma > Etheostoma perlongum. Next base: position 38,076,509 of record CM049371.1, read on the forward strand.
ATACAACTTTGTGAAATTCAGCCACTTACCACTTGAGGGCAAAATAAATCAGAGACTACACATCACAGTAATAACACTCCTCACTGGCCGATTTGCTCACTTGTTTCAAGCAAATGCAACTTCTAATTCTCATAAACTGTGTATTGGCTGTAATAAACATGGTATGGGACATACTCTCACTTCTGGAACACTGCCACAAGGGGGCAATCAAAGCACACAGAGTCAAGTCCACAATGAAGAGGTTAGATGCCACAAAGATCTTTCCTGACAAAGGGCGCTGAAATGCAAGAATAATAAAGCACAATTACTCCACACAAGTTTTGAATTTGCATAACACAATAAAACTTTTAGAATATTTCAACAATACTATAACAATCCTGTTATGATTTTGCCAGATCACATCTTATTTCACATTGTTTTGGTACAAAGTTTTATTTAACCAGGAAGTCCGTTAACATGACAATCTCTTTCCTGTTGGAGACCTGGCCAAGTCTGTAAGGGTTAGACCTGAGCAGCCTTGATGAAATAGCATCATTCATCACTGAAGAGAGGATCTTGGTGTAGTCATGGACTCAGACCTGAATTAACAGCCACATTAAGACAATTACAAAGTCAGCCTACTATCACCTTAAGAATATATCAAGGGTTAAAGGACTTATGTGTCAACAGGATTTGGAGAAACTGGTCCATGCTTTCATCTTCAGTAGACTTGACTACTGTAACGGGGTCTTTACAGGTCTCCCTAAATCAGACAGCTGCAGCTGATCCAGAACGCTACTGGATCACATCCCTCCAGTCCTAACTAAGACCAAGAGACTGGATCACATCCCTCCAGTCCTCACTAAGACCAAGAGACTGGATCACATCCATCACTCCAGTCCTCACTAAGACCAAGAGACTGGATCACATCCATCACTCCAGTCCTCACTAAGACCAAGAGACTGGATCACATCCATCACTCCAGTCCTCACTAAGACCAAAAGACCAAGAGACTGGATCACATACCTCCAGTCCTCACTAAGAGACTGGATCACATCACTCCAGCCCTGAAGTCTTTACACTGGCTTCCTGTGCCTCAAAGAATTGATTTCAAAATACTTTTGCTAGTTTATAAATCACTAAACGGTTTAGGGCCAAAATACATTCCTGATCTGCTATTACACTATGACCCCCCCCGTAACTCTCAGTTCTTTTATGACGTTGCCTTTCTTTAAATGGTTGTTAATTTCTTTAATGTTTCATTTCTTATACTGCACTGTAAGTTTTATTCTTTTGTTTTATCAGTTTCTTTTTTAATTTTTTAACTGTTTATTCTTGTTCTGTTTTATTTCTTAACTGTTTTTGTGTAAAGCACTGAAATGTGCTATACAAATAAAGCTGCCTTGCCTTGCCTAACTAGTCTAAAACAAGACACCTGCTTAGGCTTTCAGCTAAAATTTGCAATCAGCAGAGTTTGACTGAGATCTATTCTGTCTGAGTGTGAGGTTAACTGGTCTGACTGTAGTTAGAGTTTTGCACGTGACTCCAATTGTGTCTACTGTGGTTTAGAAATTAAAAAAAACTGTAAGGAAGTGAAGACACATGTCATGTGATTTCTGTGAAATGTTGGTCAAAAGAGCTCAATGCAATTCAGCTTTGGGTAACACAAGTAAAAAGACAAAATGAAGCCAAGAATTTATTACCCATTTGACCACAAATACCAACCAAAGAAACACTTCAAATAACAGCCTGGTGAAATGATCACGAACTGTTAACACCGCCGAACGTGGTGGTGGAATGTGTGAAAATTCCTTGTGGCCACCACGGGATTTTCAGCTCTCCGTGTTCATGTCACGGACTTCTTCCGTGGGCCCATCGCGGAATTTTGGGTGATTCCGTGAAATTGAGATTTTGAGTTAAGGGGCCGTGTTCATTTCACTGAATTCTGTGAGATCAGGTTGTTACTTTACCCATAGCTTTCATATGTTTGACCCTTAAATTGCATGCAAGTGTATCTAATCAATGACAGACTAAGGATACTTTATGTGCAGTTTTTTAATTACCTGAATTGATTGCAACTGTTCATTACAAATTCTGTGAAAGTAAAGAGATATTTATTTATTTATTCATCAGGGTTTGAAAGCAAAGGGGAGTTAAAGGAAAAGTCTGACCATCTATCTACACTGAACACAGAAGGACAACAATGTGCAGATACATTCCCATTTAAAACAATAACTAACAATGAAATGAATGAAAGAAATTCAGCACAAATAATATCAAACTGTAATGTAACTCATAAGTGTGGTCAGCTTTGTTCTTGATCTTAAAACCAAAGTGGGCAAATGGTTGTGCTACAAACTTCAATAATACAGAATCTAAGATTATAATAATGATCATGGAAATTGTTTTTTATATATATCTAAATGTGTTTGTTTAATATAGTTTAATACAATTAAATGCAGTATTTTTATGTCACAGTAACTCACAGCACTGTTTTGTATTAACACAAAAGAAGCCCAATCTATCTGACAGACAAGGTTTCTATCACATTTAAGGAAGTGAAGAAATGCATGCATGGTTTCTGAGAAATAGACGCTGACACTAAACCACAGCATCAACATTTCTCCATAACAGAATCTGATGATGGTATTGAGGTTTACTCTGGAGGGTGTTGGTACTGACATTGTACACAGAAACACACGCCGGCACACACTGTTTTAAACCGATATGAAGTTTGCAGTTATGTTAATCAATGGCAGAGAAAGCTCAATGCACTGCAGATTCAGAAAATAAGCAAATTGACAAACGGAAAGAAAATTAAGAAAACATATGTGGCATAAACATTCATACTAAAAACATATCGTACAGTGCATTCTATAGTATTTTTCATACTTTCCCAGTTCCAGCAAAACAAAGTTAGTCTTTAGCTTTTGTACCGTGACATATTTCCAAGTGAAACGAATATTTGAGCGTTGTACAGTAACAAAACAACAGGGATTTAAATCCTATCCTTCATATTTTATTGAAGTAAATAAAGTCATGTGAGTAATGTGTCATTATTCGTAGAAAAGACTGCAATCGTTTGTGTAATCAGTGCTAATCAAAACTGTACAGTTGGAAAAGCTGGAGGAATTGTTTTGGGTCGTTACCCAGCCAGACTGATTTATTGAGTAAGATAAAGTAAAGAAAACTGTTATTCTGGTGTATCAAATGCTTTCGGTTTCTATATGTGCAGTATAAAAACCACAGCTGAAACAGAAAGCCCCAGAGTCTCCTGCCATCTGATGTCAGGTACGTTTCAGTGAAACTTTATAACCTGGAAACGTGTTACTGTGTTGTATTTGGTCTGCATTTTCATATTTAGTATATTGCAATTACTTGATAAAGTGTTTGATACTGTATCCAATCAATGACAGAATATAATTACTTCATGTGGAATGTTTTCATTGATCTGAAGTGATTGTTTGCAACTTATCTGTAATCATCAAGAATACAATACTTGGTTTTGTAAAAGTAAAGAAATAATATTTATTTTTTCCATCTAGGTTTGAAAGCACAGGGCAGACAAAGAAAACGTCAAGCCACGTCTACAATGACCACAGGACAAGAGATTGCAGGTACATTCCCACTAAAAATACCTACAAAACAAATTCTTTAAATGGATGTTTTTTTTAATTTAAAAGAGGACATAAAAAATGACCTAGGGCTAGACCAATAAAATCTAATTTGTGCTTTAACCCTCCATGCTTTGTTATGTGGGATGCTTCACATTTCCCACACATAAACTGGTATATGTGCAGTGAGAATGTGTCACCTCACATACCTCAGACCAGACTTACAGAGTTATCTAGAAATAGCTGCAGGTGAAATGATGAGAACATCAGATATAAGTATATTAAAGTACACTGATTGTGTTAATTTTTTTGCAGTCTATACAGTCTCCTGTATGATGTCAAACATGCATTCATAAACCTAATTAAAAAATAATCAAACATCTATTTTAATCTAAATCTGTGTTTTGTGATGACTACACTGCAAGTGTGGCAGGCATGTTCCCTGTCTGTGCCAACGCCAGGAAATATCCCTTATGTTTTCATTTATATTGCAATGTACAGTGAGGAAAAAAAGTATTTGAACACCCTGCTATTTTGCAAGTTCTCCAACTTATGAAATCATGGAGGGTCTGAAATTGTCGTCGTAGATGCATGTCCACTTTGAAAGACACAATGTATGATTTTTGATCTTTTTATTTTTTTTATTAATTTGTAAGATAGAGCTGCAAATAAGTATTTGAACACCTGAGAAAATCAATGTTAATATTTGGTCCAGTAGCCTTTGTTTGCAGTTCCAGAGGTCAAACGTTTCCTGTAGTTTTTCACCAGGTTTGACACACTGCAGAAGGGATTTTGGCCCACTCCTCCACACAGATCTTCTCTAGATCAGTCAGGTTTCTGGGCTGTCGCTGAGAAACACGGAGTTTGAGCTCCCTCCAAAGATTCTCAACTGGGTTTAGGTCTGGAGACTGGCTAGGCCACGCCAGAACCTTGATCTGCTTCTTCCAGAGCCTCTCCTTGGTTCTCCTGGCTGTGTGCTTTGGGTCATTGTCATGTTGGAAGACCCAGCCTCGACCCATCTTCAATGCTCTAACTGAGGGAAGGAGGTTGTTCCCCAAAATCTCACAATACATGGCCCCGGTCCTCCTCTCCCTTAATACAGTGCAGTCGCCCTGTCCCATGTGCAGAAAAACACCCCCAAAGCATGATGCTACCCCCCCATGCTTCACAGTAGGGATGGTGTTCTTGGGATGGTACTCATCATTCTTCTTCCTCCAAACACGGTTAGTGGAATTATAATTACCAAAAAGTTCTATTTTGGTCTCATCTGACCACACGACTTTCTCCCATGACTCCTCTGGATCATCCAAATGGTCATTGGCAAACTTAAGACGGCCTTGACATGTGCTGGTTTAAGCAGGGGAACCTTCCGTGCCACGCATGATTTCCAACCATGACGTCTTAGTGTATTACCAACAGTAACCTTGGAAACGGTGGTCCCAACTCTTTTCAGGTCATTGACCAGCTCCTCCCGTGTAGTTCTGGGCTGATTTCTCACCTTTCTTAGGATCATTGAGACCCCACGAGGTGAGATCTTGCATGGAGCCCCAGTCCGAGGGAGATTGACAGTCATGTTTAGCTTCTTCCATTTTCTAATGATTGCTCCAACAGTGGACCTTTTTTCACCAAGCTACTTGGACATGTCCCCGTAGCCCTTTCCAGCCTTGTGGAGGTGGACAATTTAGTCTCTAGTGTCTTTGGACAGCTCTTTGGTCTTGGCCATGTTAGTAGTTGGATTCTTACTGATTGTATGGGGTGGACAGGTGTCTTTATGCAGCTAACGACCTCAAACAGGTGCATCTAATTTAGGATAATAAATGGAGTGGAGGTGGACATTTTGAAGGCAGACTAACAGGTCTTTGAGGGTCAGAATTCTAGCTGAAAGACAGGTGTTCAAATACTTATTTGCAGCTGTATCATACAAATAAATAGTTAAAAAATCATATATTGTGATTTCTGGATTTTTTTTTTTAGATTATGTCTCTCACAGTGGACATGCACCTACGATGACAATTTCAGCCCCCTCCATGATTTCTAAGTGGGAGAAATTGCAAAATAGCAGGGTGTTCAAATACTTATTTTCCTCACTGTAAATAATACACTCAACACTTACAGTACACTTAACAGTACCCAGAGAAGAGAGGGGGAGGGTAGGGCATGGAAAAAGAGAACAAACCGTTGTGTAGGGTAGGAAGGCATTTACAGGCGTATGACAGGAGGAGTGGTGCTTGAGGCATGAATTTCTTAAAATTATACTTTAGTGCAATATTTTTTATAAGGAAATTATGCTCATATATGTAAAACTGAACCAACTGATGTTATGTACATTTACACTCAATATTGAATGCTGGAACTATTTTACTCTTTTGAATTTGATTCAAATATACTGCCATCACCTAGAGTTGGTCAAGCGCTTCACCCTGAAAATGCCTGTAACTGTATCTAATCAATGACTACAATGGATATTCTGTAAAAATAATAATGGTTCTGTAAAATTAAAGAGATATTTATTGTTGCCTCTAGGCTTCAAAGCACAAGAAAGTTGAAGAAAAAGTCGGAACATGTCTACCATGGACACTGAAGGACAAGAACCTGCAGGTACAGTCCCACTTATGTATATATTATATTATATATATATATATATATATATATATATATCAATAATTTATCCATTTGATCTTTGTTTGTATGTATACAGAAAAAGGCACTTTTTGAAGCCATGATTTAGTTTTTTGTTAAGTCTAAAACAATAGAATTGAGTAAAGTAAATTCGGGCACAGCATTAAAGGGTAATTACCATTTTTTCAACCTGTTTCAACCTATTTTTCCATTATTTTGTGTCTAAGTGACTGATGGGAACAACAATCTTTGTCATTGGTCCAGTATTAAGAGAGATTGCTGCAGTTAGCAACGGTGAAACAAGCTACAATGTAAGTTAATAGGGCAAATGCATCTTATATTTACCTTCACAGAAGTGCAAGTTTTAATGTTGACAGGCTCAGATTAATATTCTAGGTGTCTGACAATATTATGGAAAGGATTTCTTAGGCTGTCGACCTTTCTGTTAAAGAGTAAACATAAACATAAAAACATGCGCAAAATTGTGTTCACTTAACCCACCAGACTCCATGTAAATAAACAGTAATTTTAGCATCATAAAACACACTTCATTCAAAGTCGACAGAAACAAATAAATCTATGAAAAGCTGTTTTGGGTCGTCTTTCCACTTTTACAACCATCACAACTCTAGTTGTGGTTGAAATAAAAACACAGTTTACCGATTTGACTGTGAAAATATGTTGGGTCTATATACGCTAATAGTATTGCTTTTTTAAATGGATTCTGGTGGGTATAGCGGTAGCGACTTCAGAGCTGTTTCTGATTAAACAAAAACTTCCTTTCAATAATGTTGTCATACACTTAGAATAATAATCTAAGCCTGTCAGTTTCAAAACGAGGACTTTTGTGGTAAATACAAGCTGGACAATTACCCTATTAACTTACATTGTAGCTTGCTTCTCAGCTGCTGACTGCAGCAATCTCGCTTAATACTGGACCAATGTCAAAGAAGTTGTTCCCATCAGTTACATGAGCCTCTTTCCGACCAAGAAGTTACAGGAAGGTAGTTATAGGAACAGTCCACTTCTAAATAGTTCTACTAACTACTCTTCCCCAAAACAGGTTTTGTCATTTCCATTCGCACTGGCCAAGTGGCCATAGGAACTGGTAAGAGGGGTAAGGGAGTGATGCAAGCACGCCAACGGTCTTTATAGCATTAAAATCAGAAAACAAAAATGTATGAACTAAGTAGCCTACTAAATCTAATGTATATAGCCTGTCATAATTTAAACAAGTCTCCAAAGAGAAACCGGTATCTCTCTCTCCACCGCCTCTACCTGCTGTGCTGTGGCCGTGTGTGTGTGTGTGTGTGTGTGTGTGTGTGTGTGTGTGTGTGTGTCTGTGTGTGTGTGACGGCTGGCCAGCTTGTGGAGTTTAAATCCAAAGAAACAGTTAACCACAGATTCCCGTTGATCTCACGATGGACAAGTGAATTTAGGATTGATTAAGGTAACGAAAATTGTTAAAATTGCCCCGGTGTTGGTCTGTCTGTACCGGAAACCCGACTCTCGTTGACCTAGGTTCCTATGCGGAAAAGGGAACAGCAAAAAGACTCTGCCCTGAAGTAGGAGCTGAAAGAGTTACAGGAACTGTGGCCAGAGGAACTTAATAATCCCGAAATTGGTCCAGTCGGGAACACAAGATAAAAACGGTTCTAGGAACATTATATTCTAGAAACTGCAAAATTCCCTCTGGTCGGAAAGTGGGTATAAACACAAAAACGTAGGGAAATAGGGCCCAGGTTGGAAAAACGGTAATTACCCATTAAAGGTGCACTGTGTTGTTGTATTTTGCCAATTTTAGAGCTGTAGAGCCAAAACTTTCATGTGTGAGGCCCTGTTTTGTACACTGAATGGTGAGATGTGTCACGATTCAGACTTCCAGCCACATATTTAACACTATTCCACAGTTGGTGACACACACACACACACACACACACACACACACAGTCTGTGTTATTTATTCTCAAAGTGAACTTCTCTTTCTCCTTGACAGTCCTATTCAACTTTCTCTCCAAAGTTGGACTGGAGAAATTTTATCCTAACAAACTCACTCTTCGGTCTCTCTTGGAAATCAACAAAAACAGCATAAATGAAGAAGCGGTCTCATCTGTGGAGGGCATACCATGGGGTTTTCTCTCAGAAAACTATTTAAACTCAATTCTGAATGCAGGAGCTGTACACAGTTATCACATGATGATGATGATGATGATGATGATGACTATTACACTGCAGATGACCCTGCAGAAGATAAGGTCAACCCTCTGGACCTCATAGTAGCACTCTTCCTTTGTGCTGACAGCTTCTTGCAACAGGAACTAGCCCTCAAGATGTCCATGTGCCAGTTTTCTGTCCCACTGCTGTTGCCCCATGCCAATACCAGTCAGAGTACTCTGATGCTTTGGGCTCTGAGAGACATCGTCAAAGAGTGGCGTCCACATGATTTGTCTGAATCAAGAGGGTTTGTTGAAGACAACATTATCCAAGCAGATCTTCCATTCTACTCATTTGTGCGGCTGAAAAACTGCAGTTTATCCAAGTCCCAGTGTTTGAATCATGTTCTCAGCTTTGGTCAGTCCAACAACAATATGTTCATACACAGAGATATGGAAGGTGGAGCAGTTAAAAGAAACATTGCCAATGGTTTAGTAGAGGTTTGCTGGTACCTTCCCAGTGGTACTGAAAATCTTGACATATTTCCAGAGCCAGTTGCATTCGCTAATTTGCGAGGAGACGTTTGTGGGTCACTTGCACAGTTCACTTTTCTTTGTCAAGTGTCCACTGCTATCTTTGTATTCCTGGACAAAGTTGAAGAAGAGGAGCACAATATTCTGACTTCTCTTCAAGATGTGAAATCCAAACTGTTCTTCGTTGTTAACCGCAAGGAGGGGAATAGTACAGAAGATATGTCTGTCAAGACAAAACTGAAAGAATTAGACCTACCAACGACAAGTGTGAAATTCAAAAATCCAAGGGTAAATGTAGCAGAGTTTTCAAAAAAACTTTGTGCAGCCATCAAGACATCCATCAAAGATGTAAAAAACCCACAAAGCATTGAAAATATGCTTGACAAAGCTGTTGAACTTGGTCTGTCTGTGGATGAACGCACAAGTGACGACCAAAGGAAGGCAGCTGAGGACATTGTGAAAGGAATCGGAGTGCGACGTATACCAGACTACAAGAAAGAACAACTTCCTTTGCAAGGAGATAACTGGAAAAAGTTATCAAAGTTGGAGAAGGAGGAATGTAGGATGAAAGACACTGGTGACTCAGGCCTTGAAGAGTATAAGTCTCAGCTACAGGCAGAACAACTAAAAATCAGAGAGGGGCAAAGAGAACAAACATGGTCAAAAGGAATTGAGCGTTTTATTGAAATCTTATCCACAAGTGACAAAGAAAAAAGAGATTATTTCCTTAAGTGGATGAAGTTGAAGTTGAATTCACATTCTCGAGACAAACTGACTGATCTGCGTAACAAATTTAAAGAGCAGTGCAAGGAGAAAGATGCAAAACTGATTGCAGGGTTGGATCAGGCTTTGCTGGATAGCTCTTTAGGAATAGAGCATTACATGAGAGAGATGGGGCTGATCTATGAGTTTTCGTTTCAATCACAAAACACTGCTGATGAATTATCTCGTCTCCCTGGTTTGGCAGCTGAAATGCTGTTGGATGGATATCCTTTAGAGCTCTTAGACGGAGATGCGTCTAACATCCCAGAGAGAGATGGGTAACAGATGTGCTAATGGAGCTTCACAAGAAGGTCGGAGAGAAGAGCAGACTGTTGGTACTGACGGTGTTGGGTGTTCAAAGTAGTGGGAAGTCAACACTCCTCAACACCATGTTTGGTGTGCAGTTTCCTGTCAGCAGTGGCAGATGCACAAGAGGAGCTTATATGCTCTTCCTCAGAGTAAGTGAGGATATACAAAAGGACTTGAACTGTGACTTTATACTTCTCATTGACACAGAAGGTCTTCAGTCTCCTCATTTGTCACAACTAGAGGACAGTTATGAGCATGACAACCAGCTGGCAACCTTTGTGATTGGCTTAAGTGATATCACCATTATCAATGTCTCAATGGAGAACTCAACAGAAATGAAAGATGTCCTGCAAATTGCAACACATGCTTTCTTGAGAATGAAGGAAATTGGTAAAAAGCCAGTTTGTCATTTTGTGCACCAGAATGTTGGTGGAGTCTCAGCTCATGCAAAGACCAAGACAGATAGAAAACATTTCTTGGACCAGCTCAATGAAATGACTCAAATTGCAGCCGAAATGGAAAAGCAGCCCGCTATAAAAGCTTTCACAGATGTGCTCGACTATGACATAGAAAAAAACAACTGGAACATCCCAGGACTCTGGCATGGGACCCCACCAATGGCACCAGTAAACACAGGTTACAGTGAAGCTGTAGCAAGTTTAAAGAAAAATCTTTTGGAGACAGGGAAAGGAGACAAACACTACGAAGTGTCACAAATCCCAGAGTTTCTAGAATGGATGAGAAATCTCTGGAAAGCAGTAAAATATGAGAACTTCATCTTCAGTTTCAGAAACACTATTGAGGCTCAAGCATACGACAATGTCTGCATAGAGTTTAAAAAATGGGAATGGGAGTTTAGAAAAGAGATTTTCTCCTGGCAGACAGAAGCAGAGTTGGAAATGTTAAATTATGACAAATCTGATCTCAGTCATTTGAATGAATTAGTCCAATCAAAAAAATCCCAGGTGGCAGACAAAATAGCAGTCCAAGACAAAGTAATGAAGCAGAAACTGCGGGAATACTACAAAAGGAAAGACAGACATGTGAATCTGATAGAGAAATACAAAACTGAATTTGTCAACAGTATTAGTAGTCTTGCAAATGAAATCCAACGATCAGTAGAAAATAAATTGGATTGTGCACTTGAGCTAAGAAAAAGTTTAAAAGAGGCTCAGGACATTCAAAGAAAACACAGAGGAATGATTGAAGAACAAGTTATGAAACTCTTGAGTGACTGCAAACACCAAACACTCACTGACAAAGAATTGACAGATGAGTTTGACAAAATGTGGGCTGAAGCCACTGTAAATGTGTCCGGCCTGAAAGAACAAAACATAGAAGCAAGCATCTTAAAACAGTTGAGAAAACAATTCCAAAATCAAAATGTCAATGAGGAATTACAGAACATTGGAGACCTTAAAGACATTGTGAAGGATCCATTTAAGGCAAAAAAGAAACACTTGAAATCAAACCAGACCTTGATCAAAAGTAAAGAAACAAAAAGACAGTTGCAGAGCTTTGCAGACAGTGTTATTGAGTCTTGCACACGGTTTGTCCATGACACTGCAAAAACAGAAAGGGACTACAATGATTCTTTTACAAGAGAACTTCTGGAAAAAGTGGATGAATCTCTTACACAATGGAGCAAGCATTGCAAGCCCCAGTTTGGGTTTGACCTGAAACTTCACATGTGTGGCATTGCCTCAAGAGAGTTCCTTCACATGCACAGAACATTCTTGTCAGATAGAGATCCAAAACTTCAGCTGGAGAAGTACAAGCCTCAGTACTTGTCAGATTTTCTTGATCTATACAAACAGAGAGATGATTGCCAACGAAAAGCAAATGATTTTGTCAGATGTTGTGTCAAACCTGCTGTTGAAGAGTACATCAGTAGATCTCTAGGAATACAGATTTTGGATCAGATTTTGAAAAGTCCTTCAGAAGAGTACAGTTCACGCTCCATATTCCAGTACAACATTCAGAAAGAGCTGGTGCAAAAAGGAGAGTTTAAGAGTTTTGTCAAGTACATTTGTAGGTATGAGATTTATGTTAAAGAGTGGATATTTCAGCACATTCTGCGAAACATGTCAGAAGACAAAACTTTGTGCAAACTGAAGAATGGGAATTTGGAGGTCATAGTTAACAAAATAACAGAAGCAACAGAACAAGCCTCAAAAGGAGTGGATGGTGTTTTGCTGCCAGACGACAAGGAAAGCATCACAAAGCTCATCAACAACATGCGCAAATATTTGATCAAAGACATCTCAATGTCAAAGGAGGCTGAAAAAACCACCTTGTTTCAAATCCAAAGCACATGTCGTCCATTTACAGCGAGCCTCATTAAAGCATTGGGTGAAATGAAGGAACAGCTGCAGCACCAATTCTCAAACTCTGAAGACATCACTGAGACTCTGGACAAACTTCCAATCAAACCACAAGATGAGCTTTTCAAGCGGGTGTTTGGCTGTGGACAACAATGTCCATTTTGTAGTGTTCCTTGTGAGGCTGGAGGCAAAGACCACAAGAAACATCATGCAGCTGTTCATCGGCCACAGGGTCTTGGTGGATACAGGGTTGTGGACACTAAGAAGCTGGTTGAAACACTGTGTACAACAGAAGTGCACAGTAAATGTAAATTCAGAAACGCAGACACTAAATGGAAGTACCATACTTATAAGAAGTACACCAAATACTATCCAGACTGGGACATTCCTCCTGACACCACCATCAAGGCATCGGACTACTGGAAGTATGTCCTGGTTCAATACAATGAACAATTTGCTGAAAAATACGAAGCCAAACCAGCTGATGTTCCAGAGGCCTGGAGGAGCATCACAAAGGAACAAGCACTGAAGGGATTAAAAGACGCTTTCAACATAAAGTGAACAATGTACAGTCCTGAATATCTTTAAAACTAAACATTGAAACATGGAAGACCAAAAGAACAATCAGTCCAGACAGATTAATACTGTTTGAAAATGATCAACGTGCCTGCAAAATAATCTTTATGTAAAAAGTAGAAGTAATCAGCCTAATGTAGTGTAATGAAAACATCTCAAATATTTAAAAGCTGTGCAGGAATTAATTTAACTGTGACAGACTATAAGATATTATATTTTATTTTTTAGAATAGATGATTTAAATACGTTGCAGAAAATGAAATACTGTAAATAGGTATGTTAGACTTTTAAATATATACTATACTTTATTACTTCATTTTTTAAATTATAAATGTTCTTTTATCAATCTTCTGCGGGCCTTCAAGCACATAAAATGGTGTGCACAATAATGATGTTAAAATCATTTAACCCTCTTGTTGTCCTCGGGTCAAATTTGACCCATTTAAAATATATATATGTGCATGGTTCCCTACAACCATTACACTTCACAAGTAAAATAAATGATCGGTTAAATACTTTCATTGAATTTGTGTTTCATTCAATTTAATAGCATTTGAAAAAAAGATAACAGAATGTTGAAAAAATATTAAAAAATTGACAAAACAATTGGAAAAAGTGACAAAAACGTTGGAAAAAGTGTCAAAAGAGACAACACCTCGAGACAACATTTGACTGGTAGACAACACAAGGGTTAAAAAGAGATGAGATAATGTTTTGTTATTATTATTTTTGGTTGTGATTATTAGAATTTTTTTTAACCTATTTCCAAGATGCTGGTTGCCTATGTTCATAATGACTGGTGTTCACAATTATGATGCTGAAGATGTTCAGAGATCACCTGGAGAACATCATCATGTCAATGCTTTTTGTCAGTTTTTGATTTTATACTCTTTTTTTATCTTTTTCTTCATATTTGTAAATGTAGAATATAACTGGTGTGCACAATAATGAGGACGTCGTGATAATGAGGATTTAGAAGTTTTGTTATAAATATGTCAGCATGGTTCATTCATTCAGTTGACTTACTTTTATTAGTACAACCTATTATTACTTACTCCACTTTTTACATTTGTATAGTTTTATTTTTCATCATTATTGATTAATTTAATCTTAAAAGTAACTGATATATGTTGGAGGTAACAAAAATCAACATTAATTGCAGTATATGTTGATGCCAGATGATGATGATGATGATGATGATGATGATGATGATGATGATGATGATGATGTGTTTAACGAGTGACTCCTCGGGCTCCCAGATAGCTCAGTTGGTAGAGCGGGTGCCCGTATATACAGGTTTACTCCTCGACGCAGTGGGCCCGGGTTAGACTCCGACCTGCGGCCCTTTGCTGCGTGTCACTCCCCCTCTCTCTCCCCTTTCATATATTCAGCTGCCCTTTCAATTAAAGGCCTAAAATGCCCAAAAAATAATCTTAAAAAAAGAAAAACGTAACTCCTCGACACGGCGGGCCTGGGGTTCGACTCCGACCTGCGGCCCTTTGCTGCACATCTCTCCCCATTCTTGTCTTCAGCTGTCCTTTCAATAAAAGGCGTAAAAATGCCCAAACAATAATATTTAACAAAGAAAATGCTGAAAATAGTTAATTATTAATTTTTGCTTTGTTTTAAAACATTTGTTGTTGATTAAATGCTAAAGATGCTGATGATGATGTTAAACTACAAAGGCCATGCACAGTAACAGAAGTTTTGTAAAATGTCATCACTATGCTTTAATATTTCTTATTTCTTTACTTCTAGTTATAGGTATATGCAAACCATTTTTATATTTTTATGTGTATTTGATAAAAGTGGAATCAGTGAATAAGAAATATTGACACATTTGATTTTTTATGCTGACTTGCTTTGTTTTTACTAAATTTTTTTCTTGTTTTATTCCTTTAAAATATGTTTCATAAACTAATGTAGTGACTTGTGTGTATGAAAACAATGTTATAAGCCTATTTTGTACAAATAGCATGTGATGACATTATTTTTAACTTACTATTATTAGTATTACAACTTGTATTACCAATATATTATCCAATATTGTATTACTCAAAAGTTTTGCTAGTTCTTGGAGAGTACATAAATCTGCATTAGTTTAGATGTTGTTGCCAATGATTAATGCTATTATTATATTATTTGATGAGTTATTCAATCTACAACAAAGTTTAACAGCTGGAAAGTCATGTATGTCAACAACTTATTTACTGTTTTAGTTCAACATTTGTTGACTTTTTTTTTTACTTGCTAGTAAAGTAATGATGATGATGATCCATGTAGAATGATCATTTGAGTATTTTTCTTTCAAATAAATATAATAAAAGACAAAATGCTTGAAGTCACTTTTGTCAAATTTAAATTTGTAAATAAGTTTACAAATAAGTATAGCGGGTTTTCTGCAAATTATTTAGTTTTAAAGCTTTGATGCATAACGTTTTGATATTAAACGTCCGTTAGCCAAACGAGTTGCCAAACGAGTGGCTACAGTAGTAGCTAATTAAGATTCAACTCCACATTAAGACTACCAGCTCCACATTAAGACTCTCAGCTCCACATTAAGACTACCAGCTCCTCTCAGCTCCACATTAAGACTACCAGCTCCACATTAAGACTACCAGCTCCACATTAAGACTACCAGCTCCACATTAAGACTCTCAGCTCCACATTAAGACTACCAGCTCCACATTAAGACTACCAGCTCCACATTAAGACTACCAGCTCCACATTAAGACTCTCAGCTCCACACAACTCTCTCTGTATTTCTCAGTATGACAATGTTCAGAAGATTGTGGCGTCCGGCGACTTTCCAGAGCAGAAACTCGAGTGAAGATAATGACCTCATCTGTAGAGTCCATCATGTTTTTGTAATCCTCCGTGTCCTCCTTGGCTACTGGCAACTAGGTGGAGGATAGAGGGAGGAACGCGCCACAGTGTTGTTGTCATTACTTACGATTCCTCATGGGAGACAGAAACTACGCACTATACCTTTAATGTTTAGTTTTCAAGCTATAACCAACATCCACTCTTTCCAGCTGTCAGTAGATCCATTTCTTCCATCGTGCATTTCATTCTGGGATAACAGTGTCTATAAACACAAGTTAATCATGACACTACATGTCATCACGTCTCAAAACACAGTTAGATTTACATTGTTTGCAATCAGGACACAATGTTATAAATATGATTGTAAAAGTGGAGGAGGAGGGGTATTTTTATATGCAGTAATACTGCATCTTTCTAAAATACATTGAAGGTGAATGGAATTGAATTTGTGGTGCTCACATCTTTGAAAAATTTTATTTAAAAAAAGTTCTCATGTTGTCCCAGAAACAATGTCCCTAGTTACTCTGGACAATCCATGCAACTCTTCGAAGAGCAAATAGTGAATGTAAGAAAGAAGCACTGATGCAATTAGATGCAATTCAGCCTCCTGCCACTAGATAGCACAATAAATCAGAGACTTCACAATCGCAGTAATAACTCCCTGCTGTGGGATGGTAGATTTGCTCACTTGTTTAAAGCATCCATCCATCCATCCATCCATTGCTCTCATTAAGTGATAAAAAACTGGCTTGATAAGATGCTGTGTATAGGCTATGTTAAACACTGTATGTAACATAAAGTCTGCACCAGCATACCATTCACTTATCATTCTGGAATACAGCCACAAGGGGGCACTCAAAGCATACAGAGTCAAGTCAAGTCCACTATGAAGATGCACAAAAATCTTTCCTGACAAAGGGCGCTGAAATGCAAGAATAATAAAGCACAATTACCCCACACAAGTTTTGAATTTGCATAACACAATAAAACAGGAATATTTTAACAATACTATACCAATTCCATGATTTTTCCAGATCAAATTCTATTTAACATTGTTTGGGTACAAATGTAAATGTACAAATCTTTTCTCCTATTACAGACACACATTACTCCATCTATTCAACGAGCCCAGCTAGTCAGCATTGTTAAGCCAATCTCTTTCCTTTTTTTTGTATGCTGCCGTGTGTGACAGCTTCAACCCACTCAGAGCTACTTTGTCTGTAGCCAGCATTTGGGCCAGCTTCACCGTCACTGGTGCAAATGTCGAAGGAAGTGAATGTTCGGCAAGAGTAGCAAGAACCATCGCCTAGACAAAGAAAACATTATTAGATTTTCATATGTAAAACTTTTGCAAATTGCCTGCCTTTTATTATAGCCCTGTGACTGGGTTATTAAGTCTAGTTCAACTCTAGTACAGTTGACTAAACACACCATGTACAGTACATAGAAATGGTCCTGGTAACGTAGCCTACTTCCATGTAGCCTGACAATAGCCTACTGGTGAATGTCAAGTAATCTGTCAACAGTGAAATAGTAGTTATGATTTAGTGACACAGAAAACTACAAGCCTGTTCAATCTATAATACACATCTCTGCATTAGCAACCCGCTGACATGTACAGGACTCAGGACACTCGAATCATTACAGTGCACACTTTTGACCGTGTGCATAAAGTCCTTAAATACCCAATTTGTCAATTTTGTTAAAATACTGTGACAGCGGGAAGCTGTGCTGAACTCCCTTCACCTCGGTCTTGACCTCAATCTTTAGCCTGGCCCAGCTCCATTTGCACCTCAGCCCTGAGTCAAGATGTGCTATATGAATAGATTCCTTCTATTTAAGCTTGCTCATTCTGGAAAACAATTGTCAACATATTATCTGCTGGGCCAGGGCTCCTTTTTCATGATCATAAACATTAGTTAAGGCTAACTCCGACTGCATTAGTCAACGTTAAATGATCTGCCAGAGGAGGTGTTTCGATCACTCATTAATGTTAAACCAGACACCAATGGGCCTTGTTTCATTACGTGTTCGTTTTCATTTTGCTCATATTTTACGACAAGATATACAATAAAAATCAGACAACAATACTAATGCAGTGGAGGAGATAGCCTTCACATTGAACTAACATTGTAGCCTAACAACACAATTTGCTGATCTTACGTTAGCTGACTAGCTGACTAGCTGACAAGCTGACAAGCTTGCTTTCCATTAATGTTAAACATGTTAACACAATGTTAGAGAAAACAATTATATAGCTGGCAGAAAACAGCACTTACCTCAAAACTATTGTCAGTGTAGCACCAGATCATTTCTCCATAAATGGCACGATTCACGTGGATGACATTTTCCCATTCAAAATGGCAATTTTCGCCAAAACACAACTACTTTGCAGTTATGTACTGTATATGCAATGGATCTTATTCTACTCTCAGCTGGGGTTTGAATATGAGTAAAACAAATTATCTGCCAGTCAGGAGGAGTGAAAACTTTAATTTACAGTTAAGTTAGTTAATGCACATGTTGCAGCTGAGATGCTGCCAGCCAGTGGGGTTAGGGTTAGGGCCAGCCAGTACCCAAGCACGGTGACATTAGATTAGATTAGATTCAACTTTATTGTCATTACACAGGTACAAGTACAAGGCAATGAAATGCAGTTTGGGTCTAACCAGAAGTGCAATAGCAGTAAGTGCAGGATATACATCTGCTGCTGGCATTTATCCTAAAAACTTTCTGCTCAATACTTTCTGTGTGTTTGTTTGTCTTTACTGCTGTAATTAAATGGCACTGAGAAAAACCAGCGGAGCAGAGTTGTTCACCTTCAGCACACACCGCTTCATGCAAACATGCACACAACTAGCAGAGTGGAATGCTTGAGATTTGGAGAAAGACACGGGTGGCACTTTCGAGAGCCACTCCTTATGAGTTTGTATCTCTTACTCACAGTAGGAGGAGCCCGGGTTCAGTTTCACAGTGATATCATTGTTAAGTGAGAAAGAGGCAGTCCTGGAGGGAGTAGAGTACCCACACTTGTATCTTGCACTTGCAGTAAAATACAAATACAATTTGCGTAGCGTCAGCAAAAAGTTGCTTTCCAAAGTTTTTTTTAAATGTGGTTATATCTGCACAGGGCCACCTACTGTGTAGTTAAAGGGCCAGTTGACCCAAATCTTACCCAAACATTTGCTCGTTTACCTTATGATATATAATGATGGAGTATAAGGCCATAGTAAGAGTACATTACAATACAAGTAAAGGTCCGATGTTCATAACTGTTCGTCAGTGAAATTATACAAGTCTTAGTCAAATTAACAGAATGTATCAAAAGCAAAACTATTGATAGTAAAGAAGATGAGAAGAGTTTAGTTTAGCTGTCCCTATAATTCATTTTCATGAAGGAATAAAAGGAGAAAACATACGTAGAAAAGAAGGAAAGAGATGCCAAGTTTATGACATGCGGATTAAATTCAGCACTCAAGATAAATGTGGAGTAAAAGTACAACCCTTTCCTCTAAGGTTAAAGTGGAAGAATGCCAAATGTAAATTTGAAAACCTAATTACCTCCCACCACTTTCTGTGTGACATCACATGCCATGCAGGACATCCAGAAAGACTGCATTCCCCAGCTTCATTCCCCAGCTTCACTCCTCCTCCTTCACATCCTCCTCCTCCTTCCCAGCTGGAGTATCTGTAGGCGAATCAGCGGGCATCAGCCTGGACACACAACAGTGACAGAGACCAAGGATCCATCATTAAAACGGAGAGAAGCTTCAACTAACAGGTGAGTGTGTTAAAATTGCTCACTAAACTCTAATGACCTCGTTACCTGGTTGGACTAGCGCTATTTACTATCTCATTAAAAAATCTGAATGAGTTAGTTCAAGAGAAAAGGTGTATTTTATCATCATGGAAATGCCTTTATTGTTACCTTCATTGGTCTATATTTATAATTATATATTATTTTCTACATGAAGGCATCCAAGTTTCTTTACTTCACTGTCAGAAACTATAACGGGTTAAAACATTTCACGAGTATGTTGTGTTGCATGTTGTGTTAATTTACTGTAGTTGTGTGTTAGATGACTTATATATTTAACCCTTGTGTTGTCCTCTCATGTCCCTCGGGTCAAATTGACCCGGGACTTATTTGGAGTTTTAAAAACAATTCTGATATAAAAGTTTATTTCATAATCTATTAACAAATATTGTCTTTATCTCACTTTCAAACAGCTGAGATAACATATATGTTTAGGGAATGCATCAGTCTCTACTAGCACACAATTAAACATGGAAGTGGGGTTCGTTTTTCGTTAAAAAATCCACTATGGAAACAACATAAGTGTCATATCCAGAATAATGTTCTGAACTGAGTCAGAATACATGTTTATCACAGCAAATAATATAAGGCCGTTGATTTTCAGGTAGAAAAAATGTAACTTGGACCATTTTTCTTCTTGTAAAAATTTGAAATGGGTCAATTTTACCCAAATACCGTGCAAAGGGTTAAGTACTTCAAAGCGTTATTAAAATATTGTTAAATTTAAATAGTCTTCTATTTAAAAAAAAAAAAAAAAAAAAAACTATAGAAGAGCCTTTCTTTGATCGGAATTGATTTAAAAGTACCGGTTCGGCACCCCAACCCTGGTTGAGCAGCTCAAGACAAGCCAGATACAAACCTCAAAACAGGTGCAAATAAAATCAAGCACACAAGTTGAAAATAAACATTTACACATACTCTCTACTATAATAATGACTCTTAGTTTTTATCAGGATGCATAGTATCCTGATCCATGTAATAACTGGCCTTTTAATAATAAAAACTCTGCCTGCCTCTATGGGGAATTTAACATAGGGGTGTATATACCCCCTGTATTTTAACATAGGGGGTGTATACTTATGCCCCCTGTATTTTAACATAGGGGGGTGTATACTTATGCCCCCTGTATTTTTAACATAGGGGGGTGTATATATGCCCCCTGTATTTTAACATAGGGGGTGTATACTTATGCCCCCCCGTATTTTAACATAGGGGGTGTATACTTATGCCCCCTGTATTTTAACATAGGGGGTGTATACTTATGCCCCTGTATTTTAACATTTAACATGCCCCTGTATTTTTTTAACATAGGGGGTATACTTATGCCCCCCCTGTATTTTAACATAGGGGGGTGTATACTTATGCCCCTGTATTTTTTAACATGGGGGGTGTATGCTTATGCCCTGTATTTTAACATAGGGGGTGTATACTTATGCCCCTGTATTTTAACATAGGGGGTGTATACTTATGCCCCTGTATTTTAACATAGGGGGGTGTATACTTATGCCCCTGTATTTTAACATAGGGGGTGTATACTTATTTATTTTAACATAGGGGGGTGTATACTTATGCCCCTAAAGTTTTAACATAGGGGTGTATACTATGCCCCCTGTATTTTTAACATAGGGGGTGTATCCTTCATGCCCCTGTATTTTAACATAGGGGGGTGTATACTTATGCCCTGTATTTTAACATGGGGGTGTATACTTATGCCCCTGTATTTTTAACATGAGGGGGGTGTATACTTTATGCCCCCTGTATTTTTTAACATGGGGGTATTTATGCCCCTGTAAACATAGGGGTGTATACTTATGCCCCCTGTATTTTTAACATGGGGTGTATACTTTGTATTTTAACATAGGGGTGTATATGCCCCCCTGTATTTTAACATAGGGGTGTATACTTATGCCCCCTGTATTTTAACATAGGGGTATACTTTTGTAAACATAGGGGGTATACTTATGCCCCCCTGTTTTTTTAACATTTATTTATTGTTTTTAACATAGGGGTATACTTATGCCCTCATAGGGGTGTATACTTATGCCCATTTTAACATATAGGGGTGTATACTTATGCCCCCTGTATTTTAAAGGAAGAACATTTATTTATTTACGATAAATTATTCATTCACAAAGAAAATTGGTGTCCTTAAAGGTTGGATTTTTTAATAATTTTTTTTTATAAAGGCATTAAGCTCAATTTCCAAAAGATTTCCAAATTTTCCTCTTTTAGTCAACTTCAGCATGGTTTCATAAACTTATAAGCACCACTGTCTTTTAAAAAGATGAGTAGAATTCATGATTATTCACATAAAAAATATAATTTGTGTGTAGCGCTCATTTTCAAGGTTTTGAGGACTTGAGGTAGTTTCTATTGGTTCATTTTCTGATGGTGATACTGGAACAGTGCAAGTTAGTAAACAGAGAGTAGAGGTATTTGTGGGTGGAGTCCGAGTCCTCCAGGAATGTCAGCATGTTCTGCCACATTCCTGCCCTCAGCAAACTTGTGTGTCTTCTCCTGCAAACACGAGGAAACTACACAGATAGAAACTTTCACACGTCACTGTCAAACACCTGTTTCCTTGTGTAAAATGTAAACTTGCCTGGTGTGTTAAACAATGCCTGGTCCAGTTAGACCAAATGTTCCCCTAATGTACATTGTTGTGTAAATGGGCTGGTAATCAGCACAATATTACTAATAGGGATGCTATGCTCCTACTATTCAGTCCAGGTAGAGCCACACCCTCCGGAGGGGAAAACAACTGGCGCCACAATATGCAACTAACGGCTCAAATGCCTACAAAGGGTCTGTAGCTAGCTATTAACATCAGATTTAAGCCCGTCAAAGGATTATTTTAGCAACCTATGTCTACCAGAGAGAAGACCAGTTAATATTAGTAAGCTAATGTTAGCTATGTAAGCTAAGGCACTTCCAAAAATAATAGTATAGCTCCCGGTATATCTACAGTCCACTATAACATAAGTTGCATACTGTGTACTAAATGCTTTAGCTTAACTTACAGATATAAAGTTAGCCTAAAACTGACATTTGGATATGTGACTTGGTAACACAATGCTTGATGTATTATTGGGTAATGGGTATTAAGTTAGCTTTGTGTCTCCCCATTATTCCCGCTGATTTTTAACATCTTTTTCCACTTTGTCTTCCTAAATTCATTCGGTTTCTCGGTTTCTGCAGCTTATAAAGCTATGGTTTCTTTAAATTGTTGTTAGTGCATCCCACCACACACCAGCTTTTAGGCATTTTTGTTGTTGTTAGCTATCAGAAGGAACTGATGAGGAGAAACCTTCACACAGTGTAAAGTCAATAGAGAGCAAAGAGTCAATTTCCCTTCTAGTGGGGGCGGGACTTGTTAATGTCACTGTCTCTATACAGAGTCCTATACCTGGGTCTAAGGTATCGGCTGATCTGATACCAGTCTTAATTTAATAAGCTGTAGGCCTCACTGTGTGGAAGTGACTGGGATCATTCTTTCATGTGTTCAGTAAGACAACATCAGGCTGGACTTAAACATTGCTTTCCTGATAATAATAACTTTGCAAAATCAAAATATAATAAATACACAGATACAAATTTACTAAATTGTTATTCATTGTTTAAATAATAATGTTCTAGAGGAACGGCACATAAACGGGGACAATGCAATGACAAAAACAACCAAACAGAGGGCAATGTCACTCCTCAATGACATGTCAAGTGCAAATTTGAGTCGCGCAGGCATCACTTGGCGACAAGTAGCATACAAGATGCTAACGAGAGACTTCTGTAATGTCAACACAGTAAAAATGGACCTACTTAATGAAGTTGCTTCACTGCTAGCTTAGCTACAAGGTTGTCAGTTGAATGGTGTTTTGAGCTAACGTTTGCCATCAATCAACCATAGATAAGTACAACGTTTTTTTTTTAAAATGATTTCCATCTTCTGTCATTGTTTGTAATGAGAAAACTTTATAATTTCATGGATTTCACAAATTTCAGTATGACAGTTATGCCGTAAACCATTAAAATCTGAGCACACACAACTCAAATCTGCCCTCGACTCACATCAGGCAGTGACAGACAACAACAATGTGGCATCTCACAAAGAAATTTGGCATTTTGCATCTTTAGGGTGCTATATCAAATCTAAGAGTGAACAGTATTTTTAAAGTGTGTAGATACTGTATTTCGATTCAGATTTTTTACGGCTTTATTATAATTTTCATATTCAGAATCATGCTGGAAAGCATGCAAACGAGCTACTGATTAGTTTAGTTGATATTGTAATTATCAGTCTAGTTCAGCTGACTGAAACTGAAAACACATGTGTGCTTGGATTAGAGTTTTGGTGTACTGACAATCTGCTGTGTGCTGCTTTTGAACAATGCATTGTTTCCATCTATCCCAGTCCATGATGTTTATCATCTTATCTAGTGTTGAATGTATAGTAATCAGCAACTCTTGCCATCAGATAAATGTTACTGACTTTCTACCTTTTCTTCACTGAAGCAAAATTAGAATGCTTTCCAAAACTCGGTTACTCTCCATTTTGTCTTTGAGAACAAGAGAAAATGGTTTAACAAAATTGGAAATCAGGTCTCTGTAGACTGTATCCTTGATGTACCCCTTTACCGTACTGCTCTGGTGCCGTAGGGAAATTCCCCGGATGCGTGTCTTTTCGCCCTATTTCCATTTCCTTCCTTTTCTTTTTGTTGAAATTTAGATTCATGAGGACTGTTGTTAACTGCTCCTCAGATTGTGTGGTCACTCTGAGAATTACTGCTCGAGATCTTCTCTCCAAGTCCCTGAATGTAAATGGGAGAAAGAGGGACAACATGTTAAAAAAAAAAAAAAACATTAGCTGATGTGTGTTGACTAAATGGATGTGAGCTTGTTTTTCTTTGATTTGTTTCTTTGCAAAGAGTCTGTCAGTGTGTGTTTCCTGTGGAGTTCAGTATGTGAGAACATTCCTAAACCCATGTGTTGAGTAATCTGTTTGCATATCTGTATACCGGACACCGTGGGAGAGTGATTAAACTTGTTTTTTTTACTCTCAGGCTGTCTTAACTATCATCATGCATCACACAGGAGTGAAGTTAAGGTTACAGGTTACATATAAAATGGGAACAGCAGGGTGAGACAGTCGCTGTGTTCCCATGACAGAGACAACTCTTATCAACTTTTATAGGATATTTTCAATCATCTCCACAACTACATAAGCCAAAATAAAATGTTACTCTTCCTTGCCTCTTTGAACTATTATAGCATATATATTTTTTAGCATTATATGTCAGCTGCGAAAATTGTCTACTACCATACTGTGGGTGACAAAGCAGTTATTGTAAGCAAGACGAGTCACAAGGGAAGTTCAAAAATAAGGGTGTTTTCCCCCAAAAGTCAATATAACAAAATGAGGTGAATAAAAGAGGTCACATAAATAGACGGCAACTCAATATATATAGACTGGTTTATAGTGCTGTATACTCAACATATAGACTGGTTTATACTGCTGTATACTCAACATATAGACTGGTTTATACTGCTGTTTACTCCATATATAGACTGGCTTATACTGCTGTTTACTCCATATATAGACTGGCTTATACTGCTGTTTACTGGACTTTTTATACTCCATATATATAGACTGGTTTATACTGCTGGTTACTCCATATATAGACAGGTTTATGCTGCTGTATACTCCATATATAGACTGGTTTATGCTGCTGTATAGCAGTCACTTTTCCCCTCAAATATGTGCAACCTGTCAATTTAAAGCCTCACACAGACTACTGAACTTAATATTTTACTCAAAAGCATTTGGAAGCATCTATCCATCCAAAAAGCATTTATGCAACATGTCTTTCCAGAGCAATTGCCCAAATTCAATGGAAGTGAAAAGATAATCCACACGATTAGCTAGTTTAATATTAAGTGTCGACAAATTTTCGTGGGAATATTTTCTACTGAAGAAATACTCTCAATGATGCAAAGTGTGAAGCAATTTTAAATTGGGTTGGAAACAGGGACGCTAGCTTAACATGTCCTCTTAACGGCTGAGTGTAACGGCAGGAAATGCTAACGTTAGCTTAACATTTTCTCTTAATGGCTGAGTAACGGCTGAGGAAATGCTAACGCTAGCTTAACATTTCCTCTTAATGGCTGAGTAACGGCAGGAAATGCTAACGCTAGCTTAACATTTCCTCTTAATGTGGCGGCAGTGTAACACTAGCTTAACATTTTGTTTCCTCTTAATGGCTGAGTAATCTGGCAGGAAATGCTAACGCTGAGCTCAGAAATGCTAACGCGGCTGAGTGTAACGGCAGGAAATGCTAACGCTAGCTCCAATTAACGGCTGAGTGTAACGGCAGGAAATGCTAACGTAACAACATTTTCTCTTAACACAAGCGACAACTTCGGCTCATAGACAGTTAAATAAATGTTTGGCTACACATTTAACTTTTTTGAACAAATGCCCAAAATGGCTAATTGTTAATGTTATTGTTGTCTGAAGTTAGCCAGCTAACATTAATTTTACTTCTTTTTTTTTTCTTTTTTTTACTCACCAAGTCCTTTTTTTCAAAACTCTATCCAAAAACAGGGTTCAGCAAAAACGACAGAACGGAACTTAAACTCACTCCTTAAATTTGTATTAAAAAACGGGTTTGTTTCATTTGACCATTTGTGTGTCTTTCCCCACTTATTAATTAGCTAGCTGTCAGTTAGCTAGCTAGGCTCTCCGTTGGATGGTAGGGCTCGTGGCGTTCCGATCCAATAGAACGCTGTCCTCTTAAAGAGACAGACACAAACTAAAATGGTATCTATTAAGTTGGTTATGGATCCATAGCAGGACTGTAGTCAAGACCACCTTAGCCGAGTCCAAGACCAGGACTAGTCGAGTCCAAGTCAAGACCAAGTCCAAAAAGGTTTGAGTCCAAGACAAGACCGAGTCCAAAAAGGTTTGAGTCCAAAAAGGTGTGAGTCCAAGTCAAGACCGAGTCCAAAAAGGTTT
Organism: Etheostoma perlongum; assembly: GCA_026937815.1. NCBI lineage: Eukaryota > Metazoa > Chordata > Actinopteri > Perciformes > Percidae > Etheostoma > Etheostoma perlongum. Next base: position 38,103,031 of record CM049371.1, read on the forward strand.
GAGTCCGATCCAAGACCGAATCCAAAGAGGTTTGAGTCCAAGACAAGACCAAGTCCAAAAAAGGTTTGAGTCCAAGACAAGACCGAGTCCAAAAAGGTTTGAGTCAAGACAAGACCGAGTTCAAAAGGTTTGAGTCCGAGTCAAGACCAAGTCCAGGACAGAATAAAGGTCTTATGCATGACCGTATCAAGACAATCATTTTGGGTTTCACTTTCCTCCAATATTATTATCATCATAATAAAGACACCTGGACTCGGTCAAGACCAAAAAAGCCATATTGGGCAAGACCAGTGGCGAGACCGAGACAAGTCGAATCCAAGTACTAGCGAGTCGAGACCATAGATAAACGGTCTCAAATCCGGACTCGAGTCCAAGACCGGACTTCGAGTACTACAGCCCTGATCCATAGACGGTTTAAAATAGAGGATCTCTGGTTTACCTTGTGTTCTTTCTCTTTGTATGAGAGGCCGTGGGTGATTTGGATAAAATTCAATATAATATATTATTGTGAGATTGCTTGATATACATTGTGAAATCATAGGCTTTTTATATTTCTGGAAATTAAGTTGACTGTGCATCATATTTTTATGCTGGAAAGTAACTATAAGTACATCTACTCAAGTAGCCTAAGGTTACTAGAAGGTTGGTACTTGTAGGCCTACTTTACTTACTGTAAGTCTCCATTTTCTGCAACTTTATAATTATACTCCTCCACATTTCAAAGAGAAATATTACTGCACTAAATTTATCGATGGCTAAAGTATTTTGCATCTTTCAATTGTGACATTTACAAGTAGCCTAAGAGGTAAGAATAAACCGATACCGCCATGTGGTTTGGTGATCTTGTTGGATTAGAATGACATTTAATGTAATTATACCATGTTTTTTTTTATTATTTTGTTATTCTAACTAAGGTTACAAGTGCAGTTTACTGATGTGTCCGTCTGTTTCCTTGCAGGTCCAAGATGGAGCTGAAGGTGTGGGAGGGCGGCGTCAGAGTGGTCTGCGGCCTATCACTGAAAAACCTCCTGCCAGGATGTCGTCATAGCTCTTGCACAAAAGCAATTGGTAAAGTCTCACAGGGCTCATCCTCATCCAACACTGTTTATAGCAATACATGTTTTGTTTTATAATACGTTGTTGTTTTCGTAAATCCTTCCATCACTGTTGTTAGGAACACTGTCACAGACATTACATTAGCTTTCCTATTCCAGCACCCACGTCGTTTAGATGGCAAATGCACCTGCACCCAACTGTGCACCCATGGATGTGCTGGTCTTACAGGGAGGTGTGTTCAGGTGCATTCTGGGTGTGCTGGTCTTACAGGGAGGTGTGTTCAGGTGCATTCTGGGCGTGCTGGTCTTACAGGGAGGTGTGTTCAGGTGCATTCACCAAGGCGTGCTGGTCTTACAGGGAGGTGTGTTCAGGTCCATTCTGGGCGTGCTGGTCTTACAGGGAGGTGTGTTCAGGTGCATTCTGGGTGTGCTGGTCTTACAGGAGGTGTGTTCAGGTGCATTCTGGGCGTGTTAGGCTTACAGGGAGGTGTGTTCAGGTGCATTCTGGGCGTGCTGGTCTTACAGGGAGGTGTGTTCAGGTGCATTCTGGGCGTGCTGGTCTTACAGGGAGGTGTGTTCAGGTGCATTCTAGGCATGCTGGTCTTACAGGGGAGGTGTGTTCAGGTGCATTCTGGGCGGGCTGGTCTTACAGGGAGGTGTGTTCAGGTGCATTCTGGGCGTGCTGGTCTTACAGGGAGGTGTGTTCAGGTGCATTCTGGGCGTGCTGGTCTTACAGGGAGGTGTGTTCAGGTGCATTCTGGGCGTGCTGGTCTTACAGGGAGGTGTGTTCAGGTGCATTCTAGGCATGCTGGTCTTACAGGAGGTGTGTTCAGGTGCATTCTGGGCGGGCTGGTCTTACAGGGAGGTGTTCAGGTGCATTCTGGGCGTGCTGGTCTTACAGGGAGGTGTGTTCAGGTGCATTCTGGGCGTGCTGGTCTTACAGGGAGGTGTGTTCAGGTGCATTCTGGGCGTGCTGGTCTTACAGGGAGGTGTGTTCAGGTGCATTCTGGGCGTATTTCATCTTGAGGTAGGGACAAGTGATTGCGCCATTTACCAACAAAAACCTGGTCTAAAGTAGAGATGGTCTGATTCATTTTTTTGCTTCCAGATACCGATTCTGATTAACTGAAAAAAATGATCTTTAGAAAAAAGAAAAGAAAGAACACAAACAATATAGTGCAATGCATTGCAAACACATATCCATTGGTATCAAACTTGATTTTAATAATCCTACAGCATTTTCTCTTGTGCCACCATTGATGTATTTGCATGTTTTCTCTTTTGACAGCAACATCGTCAGTAGGTTTTGTATTGCAGAAAGTGCATTGTATTGTGAAAACTGCAAACTATAGATAAGCTAAGACCTTTTGCATTTAAGCACTTTGTGCCACACCAAAACACAAATATAAAGATTTCCTGCAGAAACCTTTGACGTGATACCACTGAAATCTGTTTTTCTTGGATTTTTTTCAATGCAACATGTTTTTTTTCACATTCTGATTGACATTTCTCACTATTAAACTGTTAATTCTTCCTGCAATTCCTTTGTTATGCAGCCCCCTGTCCACAACATCTAGCTGTTTGTTGCTTGTTAAGTATTAATCCCTTTATGTATCTGTATTTTCCACAGGTCAGACCGTCGTTATATTCTTATCTTCAAGCTACGTGGCACCGAGAGACAGCTGGTCGCTGATGACTGTCCTCTTCAGCATCTGGCTCAGCTGGGACAGCTGGCCTCAGATGTCCAGTTCATTCTGCGGAGGACAGGTCCCAGCCTCAGTGACGGTCAAGACACACCCAAAACAAAAAAGACGTTTTCCCTTCCCAACCATCAGAACCAGAGCCCCTCAGACACAATGAGCCACACAAGGCTCTCACCTTCAATCTGGGCCCCTCAACACATCCCAAGAGGACCAAACCAAGCAGGGGCCTGGTCTCCGTCACCCCGAGACTCCCCAGAACCCCGAGCCTCCCTGTCTCTTTCCTAGACGCTGTCAACCCTGTGAAGGCACTTCCCTCTTCCTCCTCCAAAGAGGGGAGATGTTTAGAGCAGATTCTGCAGCAGCAGAATAGGCTTGAACCTGGAGATTCAGCTTCATGCTCTGGAGGCGAGACAGAGGTGTTGGAAGCGAGAGAGGTCTGCCACGGTCTCTAGTCTGACCCGGTCGAGGCGAACTGGAGAAACTGGAGCAGCGTCTGAGGCAGAGCAGAGGCAAGATTTGATGCACAGCGAGGCAGTGGGAGGAGCAGTTACAGGAAGAGCTGGACAGAGAACAAGGTGTGTTCAAACCAGTTTACATTCTTTTCATTGTTTTTGAATTATGCAGAGCTTCTTCTTCTGATGTTTCTAAAACCAGAAATATTTACCATCATCAACAGAAATGCGTGAAGCGTCTACACACCAGATACAGTCGTCGATTGGTGATGACAGTCACCGGATCAAGAATCGCGTTCTGAACATCTACAGCGAATATATACAGCACAGAGCCCACACAGACAAGCAGCTCTCGGGCAGGCTCGGCAGGCAGAAAGGAGCCGGAGGCCTCTGGGCAGGGCTCCACTTCCGCTTGCTGCAGGGGAGGAACTGGATGCAACACTGTCCAGAGACACAGAGGATCGACAAACTACGGAGGAAAAGCTGCAGGTATAAATCTTCATAATCTCACAATATTTCAAAGGGCTGGGCGCACCAGAATTTAAGGCAGTGACATTTCAGGCCCAATTTCTTTCAATAGAATCACCACACTAAAGGAATAAAAAAGGAACTTTGGCTTGGCTTTGTCACTGGGCGGTACCTTAATGGGACAAGATGTACCTTTTCCAGAGGTACTTTGTTGTACCAACACAACAAGCTGGAATCAGAGATTTTTTCACGTTGTTTTCACTTAAAACTGACTCAAAGCGTTTGATCAAAATAGTTGCTGATTGATTTAA
>CM049371.1:38107519-38245019 GCA_026937815.1 Etheostoma perlongum
CTTATGTTATAGTGGACTGTAGATATACCGGGAGCTATACTATTAGTTTTGGAAGTGCCTTAGCTTACATAGCTAACATTAGCTTACTAATATTAACTGGTCTTCTCTGGTAGACATAGGTTGCTAAAATAATCCTTTGACGGGCTTAAATCTGATGTTAATAGCTAGCTACAGACCCTTTGTAGGCATTTGAGCCGGGGTTGCATATTGTGGCGCCAGTTGTTTTCCCCTCCGGAGGGCGTGGCTCTACCTGGACTGAATAGTAGGAGCATAGCATCCCTATTAGTAATATTGTGCTGATTACCAGCCCATTTACACAACAATGTACATTAGGTGAACATTTGGTCTAAATGGACCAGGCATTGTTTAACACACCAGGCAAGTTTACATTTTACACAAGGAAACAGGTGTTTGACAGTGACGTGTGAAAGTTTCTATCTGTGTAGTTTCCTCGTGTTTGCAGGAGAAGACACACAAGTTTGCTGAGGGCAGGAATGTGGCAGAACATGCTGACATTCCTGGAGGACTCGGACTCCACCCACAAATACCTCTACTCTCTGTTTACTAACTTGCACTGTTCCAGTATCACCATCAGAAAATGAACCAATAGAAACTACCTCAAGTCCTCAAAACCCTGAAAATGAGCGCTACACACAAATTATATTTTTTATGTGAATAATCATGAATTCTACTCATCTTTTTAAAAGACAGTGGTGCTTATAAGTTTATGAAACCATGCTGAAGTTGACTAAAAGAGGAAAATTTGGAAATCTTTTGGAAATTGAGCTTAATGCCTTTATAAAAAAATTATTAAAAAATCCAACCTTTAAGGACACCAATTTTCTTTGTGAATGAATAATTTATCGTAAATAAATAAATGTTCTTCCTTTAAAATACAGGGGCATAAGTATACACCCCCCTATGTTAAAATACAGGGGGCATAAGTATACACCCCCTATGTTAAAATACAGGGGGCATAAGTATACACCCCCTATGTTAAAATACAGGGGGCATAAGTATACCCCCCTATGTTAAAATACAGGGGCATAAGTATACACCCCCTATGTTAAAATACAGGGGCATAAGTATATACCCCCCTATGTTAAAATACAGGGGGGCATAAGTATATACCCCCCTATGTTAAATTCCCATAGAGGCAGGCAGAGTTTTATTATTAAAGGCCAGTTATTACATGGATCAGGATACTATGCATCCTGATCAAAAACTAAGAGTCATTATTATAGTAGAGAGTATGTGTAAATGTTTATTTTCAACTTGTGTGCTTGATTTTATTTGCACCTGTTTTGAGGTTTGTATCTGGCTTGTCTTGAGCTGCTCAACCAGGGTTGGGTGCCGAACCGGTACTTTTAAATCAATTCCGATCAAAGAAAGGCTCTTCTATAGTTTTTTTTTTTTTTTTTTTTTTTTTTTTAAATAGAAGACTATTTAAATTTAACAATATTTTAATAACGCTTTGAAGTACTTAACCCTTGTACGGTATTTGGGTAAAATTGACCCATTTCAAATTTTTACAAGAAGAAAAATGGTCCAAGTTACATTTTTTCTACCTGAAAATCAACGGCCTTATATTATTTGCTGTGATAAACATGTATTCCTGACTCAGTTCAGAACATTATTCTGGATATGACACTTATGTTGTTTCCATAGTGGATTTTTAACGAAAAAACGAACCCCACTTCCATGTTTAATTGTGTTCTAGTAGAGACTGATGCATTCCCTAAACATATATGTTATCTCAGCTGTTTGAAAGTGAGATAAAGACAATATTTGTTAATAGATTATGAAGTAAAATTTTATATCAGAATTGTTTTTATAACTCAAATAAGTCCCGGGTCAATTTGACCCAAGGGACATGAGAGGACAACACAAGGGTTAAATATATAAGTCATCTAACACACAACTACAGTAAATTAACACAACATGCAACACAACATACTCGTGAAATGTTTTAACCCGTTATAGTTTCTGACAGTGAAGTAAAGAAACTTGGATGCCTTCATGTAGAAAATAATATATAATTATAAATATAGACCAATGAAGGTAATAATAAAGGCATTTCCATGATGATAAAAAAAAACCTTTTCTCTTGAACTAACTCATTCAGATTTTTTACAAGATAGTAAATAGCGCTAGTCCAACCAGGTAACGGGGTCATTTGAGTTTAGAGAGCAATTTTAACACACTCACCTGTTAGTTGAAGCTTCTCTCCGTTTTAATGATGGATCCTTGGTCTCTGTCACTGTTGTGTGTCCAGGCCCATGCCCGCTGATTCGCCTACAGATACTCCAGCTGGGAAGGAGGAGGAGGATGTGAAGGAGGAGGAGTGAAGCTGAGGAATGCAGTCTTTCTGGATGTCCTGCATGGCATGTGATGTCACACAGAAAGTGGTGGGAGGTAATTAGGTTTTCAAATTTACATTTGGCATTCTTCCACTTTAACCTTAGAGGAAAGGGTTGTACTTTTACTCCACATTTATCTTGAGTGCTGAATTTAATCCGCATGTCATAAACTTGGCATCTCTTTCCTTCTTTTCTACGTATGTTTTCTCCTTTTATTCCTTCATGAAAATGAATTATAGGGACAGCTAAACTAAACTCTTCTCATCTTCTTTACTATCAATAGTTTTGCTTTTGATACATTCTGTTAATTTGACTAAGACTTGTATAATTTCACTGACGAACAGTTATGAACATCGGACTCTTACTATGGCCTTATACTCCATCATTATATATCATAAGGTAAACAAGCAAATGTTTGGGTAAGATTTGGGTCAACTGGCCCTTTAACTACACTATAGGTGGCCCTGTGCAGATATAACCACATTTAAAAAAAACTTTGGAAAGCAACTTTTTGCTGACGCTACGCAAATTGTATTTGTATTTTACTGCAAGTGCAATATACAAGTGTGGGTACTCTACTCCCTCCAGGACTGCCTCTTTCTCACTTAACAATGATATCACTGTGAAACTGAACCCGGGCTCCTCCTACTGTGAGTAAGAGATACAAACTCATAAGGAGTGGCTCTCAGTGCCACCCGTGTCTTTCTCCAAATCTCAAGCATTCCACTCTGCTAGTTGTGTGCATGTTTGCATGAAGCGGTGTGTGCTGAAGGTGAACAACTCTGCTCCGCTGGTTTTTCTCAGTGCCATTTAATTACAGCAGCAAAGACAAACAAACACACAGAAAGTATTGAGCAGAAAGTTTTTAGGATAAATGCCAGCAGCAGATGTATATCCTGCACTTGCTGCTATTGCACTTCTGGTTAGACCCAAACTGCATTTCATTGCCTTGTACTTGTACCTGTGTAATGACAATAAAGTTGAATCTAATCTAATCTAATGTCACCGTGCTTGGGTACTGGCTGGCCCTAACCCTAACCCCACTGGCTGGCAGCATCTCAGCTGCAACATGTGCATTAACTAACTTAACTGTAAATTAAAGTTTTCACTCCTCCTGACTGGCAGATCATTTGTTTTACTCATATTCAAACCCCAGCTGAGAGTAGAATAAGATCCATTGCATATACAGTACATAACTGCAAAGTAGTTGTGTTTTGGCAAAAATTGCCATTTTGAATGGGAAAATGTCATCCACGTGAATCGTGCCATTTATGGAGAAATGATCTGGTGCTACACTGACAATAGTTTTGAGGTAAGTGCTGTTTTCTGCCAGCTATATAATTGTTTTCTCTAACATTGTGTTAACATGTTTAACATTAATGGAAAGCAAGCTTGTCAGCTTGTCAGCTAGTCAGCTAACGTAAGATCAGCAAATTGTGTTGTTAGGCTACAATGTTAGTTCAATGTGAAGGCTATCTCCTCCACTGCATTAGTATTGTTGTCTGATTTTTATTGTATATCTTGTCGTAAAATATGAGCAAAATGAAAACGAACACGTAATGAAACAAAACTACAACATGAAAAAGGAGCCCTGGCCCAGCAGATAATATGTTGACAATTGTTTTCCAGAATGAGCAAGCTTAAATAGAAGGAATCTATTCATATAGCACATCTTGACTCAGGGCTGAGGTGCAAATGGAGCTGGGCCAGGCTAAAGATTGAGGTCAAGACCGAGGTGAAGGGAGTTCAGCACAGCTTCCCGCTGTCACAGTATTTTAACAAAATTGACAAATTGGGTATTTAAATTGCAGCCTTTGCTCTAAAGAAAAAAACCACAGCAACAAGGGCTCTCATTCTCTTTCAGCACACGGTCCAAAAGTGTGCACTGTAATGATTAGAGTGTCCTGAGTCCTGTACATGTCAGCGGGTTGCTAATGCAGAGATGTGTATTATAGATTGAACAGGCTTGTAGTTTTCTGTGTCACTAAATCATAACTACTATTTCACTGTTGACAGATTACTTGACATTCACCAGTAGGCTATTGTCAGGCTACATGGAAGTAGGCTACGTTACCAGGACCATTTCTATGTACTGTACATGGTGTGTTTAGTCAACTGTACTAGAGTTGAACTAGACTTAATAACCCAGTCACAGGGTTATAATAAAAAGCAGGCAATTTGCAAAAGTTTTACATATGAAAATCTAATAATGTTTTCTTTGTCTAGGCGATGGTTCTTGCTACTCTTGCCGAACATTCACTTCCTTCGACATTTGCACCAGTGACGGTGAAGCTGGCCCAAATGCTGGCTACAGACAAAGTAGCTCTGAGTGGGTTGAAGCTGTCACACACGGCAGCATACAAAAAAAAGGAAAGAGATTGGCTTAACAATGCTGACTAGCTGGGCTCGTTGAATAGATGGAGTAATGTGTGTCTGTAAAAGGAGAAAAGATTTGTACATTTACATTTGTACCCAAACAATGTTAAATAAGATTTGATATGGAAAAATCATGGAATTGGTATAGTATTGTTAAAATATTCCTGTTTTATTGTGTTATGCAAATTCAAAAATTGTGTGGGGTAATTATGCTTTATTATTCTTGCATTTCAGCGCCCTTTGTCAGGAAAGATTTTTGTGCATCTTCATAGTGGACTTGACTTGACTCTGTATGCTTTGAGTGCCCCCTTGTGGCTGTATTCCAGAATGGTAAGTGAATGGTATGCTGGTGCAGACTTTATGTTACATACAGTGTTTAACATAGCCTATACACAGCATCTTATCAAGCCAGTTTTTTTATCACTTAATGAGAGCAATGGATGGATGGATGGATGGATGCTTTAAACAAGTGAGCAAATCTACCATCCCACAGCAGGGAGTTATTACTGCGATTGTGAAGTCTCTGATTTATTGTGCTATCTAGTGGCAGGAGGCTGAATTGCACTTAATTGCATCAGCGCTTCTTTCTTAAGGCCATTACACACCGGGACGAATATCGGCGGCGTTATTCGTCATGGATTGCGTTTTTTGTGTTCACACCCAAGCGATTTTCGCTGACGATGAGCCGAATGAACATGCAAATTCATTATCTGTCACTAGATGGCGCTTAATGTAAACAGAAATACCCCCGTACATAAATTGCGCAACTTTGCGCTTCTGATACGCTTGCAACTCAGAAGAAGAGCAGAGAAGAAGAGAGCAAGTATTTAGAACATTTCTTCTAAATCAGATATAGCTCTTTATGTTCGAAACCAAGGAGACCAGCAGCTCAACATTTATTTTGGACATCGTGCTTTGCCTCTTCCTCGTCTTGTGGCAGCGATGACGGTGGCGTATGTCTTCTTCGTTTGTGTGCTCGGTAAGACCGTTTTGTGCTTGAGCCGCCAAGTTGTGTTTTACTGTAACTTCAGAAGCACAAGACACGTGAGCAAAGGGCCGATTTCATTGGTCGGATAGTTTTTGACGCGGGCGTCAAACCAAAAAAAACGAACCCGAGGCGTTTTTTAAAAAATGACGCTTTTACGCTGGCGTCGCCATGCCGGTGTGCACACTCTCATTGACGCCCTTTGTTTAGTCACGACGCGTTAAACGCCGGGCGAATATCGCGCGCGAAATTCGTCCCGGTGTGAACAGGCCTTTACATTCACTATTTGCTCTTCGAAGAGTTGCATGGATTGTCCAGAGTAACTAGGGACATTGTTTCTGGGACAACATGAGACCTTTTTTTTAAATAAAATTTTTCAAAGATGTGAGCACCACAAATTCAATTCCATTCACCTTCAATGTATTTTAGAAAGATGCAGTATTACTGCATATAAAAATACCCCTCCTCCTCCACTTTTACAATCATATTTTTTAACATTGTGTCCTGATTGCAAACAATGTAAATCTAACTGTGTTTTGAGACGTGATGATATGTAGTGTCATGATTAACTTGTGTTTATAGACACTGTTATCCCAGAATGAAATGCACGATGGAAGAAATGGATCTACTGACAGCTGGAAAGAGTGGATGTTGGTTATAGCTTGAAAATTAAACATTAAAGCTATAGTGCATAGTTTCTGTCTCCCATGAGGAATCGTAAGTAATGACAACACTGTGGCGCGTTCCTCCCCCTATCCTCCACATTCTTTTAAATATTTATATTTATTTATATTCTAAAAAGTTTTATTGAGTTATGCAAATTCAAAACTTGTGTGGAGTAATTGTGCTTTATTATTCTTGCATTTCAGCGCCCTTTGTCAGGAAAGATCTTTGTGGCATCTAACCTCTTCATTGTGGACTTGACTCTGTGTGCTTTGAGTGCCCCCTTGTGGCAGTGTTCCAGAAGTGAGAGTATGTCCCATACCATGTTTATTACAGCCTATACACAGTTTATGAGAATTAGAAGTTGCATTTGCTTGAAACAAGTGAGCAAATCGGCCAGTGAGGAGTGTTATTACTGTGATGTGTAGTCTCTGATTTATTTTGCCCTCAAGTGGTAAGTGGCTGAATTTCACAAAGTTGTATTACTACTTCTTTTCTGCATTCACTTTTTGAGTTATTTTGATTGTCCAGAGTAACTGTAGACATTGTTTCTGGGAAGAAAAGAGACATTTTTCATTTTGGATGATGTGTGCAAGACAATTGAGAGTTCTATAGTTGTATTTGAGTTTTATATTTGAATATTTGAGAGATATGCAGTATTCTTGCATATAAATATACTACTCATACAATCATGTTTTCTAACATGATTTTTGCTCCTAGTTGGATACAATAAAAATGTAACCATATTTTGAGACAGTGATGGTGTAATAATGTAAAACTGGTGTTAATAAACACTATTATCCCAGAATGCAATGCACAATGGAAATTAAGGAAGTTCTGACAAGAGTGATTGATGGTTACAGCTTGAAAAACTAAAACCTAAGCAAAATATTTTTGAGAACTTTATAAACTTAATACCCACTTTTTGTATTTTAATTTGATAAAGGTGACTTCAAGCATTTTTGGTTTTTATTTTAAAACTTTTTTCAATCAATCTTTTTACAATAATCATCATCATTATCGATTCGCTCATCATCATATTATTTTCCTCTTTATAAACTTGTAAAAAGCAAGAAATAAACATTTGTAGTCAACAAACGGTATAGAAATTGCCAAAATATAATGATATATCACATATGTTCAAGATTTTATACTTTTCAACTTTCTTATAGCTTGATTAATTTGTCTGTCTAAAACCTAAGTTTAACATGTTTAACAGTATTCCCCACTGTTGGCTTGTTAAGACCATATTTAACCCTCGTGTTGACTTCCCGTCAAAATTGGAAATCAACACTTTTGTTGATGTTTTCATCGATTTTTTTTTTTTTCGTCCCTTTTGTTTTTCTTATGTTTTTTTCCCTTTTTTATTCACTTGACGCTTTTTTTCAATGTTTGTCACTTTTGACGTTTTCAACACTGTTAACTTTAGTTTTACAGATATTTTTGGAATTTATGGTCAATAAACCTCATTTATAGGAAATTATACCTAATGTTTGAGTTAGAAAAGCAGAAATTAGGAATTATTGAGACTAAAATTAAAGGAATGGATGTTGATGATAATCACAGACTGGAATATGTCAACTTTTACTCAATACTATTTCAAAAACACTTCCATTTGTTTTACAATGCTATAAAATTGAATAAGACGCCCCAAAATTAATGAAAGTAGAGATTTGTACTTGGCAAAGAGCGTTGGGTGGAATCAATCATGTTATTTTGGGGAATTATAAAGAACATTGATATAGGTGACTGGCTTGAATGTAACGGACGTTTATTAATATCTAAAAGTTACGTACTAAAGATCATGAGCAACAAATACGCCAACACATATATTTCTTATTCACTGACTTTTAATATACACATCAAAAGATACAACTGCTTTGCTTATACCTAAAATATAAAAGTAAATCTAGAAGTAAAATGATAACAATACGAAAGAATTAAATATTAAAGAACATTTATTTTACATGGCTTTTATAGTTCACCATCAACAAGTCATCTTTAGCCCAAAATTAAAAAACAAAAGAAAAATGAATAATCATAAACCATAAGAGCATTTTAAAGGTACAGATAACAAAGTATTTCCATCTTTTTAACTTCTTTGTGACTTGTTCAACACATCATCTGTTAACAAGTTAATCATTAAGATGTGAAAGGTATTTACACATGATCATCAACATGCATATATTACTAATGCTGTTTTTGTACTCTCTGGCACATATCAGTTACTTTTCAGATTACATTTAGCAAGAATATTGAGGAACAAAACTGTAAAAATGTAAATAGTGGGAGAAGTAATAAAAAGTAGTAACATTAAGAATAGTAAGTTAAATATCTCATCAGATGGTCATTGTATTAAGGCCATTTCTGTGCACGCATGTCAACATGTACGTTGATTTAACATATTTTTAAAAGCAATAAAAGAAGAAGATTGTAAATATTTAAAAGAAGAAAACAAAGCAGGTCAGCAAAAGTCATTTGTGTTTAATATTTCTCATTCACCGACTTATCAAATACACATCAAAGATACAAATGTTACCATTTACATATTAGAAGTAAAGTAATACCAAACATTAAAGATAACATGTGTTTCATCACGTGGCTTTTGTAGTTCAACATCATCAACATCAGCATCTTTAGCACTAGTCATCACTGTAATCATAATAAAACCAAATTAAAAACAAATAATAGAAAACCATAAGTGCATGTCAGATCAGCTGTTTTTAAGCTTTTTTATTTTCTCACGTGTTCAATGCGTAATAATGTTTTAGTTACAAATGTTGAGAATAAAACTTTAAAAATGTAAATAGTTGAGTAAGTTATAACAATAAAAGTAAAACAATCTCATCACATAATATTCTAATTAGGCCTAAACATCATTATGTTGTGCACACACGTCACTGTTAGTTTGTTAAACATATCATTTAAAAAATAATAAAACAAGAAAAAATGGTAATATTAAAATAAAATTAAAATAGAGTAAAAAATACAAAAAAGTTTGCATCAAAAAAATTTTTTAAATCAATTTTTATTTATTTGTCTTTCTTTGCAAACATGGTTTGTAGAAAGTCAACTCAACGTTGCAGTGAATGAACCATGAGTTATTACAAAACATCTAAATCATCATTCACATCATTATTCTTCACACCAGGTAAACTGTGCATAGCGTACATTTGTTTTCCAGATGTCTGATGTAGATTTTCATTTTCATTATTTTAATTTCTGTGTAAATTATACACACAGCATCTAATCACAAACCAATTTTCTTTATCATTGTCAACATCATTATTGTGTACCTGTCATTGTGCATGAGGGCCTATAGAAGATTAATAAACAAAAACACATCTGTAATATTCAAAAAGTATAAAGCATAGAAAACATTTAAAAGTCTTATATTTATTTCCAGTTATTGTTCCAGCTTCTGTACTTGTTCAACTCATTTTTCCTTCACCAGACTTAAGCATGCCACAGTACTCACTGCCAGGAGCTGGTTCAGTGTTCAGTTGAGATTTATCACAAAAAATGTACACTAAAAAATAAACAAAATCTTAAATGATTTAAGGTAACAGTTTCTAAAGCATTTGAGTTGTTTTAATTACACTGAAGTAGATCAAATCTTTAAAGTAAAGGTAATAGTCTTGTCTTTTTTTTATTTGACTGATTGCTCTTCTTAATGCTCTACTTCAGTTCTCCTTTGGGATTTCTCTGGACATTTAATAAATTCTTCAATGTTTAAATGTTGTTTTGTTTGACAGATATTTTTCAGGATTGTACATTGTTCACTTTATGTTGAAAGCGCGTCTTTTAATCCCTTCAGTGCTTGTTTCTTTGTGATGCTCCTCCAGGCCTTTGGAACATCAGCTGGTTTGGCTTCGTATTCTTCAGCAAATTGTTCATTGTATTGAACCAGGACATACTTCCAGTAGTCCGATGCCTCGATGGTGCTATCAGGAGGAATGTCCCAGTCTGGATAGTAGTCCATGTAGTCCTTATAGGGATGCCACTCCTGTTTAGTTACTGTGTTTCTGAATGTACGTTCACTGTGCACATCTGTTGTACACAGTGTTTCATCCAGCTTCTTAGTGTCCACAACCCTGTATCTACCAAGACCTTTTGGCCGATGAACAGCTGCATGATGTTTCTTGTGGTCTTTGCCTCCAGCCTCACAAGGAACTTTACAAAATGGACATTGTTGTCCACAGCCAAACACCCGCTTGAAAAGCTCATCTTGTGGTTTGATTGGAAGTTTGTTCAGAGTCTCAGTGATGTCTTCAGAGTTTGAGAATTGGTGCTGCAGCTGTTTCTTCAACTCACCCAATGATTTAATGAGGCTCTGTAAAAGGACGACATGTGCTTTGGATTTGAAACAAGGTGGTTTTTTCAGCCTCCTCTGACATTGAGATGTCTTTGATCAAATATTTGCGCATGTTGTTGATGAGCTTTGTGATGCTTTCCTTGTTATCTGGCAGCAAAACACCATCCTCTCCTTTTGAGGCTCGTTCTGTTGCTTCTGTTATTTTGTTAACTATGACCTGCAGGTTCTTACTTTTCAGTTTGCCCAAAGTTTTGTCCATTGACATATTTCGCAGAATGTGCTGAAATATCCAATCTTTAACATAAATCTCATATGTACAAATGTACTTGACAAAACTCTCAAACTCTCCTTTTGCAGCAGCTCTTTCTGAATGTTGTACTGGAAAAAAAGCGTGAACTGTACTCTGCTGAATGGGAACTTGTCAAAATCTGATCTATAATGTCTATTCCCAGAGATCTACTGATGTACTCTTCAACAGCAGGTTTGACACAAAGTCTGATAAAATTATTTGCTTTCCGTTGGCAATCATCTCTCTGTTTGTATAAATCGATAAAATCTGACAAGTACTGATTCTTGTACTTCTCCAGCCGACTTCTTGGGTTATTGTCAGACGTGAATTTTTGGTGCATTTTAAAGAATTCCCTGGAGGCAATGCCACAAATATGAAGTTTCAGGTCAATCTCAAACTGTTTATTTGTTTTGTAGTCTTTGTAGTTCTGTTTAAGTTTTTCATCTATTTTGTCCAAAAGCTCTTTTGTGAAAGAGTCATGGTAATCTCCATTTGTCTTTGTTTTATCAAGAACAAACTGTGAGGAAATCTCAATGACGCTGTCTGCAAAACTCTGTAAATCTCCAGTTCCCCACAGATATTTCAGCTGCTTCAACAAGCCGTCAGTATGGTTTCCTGTGATCTTAAATTTACCCGGACCAATTTTCTTTAGATCGTCAACATTTAGCAATTTTTCATTTACATTCTGATTTGAGAAATGTTTTCTCATTTGTTTGAGAATGCATGCAGAAATGTCTCGTTCTGTCAGGTGAGGTATATTTTTAGTAGCTTTAGCCCACATATTTTCAAACTCATGTGTCAGCTGTTCATCGGACCATTTGGTGTTTTTGCAGTGACTCAGGAGTTTCATGACACGCTCTTCAATCACGCCTCTGTATTTCCGCTGTATGTCCTGAGCCTCTTTTAAACCGATTTTCAGGTTAAGGGCATTATCCAAGTAATTACACACAGAATGTTCAACTTCAAGTACAAGACTTTTGATCCTGGTGAGAAAGTCAGCTTTGTATTTCTCTATCAAATGTACATGTGTGTCTTTTATTTTGTAGTAGTTTGTGAGTTTTTCCTTCATTATTTTTTGCTGGGCTGCTGTTTTCTTCAACACTTCAGATTTTTTTGATTCAACCAATTCGTTCCAAATTTCCACCTGAGACTCATTGTCAGCATTTTTGATTTCCAACTCTGCTGCTGTCTGCCAGCTGAGAATCTCTTTCCTGAACTCCCATTCCCATTTATTGAACTCTTTGTCAAGGTTGTCATATGCATGAGCCACAAGAGTGTTTCTGAAACTGAAGATGAAGTTCTCATATTTTACTGCTTTCCAGAGGCTTCTCATCCATTCTAGAAACTCTGGAATCTGTGAGACTTTATCAGGTTTGTTTCCTTTCCATGTCTCCAAAAGATTTTTCTTTAAATCTGCTACAGCTTCACTGTAACCTGTGTTTACTGGTGCCATCGGTGGGGTCCCATGCCAGAGTCCTGGGATGTTCCAGTTGTTTTTTTCCATGTCATAGTCCAGCACATCTGTGAAAGCTTTAATAGCGGTCTGCTTTTCTATTTCGGCTGCGATTTGAGTCATTTCATTGAGCTGGTCCAATAAATGTTTTCTTTCTGTCAGATTCTTGGTATGAGCTGAGACTCCACCAACATTCTGGTGCACAAAATGACAAACTGGCTTTTTACCAATTTTCTTCATTCTCAAGAAAGCATGAGTTGCAATTTGCAGGACATCTTTCATTTCTGTTGAGTTCTCCATTGAGACATTGATAATGGTGACATCACTTAAGCCAATCACAAAGGTTGCCAGCTGGTTGTCATGCTCATAACTGTCCTCTAGTTGTGCCAAATCAGAAGACTTAAAAACCTTCTGTGTCAATGAGAAGTATAAAGTCACAGTTCAAGTCCTTTTGTATATCCTCACTTACTCTGAGGAAGAGCATATAAGCTCCTCTTGTGCATCTGCCACTGCTGACAGGAAACTGCACACCAAACATGGTGTTGAGGAGTGTTGACTTCCCACTACTTTGAACACCCAACACCGTCAGTACCAACAGTCTGCTCTTCTCTCCGACCTTCTTGTGAAGCTCCATTAGCACGTCTGTTACCCATCTCTCTGGGATGTTAGACGCATCTCCGTCTAAGAACTCTAAAGGATATCCGTCCAACAGCATTTCAGCTGCCAAACCAGGGAGACGAGCAATTTCATCAGCGTTTTGTGATTGAAACGAAAACTCATAGATCAGCCCCATCTCGCGCTCATGTAATGCTCTATTCCTAAAGAGCTATCCAGCAAAGCCTGATCCAACCCTGCAATCAGTTTTGCATCTTTCTCCTTGCATTGCTCTTTAAATTTGTTACGCAGATCAGTCAGTTTGTCCCGAGAATGTGAATTCAACTTCAACTTCATCCACTTAAGGAAATAATCTCTTTTTTCTTTGTCACTTGTGGATAAGATTTCAATAAAACTCTTAATTCCTTTTGACAATGTTTGTTCTCTTTGCCCCTCTCTGATTTTTAGTTGTTCTGCCTGTAGCTGAGTTTTATACTCTTCGAGGCCTGAGTCACCAGTGTCTTTCATCCTACATTCCTCCTTCTCTAACTTCGATAACTTTTTCCAGTTATCTCCTTGCAAAGGGAGTTGTTGTTTCTTGTAGTCTGGTATACATTGCTCTTTGATTCCTTTCACAATGTCCTCAGCTGCCTTCCTTTGGTCGTCACTTGTGCGTTCATCCACAGACAGACCAAGTTCAACAGCTTTGTCAAGCATATTTGCAATGCTTTGTGGGTTTTTTACATCTTTGATGGATGTCTTGATGGCTGCACAAAGTTTTTTTGAAAACTCTGCTACATTTGTCCTTGGATCCTTGATTTTCACACTAGTCTTTGGTAGGTCTAATTCTTTCAGTGTTGTCTTTACAGACACCTTTTCCTCTGTGCTATTCCCCTCCTTGCGGTTAACAACGAAGAACAGTTTGGATTTCACATCTTGAAGAGAAGTCAGAATATTGTGCTCCTCTTCTTCAACTTTGTCCAGGAATACAAAGATAGCAGTGGACACATGACAAAGAAAAGTGAACTGTGCGAGTGACTCAGAAATGTCTCCTCGCAAATTAGCGAATGCAACTGGCTCTGGAAATATGTCAAGATTTTCAGTACCACTGGGAAGGTACCAGCAAACCTCTACTAAACCATTGGCAATGTTTCTTTTAACTGCTCCACCTTCCATATCTCTGTGTATGAACATATTGTTGTTGGACTGACCAAAGCTGAGAACATGATTCAAACACTGGGACTTGGATAAACTGCAGTTTTTCAGCCTCACAAATGAGTAGAATGGAATATCTGCTTGGATAATGTTGTCTTCAACAAACCCTTTTGATTCAGACAAATCATGTGGACGCCACTCTTTGACGATGTCTCTCAGAGCCCAAAGCATCAGGGTACTCTGACTGTTATTGGCATGGGGCAACAGCAGTGGGACAGAAAACTGGCACATGGACATCTTGAGGGCCAGTTCCTGTTGCAAGAAGCTGTCAGCACAAAGGAAGAGTGCTACTATGAGGTCGAGAGGGTTGACCTTATTATCCTCTGCAGGGTCATCTGCAGTGTAATGCTCATCATCATCTTCATCATAAAAATCATTATCATCATCATGATTTTCTTTGTCTGATAATTGAGTACAGCTCCTGCATTCAGAATTGAGTTTAAATAGTTTCCTGAGAAAACCCCATGGTATGTCCTTCACAGATGAGACAGCTTCTTCATTTACGCTGTTTTTGTTGATCTCCAAGAGAGACCGAAGAGTGAGTTTGTTAGGATAAAATTTCTCCAGTCCAACTTTGGAGAGAAAGTTGAGTAGGACTGTCAAAAAGAAAGAGAAGTTCACTTTGAGAATAAGTACAACAGGCAGCCCCTTTTTTTTTGTGTGTGTTTGTGTCCACTTGTTTTCTTTGCCTTTTTGGCCAACTTTGGATCAGTGGCATAGTTCAAAATACGTGGCTTGAAGGGTGAATTATGACTTTGATTATGACGCTTTGGATAAAAGCACCAGCTTAATTACACATAATGTAAAAAACTTGCTCGCTAAAAAAGTGGTAAAAAACAACACAAAGCACCTTTAAAGGGTAACTACCGTTTTTTTTCAATGTTTTTTAATGTTTTTTTATGTCTAAATAACTGATGGGAACAACAATCTTTGACATTGGTCCGGTATGAAGCAAGATCGCAGCAGTCGGCAGTGGTGTCATCTGTCCAACTTGTATATACCTTCACTAAAGTGCTCGTTTTGCTGCTGACAGGCTCAGATTAATTTTCTAAGTGTCTGACAATATTATGGAAAGGATCTCTAAGGAGGTCGACCTTTAAAACCTAAGCCCGTTTCTGTTTAACCAGAAACAGCTCTGAAGTTGCTAGCGCAAAACTCACCAGACTCCATTTAAAAAAGCAATACTTTTAGCGTGTATAGAGCCAAAATATTGTCACATAAATTGGTAAAGTATGTGTTTATTGCAACCAAAACTAGAGTTGTGATGTTTAGAAAAGTAGAACGAACGACCAATACGGGTTTTCATAAATGTATTTTGTTTGTCGACTTTGAGTGAAGTGTGTTTTATAATGCTAAAATTAGTGTTTATCTACATGGAATCTGGTGGGTTTGGTAGGTTTGTCAGACACTTTGAATATTAATCTGAGCTGGACAATTACCCTATTAACTTTCATTGTAGCTTGTTTCTCTGCTGCCAACTGCAGCTGTCTCGCTTAATACTGGACCAGTGTCAAAGATTGTTGTTCCCATCAGTCACGTAGACCCTAAAACATAGGAAAATAGGGTCCAGGTTGAAAAAACGGTAGTTACAATTTAATGCTGTGTCCGAGTTTTCCCTTTAGTCTATTCTTTAGTTTCCTGCCCACCTATTTTATGTGGCTGTAACAGCTTTGATTGTTTTAGACTTAACCAAAAACTAAATCATGGCCTTCAAAAAGTGTCTTTGTTTGTATACATACAAATAAATGTCAAATAGATGAATTATATATACAGTCCCTCCAGGATTTTGCGACAGATAAAGTTCCTAAAAAAGTGATTGTGATTAGTGATTTGTGATTCCTTTTCGTATAGTTCTTTAAAAATAAAAATAAAACTTGTTTTGGGCGGGAATAAAATTACTCTGAGCTACCTTACCAAAAAGGCTCAGGATGCTGCAAATGTTGGTATAATTTTAAAATGGCTGGTGGATTTAAAGGTCCCATGGCCCATGTCTGACTTTCACTTTTTGAATTTTGGGAAAGAGACTTCAGATACAGTATTAGGGGACCACTAAGGTCTATATAAAAGAGACTTCATATACAGTATTAGGGGACCACTAAGGTCTATATAAAAGAGACTTCATATACAGTATTAGGGACCACTAAGGTCTATATAAAAGAGACTTCAGATACAGTATTAGGGACCACTAAGGTCTATATAAAGAGACTTCATATACAGTATTAGGGACCACTAAGGTCTATATAAAGAGACTTCAGATACAGTATTAGGGACCACTAAGGTCTATATAAAGAGACTTCATATACAGTATTAGGGGACCACTAAGGTCTATATAAAGAGACTTCAGATACAGTATTAGGGGGGACCACTAAGGTCTATATAAAGAGACTTCAGATACAGTATTAGGGACCACTAAGGTCTATATAAAGAGACTTCAGATACAGTATTAGGGGACCACTAAGGTCTATATAAAAGAGACTTCAGATACAGTATTAGGGGACCACAAACGTCTATATAAAAGAATCTAACTATCACCATGGCATGTGACCTTTAAGACATAAAATAATAATTTATACGAATCAATTTGAACATAGAGTGGGGCTCGAATGTTTTGGCACCCCAGGTAAAACTTTGTATTAATGTGCATAAAGAAGCCAAGAAAAGATGGAAAAATCTCCAAAAGGCAGCAAATGACAGAGAACAAAAAAATGGCGTCTGCAAAAGTTTGGACACCCTGCAGAGTTTCTAGCATGCACCCCCCCCCCTTTGGAAAGCTGAGACCTGACAGCGTCATGGATTGTTCTCAATCATCGTCTGGAAAGACCAGGTGATGTCAATCTTAAGGTTTTAAATGCCCAGACTCATCTGACCCCCCCAACAATCAGCACCATGGCTTCTTCTAAGCAGTTGTCTAGAAAACTGAAACTGAAAATAGTTGACGCTCACAAAGCAGGAGAAGGCTAGAAGAAGATAGCAAAGCGTTTTCAGATGCCAATATCCTCTGGGAATGTAATTAGAAAGGGCCGTCATTAGGAACAGTGGAAGTTAAAGCAAGATCTGGAAGACCAAGAACAATATCAGACAGAACCGCTCGCAAGATTGTGAGAAAAGCAAGTCCAGACCCACGTTAGACTGCCCGATCCCTCCAGAAAGACCTGGAGACACTGGAGGTGGGCTACACCATTCCACTATAAAGAGATACTGTACAAACATGGTCTTCATGGAAGAGTTCTCAGAAGAAAACCTCTTCTACTTCCTTAACACAAAAGTCAGTGTTTGAAGTTTACAAATGAACATATAGACAAGCCTGATGCATTGTAGGAACAAGTTCTGTGGACCGATGAGGTTAAAGTAGAACTTTTTTGGCCGGAATGAAGATACCTTAAACAAGAATTAAAGACTTTTGGCTGGCTACAAGAGGAGTTTCAAGCTGTGATACTTGCGGGGGGGGTTACAAGGTATTAACTCTGCAGGGTGCCCAAACTTTTTACGACGCCATTTTTTTTCTTTTATTTTGAAAGTGTAAATGATGGAATTAAAATCTAACTTTTGTGACATATTATACGAATGTCTAATCTGTCATTTGATGCCTCTTGGAGATTTTTTCCATCTTTTCTTGGCTTCTTTATGCACGTTAATACACATTCTTTTTACCTGGGGGCTCAAACTTTTCCTATCCTGGGCTGGGACACATTCTTACGGTTTGATAAAGGACTTATTGGACTTTAACTTATCATTGCACTTACAATAAAGAGTGTAGCTGTCCTTAATTTAGGTCATCCTGTATGTCTCATATCTGTTTGTCCTGCATCCACCGTTTGTGTTTGTGTGTGCGCATGTGTCAGTCGCGGGGGGGAACTGAGCAGCCCCGCCCACTACAGAGAGCCGACATGATTGAAACAGCAGTCGCTTTCACCGACTATATAGTGAAAAATCATTACAGCGTGCATTGATGTTAAACTGTATACAGGTTGGCAGGACGAAATGATTGAGGTCTGAAAGGTTTTGCTGTAGGTTTTGTTGGTTATGTGAGATGTTCGAGTCACACATGTAACACACGAAATGAGAATGGCGACGTACATGTGATGTCAACCCCTTCCCGCTTGGTCATTGGCTCTCAGAGTTATGTACTGATACAGAGTCTGGCACGTGGGACTGCTGGGATTGGTTGAAGTCGTCGGAAACTCTGGATATTAGTCAAATTTGCGAAAAAGTTGCAGTGATTGGTCAAAGTTGCGAGTTGCACCAAAGTCACGGTGAGTGGTTGAATTGGCGCGATCGCAAAATCCTGGATGGTCTGTTTATATAATATATACATAAGTGGGACTGTACCTGCAGGTTCTTGTCCTTCAGTGTCCATGGTAGAAATGTTCCGACTTTTCCTTCAACTTTCTTGTGCTTTGAAGCCTAGAGGCAACAATAAATATCTCTTTAATTTTACAGAACAATTATTTTCACAGAATATCCATTGTAGTAATTGATTAGATACAGTTACAGGCATCTTCAGGGTAAAGCGCTTGACCAACTCTAGGTAGGTGATGGCAGTATATTTGAATCAAATTCAATTTTAAAATTGATGTGTATTGGGTGTGACTGTACAGTCGTGGTCGAAAGTTTTGAGAATGACACAAATATGAATTTTTACAAAGTCTGCTGCCTCAATTTTTATGTTGGCAATTTGCATGTACTCCGAAATGTTATGTAGAGTGATCAGATGAACTGCAATTAATTGCAAAGTCCCTCCTTTGAATAAAAAATGAACTTAATCTTAAAAACATTACCACTGCATTTGGCCCTGCCACTAAAGAACCAGCTGAAAACATGTAAGTGATTTTCTCGTCAACACAGGTGAAAGTGTTGATGAGGACCAGGCTTGAAATCACTCTGTCATGCTAGTTGAGTTACAATAACAGACTGGAAGCTTTAAAAGGAGGGTGGTGCTTGAAATATCTGTTCTTCCTCTGTTAACCATGGTTACCTGCAGAGAAACACGTGCTAGCATCATTGCTTTGCACAAAAAAGGCTTTACAGGCAAAGATATAGCTGCTAGTAAGATTGCACCTAAATCAACCATTTATCGGATCATCAAGAACTTCAAGGAGAGAGGTTCAGTTGTTGTGAAGAAGGCTTCAGGGCGTCCAAGAAAGTCCAGCAAGCGCCAGGGACCGTCTCCTAAAATTGATTCAGTTATGAATCGTGCCACCACCAGTGCAGAGCTTGCTCAGGAATGGCAGCAGGCAGGTGTGAGTGCATCTGCACGAACAGTGAGGCGAAGACTTTTGGAGGATGGCCTTGTGTCAAGTCGGGCAGCAAAGAAGCCACTTCTCTCCAGGTAAAACATTTGGGACAGGTTATTATTCTGCAAAAAGTACAGGGATTGGACTGCTGAGGACTGGGGCAAAGTCATTTTCTCAGATGAATCCCCTTTCCGATTGTTTGGGGCATCCGGAAAAAAGCTTGTCAGGAGAAGACAAGGTGAGCGCTACCATCAGTCTTGTGTCATGCCAACAGTAAAGCATCCTGAGACCATTCATGTGTGGGGTTGCTTCTCAGCCAAGGGAGTGGGCTCACTCACAATTTTGCCTAAAAACACAGCCATGAATAAAGAATGGTACCAAAACATCCTCCGAGAACAACTTCTCCCAACCATCCAAAACCAGTTTGGAGACCAACAATGCCTTTTCCAGCATGATGGAGCACCTTGCCACAAGGCCAAAGTGATAACCAAGTGGCTCAGGGAACAAAACATCAACATTTTGGGTCCATGGCCAGGAAACTCCCCAGACCTTAATCCCATTGGTGGACAAACAAAAACCCACAAATTCTGACAAACTTCGAGCATTGATTATGCAAGAATGGACTGCCATCAGTCAGGATGTGGCCCAGAAGTTAATTGACAGCATGCCAGGGCAAATTGCAGAGGTCTTGAAAAAGAAGGGTCAACACTGCAAATATTGACTCTTTGCACAAACTGATTGTAATTGTCAATAAAAGCCTTTGACACTTAAGAAATACTTGTGATTATGCTTCAGTATACCGTAGTAACATCTGACAGAAATATCTACAAACACGGAATGAGATAACTTTGTGAAATCCAATCCTTGTGTTATTCTCAAAACTTTTGACCACGACTGTACATAACATCAGATGGTTCCGTTTATACATATATGAGCAAAATATCCTTGTAAAAAAAAAATACTCTTTAATAATTTTCATAAACCAGTAGGAGTTTGGGGCCAGGATGCTAACAGGCTACACATAAGTACAATTTTGAGAAATTCATGTCTCAAACATTTATACATTTTCACTGAACTTCAGGAGCAAAGATTCCTCTTCCTGTCATACGCCTGCAAATGTCTTCCAGCCCTGCACAACTGTTTCTATTTTTCCGTGCCCCACCCACCCACCCAACCTCTCTCTCTTTTCTCTCTCTCTCTGCCACCACAGGAATTTGCAATGGAGAAGTTTCACATTACATTGTTGTGGATAGATGTAGCTAGTAGTCGTGAGCAAGTGGAAAACACTTAAGGAGTCTGAGATGACACTGATAAGATGAATTTATTGTTAACCCCAAGTAAGGCCGACGAAGCAAAAAAGTGATACAGAAATTAACTGAATCAAGGCAAACAAAACACTTTCACAAAATAAAAAAAATTGACGTGAGAGTCTAAAAGATCACAATATAAAAAACATACACTGTTCCCTATTAAAGACAAGTCATTACTGAGGGCATCCAACGGACTTACGACCTACTCCCTCAGGATTTCCTCATGCTCTCTGTCACGAGAGAACGCAACTGCCAGACTATATAGTAGGGCTGCACAATTAATTGAATTTTAATCACGATCACGATGTTGACTTCCCACGATCAAATTTGCATGATCAAGCGATTTTTTTAATTTTTTTTTAAAGCGTCATTTCATAGAACGCTCTGTTTTTTTTTTGCATAGCACATCTAGCGCTCCGTTAACCACTGTCTGATCATGTGCCAGTCAGAGTAGTTGCCTGCATCGTGCAGCTTAGTTTCTAGATGTAGACAGTCACAGAGGACAGAGTAACGGGAGGACAACTCAACAGATAGCAGTCACTTATACGTCAGTCTCAAGGTTTACCAGTTTACCAGTAAACGCAACATTTTGCACTGCTGTTGTCTGAATAACACAGCCTATTTGTTATATTATGTTATCTGATGTCCTTATCATTTCACCTGCAGCTATCTCTAGATAACTCTGTAAGTCTGGTCTGAAGTGTGTGTGAGGTGACACATTCTCACTTCACATATACCAGTTTATGTGTGGGAAATGTGAAGCATCCCACATAACAAAGCTCATTAGATTTTAATGGCCTAGATCATTTTTTATGTCCTCTTTTAAATTAAAAAAACATCCATTTAAAGAATTGTATTTTTTGTAGTATTAGTAAGTATTTTAAGTGGGAACGTACCTGCAATCTCTTTTCCTGTGGTCATTGTATGTGGTCCTGTGGTCAATTTTCTTTGTCTGCCCTGTGCTTTCAAACCTGGAGGGAAAAACATATATTTCTTTACTTTTAAAGAACCAAATATTGTATTCTTGATGTTTACAGGTATTCTGTTATTGATTGGATACAGTAACATGCAACTTCACTATCAAACACTTTATCAAGTAATTGCAAAATACTAAATTTGAAAATGCAGACCAGGTACAACACAGTAACACGTTTCCAGGTTATAAAGTTTCACTGAAACGTACCTGACATCAGACGGCAGGAGACTCTGGGGCTTTCTGGATCAGCTGTGGTTTTTATATAATACTGCTCATAGAAAGCGAAAGCATTAGATAAACCAGAATAACAGGTTTCTGTACTGTATCTTCCTCAGGAAACCAGTCTGGCTGGGTAACAAAGCAAATAATTCCTCTTTGTTTGCTTCTCCAACCATAGTTTTGATTAGACATCAAATGAAAAAATAATTACAGGTTACAGTCTTTTACGAATGAATGATGACACATTACTTACATGACTGTAATTGCAGCATGTTAATGGTATGTGTTTTCTTCTTTTCCTTTCATATTGTCTTCTTGCTAGATGCAAAGGTGTATATAATGTATGCAAAGGTGTGTATATATATATATATATATATGTATATATATATATATATATATATATATATATATATATATATATATATGTATATATATATATACACACACACAGTGAGGAAAATAAGTATTTGAACACGCTGCTATTTTGCAAGTTCTCCCACTTAGAAATCATGGAGGGGTCTGAAATTGTCATCGTAGGTGCATGTCCACTGTGAGAGACATAATCTAAAAAAATATCCAGAAATCACAATGTATGATTTTTAACTATTTATTTGTATGATACAGCTGCAAATAAGTATTTGAACACCTGAGAAAATCAATGTTAATATTTGGTACAGTAGCCTTTGTTTGCAGTTCCAGAGGTCAAACGTTTCCTGTAGTTCTTCACCAGGTTTGACACACTGCAGAAGGGATTTTGGCCCACTCCTCCACACAGATCTTCTCTAGATCAGTCAGGTTTCTGGGCTGTCGCTGAGAAACACGGAGTTTGAGCTCCCTCCAAAGATTCTCTATTGGGTTTAGGTCTGGAGACTGGCTAGGCCACACCAGAACCTTGATCTGCTTCTTCCAGAGCCCTTCCTTGGTTCTCCTGGCTGTGTGCTTCGGGTCATTGTCATGTTGGAAGACCCAGCCTCGACCCATCTTCAATGCTCTAACTGAGGGAAGGAGGTTGTTCCCCAAAATCTCTTAATACATGGTCATCCTCTCCTTAATACAGTGCAGTCGCCCTGTCCCATGTGCAGAAAAACACCCCCAAAGCATGATGCTACCCCCCCATGCTTCACAGTAGGGATGGTGTTCTTGGGATGGTCCTCATCATTCTTCTTCCTCCAAACACGGTTAGTGGAATTATGACCAAAAAGTTCTATTTTGGTCTCATCTGATCACATGACTTTCTCCCATGACTCCTCTGGATCATCCAAATGGTCATTGGCAAACTTAAGACGGGCCTTGACATGTGCTGGTTTAAGCAGGGGAACCTTCCGTGCCATGCATGATTTCAAACCATGACGTCTTAGTGTATTACCAACAGTAACCTTGGAAACGGTGGTCCCAGCTCTTTTCAGGTCCTGGACCAGCTCCTCCCGTATAGTTCTGGGCTGATTTCTCACCTTTCTTAGGATCATTGAGACCCCACGAGGTGAGATCTTGCATGGAGCCCCAGTCCGAGGGAGATTGACAGTCATGTTTAGCTTCTTCCATTTTCTAATGATTGCTCCAACATGTTTTCACCAAGCTGCTTGGACATGTCCCCGTAGCCCTTTCCAGCCTTGTGGAGGTGTACAATTTAGTTTCTAGTGTCTTTAGACAGCTCTTTGGTCTTGGCCATGTTAGTAGTTGGATTCTTACTGATTGTATGGGGTGGACAGGTGTCTTTATGCAGCTAACAACCTCAAACAGGTGCATCTAATTTAGGATAATAAATGGAGTGGAGGTGGACATTTTGAAGGCAGACTAACAGGTCTTTGAGGGTCAGAATTCTAGCTGATAGACAGGTGTTCAAATACTTATTTGCAGCTGTATCATACAAATAAATTGTTAAAAAATCATACATTGTGATTTCTAGATATTTTTTTTAGATGATGTCTCTCACAGTGGACATGCACCTACGATGACAATTTCAGACCCCTCCATGATTTCTAAGTGGGAGAACTTGCCAAAATAGCAGCGTGTTCAAATACTTATTTTCCTCACTGTATATAGGCTACCTATCTGGAGTGGATCAGGCTCATGAGACCTCGCTGTGTAACTCCAGAGTGAACCTTGTTCCACAGGTGTGTGGCACAATAAACAGAACTCATTCCCCACGATTGAAGGCTGCAGGGATTTTGTCAATAGAAAGGGCTGGCTGTCAATCTTACTGCTACAGGAAGAAGTAGACGGTCGTTGCATCTTAAGGCACTCCCTGCAGTCTTCACCACTTCTGACCTGTATAGGTGCATCTGTTTAACCATAAAATGACCTAAAACTTTATCGTAATTCATTATTTAGTCGGCTAATAACATCTCCATCAGTGTTTATCGCATAAGCCTTATATCGATCGAAGGAAAATCCAATGAGACTAAACATATCAGCTTTGAGTCGATATTCATGAAATTCAATAAAATTTTATTCTTTCCATACGCCATTTTTCATTTGATATCTTTTAATTTGCATAAAAAATGTGTGGATGGAAACATGGCTTCTATCTGTGATAAGTGCTATGTAAATTAACTTTACTTACTTCAAATGTGTTTGAATTAGCGTGTGCAGCATGTGTTTTTGTGAGTTCAATGTCACTGCCAACGCCCTCCTAAACTGCAAAACCAACAGCAGATTCTGTAAATGCCAGAATGTCCTCCAGCAGGTGGTAACACACATGTGGACCAGCGCCAGCCTCTGTTCTTTTAGACATCTATTTCTTATAAATGATTGATACATTCCTTCTTTACTTTCTTAAAGCTGTCACGAATCCTCCGTCAGCCAGACGTTTCTGATTAAATTTGTTTTTCACATGCTCTTCAAAGGATTATTAACGCACTGTTAAAAGAGAAGAACATTGTTCGTTACTCGTTGCGAGCAAGTTGGTCTGGTTTTGTGTATGTTGTTATTTGGGCTGACCTTATTCTTTGATCCTAGATCCATCCCTACTCAACAATTACAGACCAAAGCTCCCCTTATCCAAACTTTTAGAAAATTTGGATTATCTGAAGTCCTGTGTGTCTTGTATGTCTCTCTGTCAATGTCTTTTGTTTGTTTGTTTGTGTGCGTTTGCGTGTCTGTTTTTGTGTGTCTTGTTGGTGAGCTGCGAGCTCCGTTCCTGCTGTTGTGTTTTTGTTAGGTCTCCCCCCTCACTGTCTTTCCTCTCTGTGAATCTTTTTATTTTTTATTTGGTCCTGGGTCATGTTCCTATGTCCCAGTGTATTGTTTAATTGTTTTGAATATAAAAATAAAAATATTTGATTACAAAAAATAATGCTGGTGAAAGTGTGTTTCCATCCAACGGCTTTAAAGCCGATAAAAACCTGTGGTGATGACATCACATGACGCTGTTTTAGGGTCAAATTGGTATATTGAATTGATTTTAGACATTTTAAGGTGTTTTCATTCATTTTCTGACTGAATCGCACAACATTCAAGCAAACATTTGTCAACAAAGTTTTTCTAGACATTTAATTTGCATAACAGCAAAGCCTTGCTGACTGGATAATCACAGCATCATAGCGTCTGAGAAACGGTGTGTCCCAAAGATGGAAAAATGAATCTGAAGTTGAGTTCATGTGTGCTAGATCGGCTGACCTACCACATCCCAAAAGTTCCCGTTAGTTTGTTTTTCAAATATTTTAACCTCCATATTATATGTTTAATACGTGTGTATTTTTAAGAAAGAGAAAGCTAAAGTGTGATTGCACTGATGATGTTTGACTCACCACAGCCTGGTTTTGCTTTTACTTCAATCATGGCCGCTAAGAAGTACACGCACACACACACACACACACACACACACACACACACACACACACACACACACACACTAGAGTGCGGATCGGGCCGATTTTTTTCTGTCGAGCCCGGCCCGGCGTCCGACAGAGCAGTAACCGAACCCGACCCGAGCCCGACAGGCATTAAGATATTTATGTCCGAGCCCGACCCGAGCCCGACACAGTTAAAATCACATTTGTTTCTCATACTAATGACACATGTACGTTTGTTTGTGTGGAAAGCCGCTTTTATTAAGCAATTGTAGGAAGGCATTGGGAAATGTCAACAGATGAGCGCATCAATGCACAGCTGACTTTCCTTCGTTTTCAATAGTTTTAAAATCTCCTGCGGCCAACTTCTTTTTAACATCTTCCATCGTTGCGCTGCCACATGTAGCTTAATACGTCTTTCGTTGTCACAGCACACAGGAAGACGGATGTTAGGGTAATATTTGACATTTATTTTAAGCTGTTTTAAATTCAAAATGTTCAATGCCTTATCGCGCTGATGTGACCGAGCCCGACCCGAACCCGAGCATCCTTTCTAAAAATCTGTCGAACCCGGCCCGACCCGTCGGGTACCGTCGGGTCCCGGGTCGGGTATCCATCGGGTCGGGTATCCATCCTCTAATACACACACACACACACACACACACACACACACACACACACACACACACACACACACACACACACACACACAATTTTTGAGGTCTGTAAACTTAGTCATTGAGCTTCTATCCTATAATTTATAAAAGAATAATTTTTTTCTCAAAACATAAACCGTGAAACATAAATGTTAGAAACATGATGAAATCAAAGATGAAGTACAGCTGAAAGCTCATTATATATGATATGATATGATATAATATGTAGCTTTCTATATAAAACCCTCATGGTGTCTGATCTGATTGATTAACATCTCTCCCCCCCTCTCTGCAGGTTGGTTTGATCCTGAGCACAGCTGCAATCAGCCTGATGATGTCGGCTCTGCAGAGCACGATGATGATGATGATGATGATGAAGGTGAAGCCACACTTCTGAAGCTGCTGGTGAGTATTGCACGTACACCATTCATGCTGGAGAGGGATGTTTTGACATGGGTGCTGTTCTGCAGTGGATCCGCTGGATGGCAGCATCTTATAGTTTTGGTATTTTCTGGTTTTGGTTGTGCTAAAAACAACACATCACACATCTAAGTTAGACCTGGGTCCTGTTGGAACATTTTCACAAATAGAACCAGTATGATTCATGCATCGGTTTCTATACTTCACCAAAATAATACTTTATATATGACGGAATATAAACAGCTGAATGATTGTTTCAGTGAACCGTAAACATACAAACAACCTTTTAATTAATTCATTAATTTGGTTCAATACAAAAAATAAAAACTACTTCTATTTCATTTAGGGGGAAACCATGGCCAAATCACTTCTAATTAGATTAATTAGAACTGTTTTCATTTCTACAACATAAGCAGTGTTTCCTTAAGGATTTTTTTTTAACAGTGGGGTCAGGTCTGTCCGGAACTGACGCTGCAACACAAACACATGTATTTCTTCTCCTATTGACACACAGTGAGGTATGTTTTCAGTTGTGATTGAAATGATTTTTTTGAGAGTGTTTAACAGCTACAACAGGTCTACAAAATTAAATTTACTAGAAATTCTTCATAAGGAAAACAAAAGCCCAAAGTATAGAATGAAATATTTTCCAGATGTTTGATATCAGGATAATGAGCCGGCAGAACTGACAAGTTGGATGTTATCCAGTAGGAAAAAAATGTATTTTTCCTATTGGTCCTTCACTTGGCTGTTTGGTCTTCACTGTGCAGGATGATGTGTGCAGAGTTTTATTTTAGGAATATGTGTTTTATATCCAACTGCTGAAGGAGAAAGTTTCTCTGTGCTCACCTTAAGTCTCCGTTTACGTACCTGCATGATTTACCAACATCACAACTGGTTCTGAAGCCAATCGTGGTCCAAAATGCAACTTCCTCAAGTGTGATGTGGCAATGACAAAGCTCCGGGTCATACGTAGATCTGTATACCAGACACTGAATTAATTTTCAAAGCACAGTATTTGTTACACACCTAAAGAAAAGGGTTCTTCACTTGGTAACGTTACGCTGTAAAGGCTCTGGTGCATTCTTCTTCTTGTCTATGTGAAAAAACTAAACTTGTCCTTTACAAAGAGGCACGTGTTCCCAGTGGAGCAAGTTGAGACAAGTTCCAGACATGCAAGCTATTGCTACACCATAACTCTTTATCTAAATAAAATAAAGAAATAAATCCATGCCACATATGAAGCTTTGGTAGTTTTAAAGGCAGCATTTATCTCTAGGATCAGAGTTTAATGAGAAGCAGTCCGACTGGCTCTAACAGATAAAAAGCTAAACTCGATCGAATGTGAGGTTGCATATTGTGAGTTGTGTTAGTAATTACAGTCTTTTGCCAATTGAATTGCAGCTGTAATCTAAATAGGCTTACAGAGCAACACTCACAATTAGCAGTTTTATAATTACTACTGCATCCCCCCCCACTTAATTACTAACAATTTGTCTCTGGGAGAGCTATTGTTAATCTGCAGTCTAGCAAGGAGTGATTAGAACAACAGACTTTGTTTTACATCCATTTCAGTTCTCCTCCCAGGTGTTCTATCATACACTACACTTTCTCCCAAACCACTTTAATGTAAAGCAGAGCAGACTGAGACAGCGGTAAAGAGTTCTCATGATAGAAGGTAGGGACACATGAGACCTTGAGGGACTGTATGCATGGGCTCTTTGGATGCATTTATGTTGTCCTCCATGGTATCTGAACTCTTTTATAGACCTTAGTGGTCCCTAATACATGTATCTAAAGGCCTTTATAAAGGTACCATGTCATGGTATCTTTGAATGCATTTTATAGACCTTAGTGGTCCCTAATACTGTATCTGAAGTCTCTTTTATATAGACCTTAGTGGTCCCTTTTATATAGACCTTAGTGTATCTGAAGTCTCTTTTATATAGACCTTAGTGGTCCCCTAATACTGTATCTGAAGTCTCTTTATATAGACCTTAGTGGTCCCTAATACTGTATCTGAAGTCTCTTTTATATAGACCTTAGTGGTCCCTAATACTGCATCTGAAGTCTCTTTATATAGACCTTAGTGGTCCCTAATACTGTATCTGAATCTCTTTTATATAGACCTTAGTGGTCCCTAATACTGTTTGAAGTCTCTTTTATAGACCTTTAGTGGTCCCTAATACTGTATCTGAAGTCTCTTTTTATATAGACCTTAGTGGCCCCTAATACTGTATCTGAAGTCTCTTTTATATAGACCTTAGTGGTCCCTAATACTGTATCTGAAGTCTCTTTTATATAGACCTTAGTGGTCCCTAATACTGTATCCTCTTTTATATAGACCTTAGTGGTCCCTAATACTGTATCTGAAGTCTCTTTTATATAGACCTTAGTGGTCCCCTAATACTGTATCTGAAGTCTCTTTATATAGACCTTAGTGGTCCCTAATACTGTATCTGAAGTCTCTTTTATATAGCCTTAGTGGTCCCTACAGACACTATCTGAAGTCTCTTTATATAGACCTTTTCCCTTACTGTGAATGTGCCATTACTGTATCTGAGTGCAGAACTACAGTAGAGCCGGTCCCACAATGAGCTTTCCTTAGTATGTGCCATTTCTGAGTCTGTAGCTTTTGAGGAGGAGAGAGGGGGGGCAGGGTGGAAGCTGGGCAGCCATAATGTCTCTCTCTCTTGGCCGATTTGGAATCTTCCCCTTATGAGGTCATAAGGAGGAAAGGTTACCTCCCCTTTCTCTGCTTTGCCCGCCCAGAGAACGTGGCCCCCCCATGAGAGAGAGACATCATGGCTTTCAAACAACCAAAGCATGGCAGTTGGTCAAGGCCAAACCCCCAGCCTCCACCTTGCAGTATTACAGTATTATTTTATTTTTCAAATTTCAGAAATTAGTATTTTGCAATAGGACAGAAAAAGAGATATCAAAGAAATCACACTATATTTCAGAAAACAGGCTGATTGGTGTAAGACACAGGTGAAAACAACATTCTAGGAAAAATCATCCATAAAAATAAAGATGGGGATATTTCTAAATGTGTAAATGTATTTCTGTTGTATTGTCTAGGCACTGCTGTTGTTTTAGTGATACTCTGAATGCATTTGTATGTTTATGTCCCAAATTATGTCTGTACTCATATTAAATTAGTGCAAAACAATGTTCAAACAAGATGTAATTTGCTAGAAAGGAGCCACTGAGAGTTAATTAGAAAACACTTCTGCACATGTAGAGCTGACGCCGAAACAAAACCACTGAAAGAGTCACACTCCATTTTTCAGCGTAAACCCTGAGCCTCATCAGTTTTCTGTTGATGGAAAATATATTCAAATCAACTGAGCCGTCTATGCATTTCACTGATTGATGTGCTGTTCCAAGACACTATGAGCAACGCTGGGATGTCTCTGACAAACATTAAGACATTTCCTTTATGAACCGCTGCTGAACTTTCTTCACATCTGTCCTCGTTCCATCCCAATGATTCACTCGTTATCAGTCAGTTGTCAGAAGAAATGTTCTCTCGTTTGGCTTATTTGGCTTGAAATATGTGTGTGTGTGTGTGTGTGTGTGTGTGTGTGTGTGTGTGTGTGTGTGTGTGTGTGTGTGTGTGTGTGTGTGTGTGTGTGTGTGTGTGTGTGTGTGTGTGTGTGTGTGTGTGTGTGTGTGTGTGTGTGTGTGTGTGTGTGTGTGTGTGTATTACCCTGCTCTGTTGGCAAGACAGCCACAATAGAGCTGACTAATGCAGAAATAGACTGCAGGCTAAGCTTCTTTTTCAAGAAATGTCTTGAAATGTGAAGGGTGCATTCTGTGGCCCGTTCTTACAATATTTATATCTCCTTCTTTATCCGGTGACGTAGAAATGTGCGTCACCAGTTTTAAAATACACACTCACTCCCACACGCAAAAAACATTTACATAAACATATTAAGAAGAGGAAATGATGTTGCAATTCCACTGCGCCTCCTAATAAAAAGCTAATTCTGATAGCACTTTCTTTTGAGAGCTTAATATGTGTGTGTGTGTGTGTGAGTGTGTGTGTGTGTGTGTGTGTGTTCATTGTTTTTTAGTGGGTAAAACAGATGTATTGTGTTTGTCTCTGGCGATAATGACTTCCTCAGACACAGCTCATTATGTCAGCAGGGAGGGAGGTGGAGGAACCAAGACTGAAAGAAAAACCGACATCAGACCTGCAGATATAGCAGAGAAAGTTTGGAGTGAAATCATTCATCTCGATGGCATCGCAGCGATCGGTCATTTACTTTCAGAGAAGAAGCAAATGCATAGGATTATTTTTTTGGCATTCAGGCCTTTATTAGTGACAGCTTAGACATGAAAGGGGAGTGAGAGAAGGGGCAATAACATGTAGCAAAGTGTAGCGGGTCGGGACCAAACGTGTGGCCTTTGCATCAGGGACTGAGCTTATATATATATATATACAAAAAAAAAAAAGACGCGCCGTGGTGGCCACTAAGGCACCAAAGTAAATGAAGGTTCTGGGTTTGAATCTTTCTGTGTGGAGTTTGTATGTTCTCCCCATGTCTGCGTGGGTGCCTTGATCAAGGCACTGGCTCAGATCTGGAGTTGGTCCCCGGGTGCTGTAAATGGCTGCCCACTGCTGGATCTGTGGACTGATCTGTTACTTAAAGGTCTGTAAGCGACCTAACTGATAAGACTGACGCACGGGCTTCATCATTTCCACAAGGTCCAGACTACAAAGCAAGCCCGGAGCCTTCAAACCAAAACGGGGGCAGCAGCGTTTCCTAATGTCTCCATTTTAAGGGCTCAGAAATGCAAGATTTTTGTTTTTTAAACCAAAACATAGTAGTGTGGATGAAGCCCAGAATGCATTTTAAGAAGTAGATTCTGGGAATACAAAAATAAGTAATTTGATTCGAAGATCATAAAACACACCCTCCTCAGTCAAATTGACCCATTGTCCTATATCAATGTTCTTTTTAATTCCCCAAAATAACATGATTGATTCCACCCAACGCTCTTTGCCAAGTACAAATCTCTACTTTCATTAATTTTGGGGCGTCTCATTCAATTTTATAGCATTGTAAAACAAATGGAAGTGTTTTTGAAATAGTATTGAGTAAAAGTTGACATATTCCAGTCTGTGATTATCATCAACATCCATTCCTTTAATTTTAGTCTCAATAATTCCTAATTTCTGCTTTTCTAACTCAAACATTAGGTATAATTTCCTATAAATGAGCTTTATTAACCATAATAATTAATTAGTTAGTGTTACATAGTGTTAAACGTCAAGAAAAGTGACAAACATTGAAAAAAAGTGTTGAAAAAAGGGATAAAAAGGTAAGAAAAAGTTTAAAACATTGATTAAAAAACGTCAACAAAAGTGTTGACTTGTTGAATTTTGACGGGAAGACAACACGAGGGTTAAAAACTTTATCTTTACTTTGTCCTCAGTGATGAACCTGTGGGCTTCTCCCTTCCACACCGTAAAAAAACACACAGCTGTTGTGGTTAAAGAGACATTTTTGACGCAGACATCAGGCGTGCGTCCTCTCCTCAGACCCCGGCTGATTACGGCAGATTATTCCACATCGAGGTGATTAGGACGGTGCGGTTTTCCAGCCGCGGTGGCGTCTGCAGCTGTCTAACTGGATCACCAGTCGGCAGAGAGCAGGCTGGAGGGGCATAA
The DNA here is from genome assembly GCA_026937815.1 of Etheostoma perlongum. Classification (NCBI taxonomy): domain Eukaryota; kingdom Metazoa; phylum Chordata; class Actinopteri; order Perciformes; family Percidae; genus Etheostoma; species Etheostoma perlongum. Next base: position 38,140,056 of record CM049371.1, read on the forward strand.
ATCTGAGAGAAACGTCATCATCGATCTGTGGACGGGGGTCACAACCTCCTGGGGGGTGGAGAGGGGGGGGGGGGGGGGCTGGGTGTTACATTAATTAACAGGAAGTACTTTGGGGGAAAGCTGTCCCGTGGCGATTGGGTCTTATGGTGAAATTGGAGGTACCCCCCTCCCCTGTCTTTGTTAGAGACAGGGATTTGACAGGAGGGTGGGTGGGTGAGGGGGGTAGATAAGGAAGAGGGAGGCAGAAGGAGTTGGGGGAGGGAGGGAGGGAGGGAGGGAGGGAGGGGGGCCCATCTGCCACCGAGCGTGCTGGGTCAAAAGGCTTTTGTTGTGAAGGACCGATGAGACAGATAGATGGTCGTTGTCACCAACCGCTGGTTTAATCAAGTGAAAGTGTCCCAGCGTGGAACATGTCCCCCCCACCACTACCCCCACCCCCACCCTGCCACTGCTACCATATCAACACACACACACACACACACACACACACACACACACACACACACACACACACACACACACACACACACACACACACACACACACACACACCCCGATGACAGTGAGCTACAATGCACCACACACGGTGACATGTAATGATTCTCTTCCTCCAGTTAATAACTGAGTCTGGCTGAATGGATCGAATGAGCAGAGCTTTTCAGAAATGTGCATATAAATTGGATATTTATCAATTTATTTCTGCTAATGTGAAGTCCGAAAATACAGAGTGTCTCCTCAGTGCATCCTGGGAAATTTCTGGGTCTCTGTGGCCTTTAATGTGTTTTATTTTGCACTGTTTTGGGCTATTTATAGACTTAGATAGTGGCAGCCTCTCATCTCCCACGCCACCTCGACCCGAATTCAATCATCAACCCCTGCGATGCAAGCAGTGTGCGCATGCGTGTTCTCTAATTAAAGCAGCTGCGTCAAGCAGAAAGGACAGCGGAAGTTAGGCAAAGGGACCTTCAGAATAAAACCACAATTTTTAGACAACAGAAAACAGCAAATCAAATCATCAACCCTCACTGACAATCATTTAAAAAATAATGACATGCAGCTTTGTATAATAACGATAACATGGTTATTTTAACATTTTAACAAAAATAATGATTTCCATTTCAACTTAAAGGTCCAGTGTGCAACATGTTTAGTTGTTTATTATGAAAGTTGGTGTTGCTTGTCCTTTTTTTAATTAATATTTAGCACCACCATCTATTATCTACATACAGTTTACATTCCATTTGCTCCATGTTCATGCACCATCTTGAACTACGTTAGCCGGTGAGGGACATAAGGGACGTACTGCTCCGCCTTTCACGTTTTTGCTGTCACATGATAAGTTTGAAGAAGGAAACATGGAGGACCACACGTATACAAAATCCAGATTTCAGGAACAGGAGTCTTCTTCTTACATAGAAAAGATCAGGAGACGGCTTTTTGAATCATGAAGGCTACCGAAGCTGTGATACGTCCTTTAAACTGCGTGGTGCGACAGAGTTGATCGGGATATGTGATCTTAACACTAGATGGGAGACATTCCTACACATTGGACCTTTAAGCTGCCAGTCTGCACCTGCTTTTTGCAGAGAATTGCTGCAATTTTGCTCCTTGTGGTTTGAAATTTTACATGTTTTCATTCTATTAAACTTATAAATTAGCTTGAAACAGCATCATTAAAGCTATGTTGAAATGGTTGATCAACTACTATTTTGATAATGTAAGTGATCTGATTAAAAATATGAATACCTCATTGATCCCCGCAGGAAAATTGGTAAGTTGCTCGCAGTCAAAGGTAATGCAAAAATAAGAGTAGGAAACTGTAAATTGTGATGTTCATCTTTTTCATTGTCTTACATTTTTATAAAGCAACCATTTCATTAAAAAATAATTAGATTAATCTTTTCTGAAACTTGTTTAATTGTAAATTACAGCCTTAAAAAACAAATAAATTTTTAAAGTAAGTGCAACATAGATAGATAGATAGATAGATAGATAGATAGATAGAGATGATAGATAGATAGATGATAGGTAGGTAGATGGATGGATAGATAGAGTGATACATGATAGATAGATAGATAGAGAGACTGATAGTTGGAGAGATAGCGAGTGATAGGTAGGTAGATGGATGGATAGATAGAGTGATACATGATAGATAGATAGATATATAGATAGAAATTCTCCTTCTGTACACTGCCGTACAGACTTTATTTTGAAAGGGCCAACAGGAAGTGTCCGTTCCCATCGAGTCGCTGCTGACAGGCTCCTGGAGCGCCAGGCAGCGGCAGTAGGTGCTGTGTCCCAGCATCAGATCACACCCAACGGGGCTGCAGCGCGTCGCTCCTCCGGCACCAACCCCACCATGACTCCCGGGCTCACAACCGCAATCTGAGCTGCAGTGAGGACGGAACCCGCGGAGGACCCTGAGCATCGAACCGGGGACACATACGCGCGCACACACACACACACACACACACACACACACACGCGTGCGCGCGCGGGAGACGACCATTGCAGCGACCAGCAGGCAGAAAGAGGACTCGCCGACCTAGGCGAACTCCACCGCGCCGCGGATTTGCGCTTCAACTTCAACAGAAACGCGTCCCCCCACGGACACCCGCAACACAAAAACAACCCGCGCGAGTCATTACAAGCCAAATACAATGTCGTCGGCCAAGGACAGCGGGCATTACGCCAACTATGTGGGACCGTACCGCTTGGAGAAGACGCTGGGGAAAGGACAGACAGGTTAGTGAAAGCCTCCTCTCTGAAACCCTCTAGATGCGGATGATGCTGTCAGGACTCCCAGCATCATCGCGCCTGGCTCTCTGACATCATGTTGGCTTGTTATTTTTAAAATTTATTATTATTATTTTTTCTTCTTCTTGGCATCCGCGCTGTTGTGACTGTGCCGATGCGGGAAATGGGAAGTGGAGAAATGCTTGATAAGTGCGGATGTTTCTGGTGGATGCGGCTTTGCAGAATGCTGGGAGAGATGCTCTCATGATCATGATGACGGTGATGATGATGCTAAAGCTGATGATGATGGTGGTGGTGGTGGTGGTGGTGTTAGTGTTCCTTTAATCCTTGTTGTCAGGCAGAGAGGGCTCCGTGATAATGGGCCCTTGTGATTTTTTTCTTGTCTCTTTAATTCCATCTGCTGAAGCCACTCTCTGCAGAAGAGGCAGAGCAGTGATGGTGCACTGTCTCACACACACACACACACACACACACACACACACACACACACACACACACACACAACATCACACATGGGTGCATATTTGGTTTTAACTAGTTTGTAACGGGCCGGTTGCTCCTGTATTGGTGCTTGGAGCTTTTCTTAAAAACCATTGTACCCTCTGACATAACTCGCATATTAATAAATAATATCCAACGCTGGCCAAACTTCTCCAAATTCCAAACGCCAACTTCATTGGGTACCCAGAATCCAAGTGTAAAGCAGATTGGATGAATGGTTCTCGGATATTTTAAAGACAAACAGACACACACAGTCTTCCGATGCATAGTTAGACGGTGCCGGCTTGTGATTCAGGTAGGCACTGATAGGCCCGACCCTACTGTACGTCACAGTGTGTTAATGTATGGAAAACATTACGTTGTTGTCTAGCACTGGCTATCAGTGCCATTGTCAGTATTTCATGGGTCATTTTGGGGAACATTGGTTAAATTTTTCTTGGGATTGTTTTAGTGTTGTTTCAACTTCACGGTCATTTTGGATTGTTGACTGAGATCTTACTTATGCACACTAATTCGCACAATACCCTACGACAGGGCTATTCAGTTGGCGGCCCGGGGCCACATGCGGCCCGGAACAACCGCCGAGTGGCCCAGCCCGTGGTCCGCCAAGCTAGCAACACGCAAACAATGCAGAGCGTGCTGTGCAGGTAGTAGCCTAGATTAGCCTACTATCACAATGTCTTTCTCAACACTGAAACGTAAAATTGACACAGAAAACCGTCAGTTTCACTCTGGCTGGACTGACAAATATTTTGTTTATTTTACCAAACGCCAAACCGATGTGTTTAATTTGTAATGAGTGCGTTGCAGTACTTAAAGATTACAATCTGCGGAGGCACCGCGTTGAGAAACACCAGACTTCCCGCACCAATTTCCCTGAGGGATCTCAAGAGAGGGCTGCAAAAGTACAGAGTTTATTTGCATCTTACAACCGGAGCAGTACTACCATGGTGCGGTCATTGACACCCCAAGAGAGAGCTACCGCAGCATTGCTTTGTGTTTCCTGGGTATTGGCAAAAAAGAAAAGGCCATTCACAGACTCTGAAACCGTAAAGGACTGTATGCTGGCCGTCGTGGATGAGGTGATAAATGACGATAAAATTAAAACAAGCGTGGCATCTGCTAAAAAAAAACATACCCCTGTCAGATACTTCCAACAGTTGTAGAGTTTAAATTCTTGCTGCAGATGTGTATGAAACGCTTTTAGGAGACCTGAAGAAAGCTGATACTATGTCTGTAGCGGTAGATGAGTCCACAGACAAAACTGATACTGCTCAGTTGTGCATATGTCTGCTACTTTGACAGCTAATGCTTCCGAGAGGAGCTACTCGGCCTACTGCCGTTAGAAGGACACACAACTGGCTATATAGTCTTTGGGAAAGTTTCCGCTTTTTTTTTTAAAGACAATGGTCTGGATATGAAGCGTGTGTGCATGCTTGTGACAAATGGGGCTCCATCCATGACAGGGAAAGTGAGTGGTTTGGCAGCACGTTGGTCCGCTGTTGCACCTCAGTTGATCTCCTTACACTGTATTGTGCATCAGGTGGTGTTATGCACAAACTAAGTGGAGTGCTCAAAACAACAATGGACAGCGTGATGGCTACAATTAATTTTATTTACTCCACATCAAGCCTCCAACACCGCTTATTCTGCATGCTGCTGTCAGAAATGTCTGCTGAAATGACTGGCCCAGCTAACCTTCTTGGTTTGAAAATCTGGCCCAACTGAATTTGTAATTGAATAGCCCTGCCCTGCGAAATTAGGCGACCGCTGGCCGGTCACGTAAGGACTCGTCACATGGCATAGCGGTCAAGTTTAGCGGTCTTTACAGATACATTTAGCCGAGAAAAGTGGACTTTGAGCCGGGTACAGAGCACCGGGAGGGGACGGTCGCTTCAGATGTAGTTCCTATGAGACAACCTGTAGGGGGACCAAAGAGGGAAAAGTTACATAATGTACCTTTAAATCTCCTCCCCAGGACTAGGGCTGTCCCCTCTTAAGTCAATTAATCGACCAATCTGTGGTTTTGGTATTAGTCGACTAAGATTTCTTTAGTTGAAAAGTCATTTTTTTATGCTTATTCATGCTTAATTACTCATTTCCAAGAAAGTTATGAGCACACTTCTAGTTAGCACAAGATTTAAAGTGGTGCTTTTGCAGGATTAATTGTGTAGAAACTCAGTTTTACAGATGGTTAATTAACTACATTTATATTGTGCTTATCTTGTCTCAACCACCTCAAAGCTCTGTCGATTAAATCAACTAATCGATTAGTCTACAAAATTATGTAAGCGTTAGTCAACTAAGAATTTCTTTAGTCGAGGACAGCCCTTCCCAGGACATCGAACTCCATTCCCCTGCTGGAAACGCCTGTGTTTTATGATACAGCAGCATTCAATGACGTAGCTATATGTACGAATGGTTCAGGTTCTCCATTTCGGATGTCCCGCCATCTGTGGACACGTGCAGCCAGAAATCATCGAGGTGTCTCCCTCCACTACCATCAGATAGAAGCTCCTGTGCTGCTCCGTTTCCTCGATAGGTGAATAATTCATTGCCAACCAATTATCTGCGTGGTTTGTAACAGCCTGTTTTGCTGCTGGATTGTTTACGCAATAATTGCATTTAGCAGATGGAATAAACCTGCAGTAGTGTGCATTTAAATCACACAAAGACACTCAGGTTGCTTTGTTCTTCAAGTGGAGTAATTATAGTAACTGAATCAGAGTAGGAGTAAAGGTCCATTTCCACACAGTTTATTTGTTTTTATTTGCAGTACAGTGCACGCACTGATGGCTCCCCATTAGGGCCACAACTATGTGATCCAATCACATCAGTCCTGGTTCTGATAGGGGTCCTGTTGTGTTCCAGATACGTTGAAAAGTCTGGATTTCGAGTTTCCGACTTAGAGCAATGGAGCAGCTTTAAATGATAATTTCTTGTAGTGAGCTCAAAGCCAGATTATTTCAAACTGAGACAGTGCAATAATGGAAATTCAGCATTTGGATCCTCTTACAGACTCAACACTTCATTGATTCTTGGGAAAAAAATAGCACCACATCAGTCAATAATGAAAATATGTGTTTGTAGCTCTACAAAAATGTCAGCCTGCAAATTTGACCAAACAATATAACATTAGCTGGGTATGTAATGTAACAGTTATCCACTGTTACATTTTATTTCAGACTGACCTCATGAAATGGTGAATTTGTACGCCATTATTGGCGTGTTATCAAGACTCATACTCTCTTTTAGGCCGTTTGGCCTCCATTGACTTACATTACCTTGTGATAGCATGTGAATCTACGCCGTAGCGAGTAGTATGAAAGGGCAAAAATCCCCATATGGAGACTTTCACCCAGGGGGGGATGGATGTAAACCCACATGATGGATGTTGTTTCCTGACGCTTTTATTAGAGGGGGGGATCACCAGACACCTCCCGATACTATTTCATCACAATACTTATGCCACAATATGATAATATTGCGATTTTAAACATGTTGCAATATATCAGTTGCATATAGCAATTCATAACCTTTTTTCCAACTTCTAAATTTTTCCCAATTTCAAATGAGCGTCAACATCTGTTTTGTCTAAAAATAAAAATACATTTCTCTGTTTGTTCATATCACTTCAGTTTTATTGCTGCAAAATGGGACAAACTGACCACCACAGATATAATAAAAGATCCATACTTGGCGCCTGTGTATCGATACAGTATTGCGACTGCAAATATCGCGATAATATGCGGTATCGATGATTTTTCCAAGGTGGAGAAGGGACAGAGGAAGCAGAGGAATCCAAGTTACTGAATTGTAAAGAAACATTCTGATTGAGACTCGTATTTGGAGCTCATGTCTTCTCCGACGGTGACTCCACAACCCTAAAGTAGAAATGTCCTCCGACGCTCCCGCTGTCTGAATCTGTAAGCTCATTAATCTGTCAGTGCATATGTGTGTAGAGATGTAGAAATCATGTGCAGGGTTGTGTGTGTGTGTGTGTGTGTGTGTGTGTGTGTGTGTGTGTGTGTGTGTGTGTGTGTGTGTGTGTGGTCAGGTAGATGTAGTGCAAGCTCCAGAAGAGTAATACTCTTTCTGCGTGTTGAAGGCTGCTGGTATCAATCGAAGGCTGGATGGAGCTGAGCTGGCAGACAGGGAAGCCGTGTATCATTAAACCGCCTCCGCAAGTGCAGGGCAAGCCCACGCTCTTTGTTTCTGTGTGTGTGTGTGTGTGTGTGTGTGTGTGTGTGTGTGTGTGTGTGTGTGTGTCTCTGAGGGAGTGGACTACTGGTTCGGGTTGTTTGGATGTCAGACACATATTGGCTGTTTTTTTATAGTTTGTTGATAAAGGAGCACAATATGAACAGCATAATACCCAATTACATCAAGTGTATTTCCAAATAATATAAACCCCTTTATATTATTTAAACCCGTTTTAAATGGATGTGTTGAAATGTTCCAAATATTCATCTCAGTTAGCTTCAGTGCCAGCCTGGGAAAACCCTGACGTACTTGCGGCAAATTTGAGACTTGCTCTGCAAGTGCGTCTGGCCGAGAGCCCATTTCCTGTTCTTCCAAATCGAGGCGCCAATCACAAGCGCTGAGTCGGGCTTTACATGATGACGATAGCGCAACATGCTCGCTGGCTGAGATGTTTATCCGTCGCTCTGCATTAGGCTTTTATATTTTACTTTTTTCATATCACAATATATATCGCAGGGAAAAAATACTGCAATGTCAGCTTTTTCCAATATTGTGCAGACATATATATACACACACTTGTATTCATGTATTTCTCCGAATGATTTGTACATGCGACCGGGAGATATTTTCTAAATAAGTTTTAAATAAGTGTTGTAATCCCATGTGGGACGGGCCAAATGTTTGGCATGAGAAATAAAATTAGACTAAAACTAAAACTGTAGCATCCCCCTTTTGTGTCATTTTGTTTCAAAACCCCCTATCTGAAAAATGGTTTTGTCCTCTGTTCCCAGTTAAGAGACTACAGTTGGAACAATGCCGTCATGGTGTGTGTGTGTGTGTGTGTGTGTGTGTGTGTGTGTGTGTGTGTGTGTGTGTGTGTGTGTGTGTGTGCTGGTCGAAGCTGAATGGCGAGAGGCTGTGCTGACTCTGAACAATTAGCCTCTGTGTGTGTGTTTGTGTGTGTGTTCTTGTTTATCTACAATTGTGGGGTCCAACAACCGGGAGTCCAGTATACTTGTGGGGTCCTGACAGCTTTGTGGGGCCAAAATGCTGGTCCCCACAACTTTAAAGGGCTGTTTGAGGGTTAAGACCTGGTTTTAGGATCAGGGGAATTAGGTTAAAGAGGGTTAAGGGGACCTGGTTTTAGGATCAGGGTTAGAATTAGGTTAAAGTTAGGGTGAGGGTAAGGGTTAAGGTTAGGCATTTAGTTGTGATGGGTAAGGGTCTAGGGAAGGCATTATGTCAATGACTGGTCCCCACAAAGATAGTGAGGCACACTATATGTTTGTGTTTGTGTGTGTGTGTGTGTGTGAGTGTGTGTGTGCATCTCTCCTCCTGTGACAATGGACACTTTGTGCTCACTCCAAGACCGTAGCCACCAACTTGTCCTCTCTCTGTTTTTACTTCTCAGATGCCCGATCAACATTTTTACACTTTGTGAGTAAACAGGAAGTTGATAGAATGCAGATAGTTTCAGATTAGTCACGAGTCATGAGTGTGCAGATATGATGATGCTGGATTGTTTAAAGCCAAAATGGATAATAACAAACTTTGAGATTTTTAATAGTTTGCCATGCAGTCCCATGTAGCCTATGGCGGCTGGCGCTCCTAATCACTGGGTTGGCAGTTGCGTGTGTGTCTGTGCATGCATGTGTAATCACTGGGTTGGCAGTTGTGTGAGAGTGGTTGAATGAGAAGCATTTATATAGAAAGGCTGTACCGATGCAGTCCATTTACCAAAGGGAACACGATGGGTGCAAAACAGATGACTCTGTGGTTCTTGCCCTTTCTCTGGCTTGATTAATTACCCCGGCTCCATCCGCCACATAAAGAAAAATATAAAGTAACAACCTCGATGCTCTTTATGTACCAGAGACACATGGAGCACTCAAACAAAATCCCAGAGTATCCTCTGACTCTGAGGGTTGCTACGCCAGGGAGACGACGTCATCATTCATTTTTATTTGTTCATAACCTGTAATGAAAGTGTGTGTGTGTGTGTGTGTGTGTGTGTGTGTTGTGCTGTAATGAAAGTGTCATGTTATTGACGTGGAACATCCTAAAGACTGTAGTCCCTCGGCTCCAGTAGAGGAGTTCAGCTGCTTTGTGCGTGTGTGCGTGTGTGTGTGTGTGTGTGTGTGTGGTGGGGGGTGTGTGTGTGGTGTGTGTGTGTGTGTGTGTGTGTGTGTGTGTGTGTGTGTGTGGGGGTGTGTGTGTGTGTGTGTGTGTGGTGGTGGGGGTAGTGTGGGCAGCAGGGTGAGCCCCAGCACAGATGGCTGCCTTTAGGTGGCTGATATACAGCTTCATTATCAGCAGGTTGCAGGTGGTAATACTCCCATGACTCTTTCTGCGTACGCATGTGTATATGTACGGCCGTGTGTGTGTGTGTGTGTGTGTGTGTGTGTGTGTGTGTGTGTGTGTGTGTGTGTGTGTGTGTGTGTGTGTGTGTGTGTGTGTGTGTGAGTGTGTGTCTCACTCATATTGTTTATTGATATCCTGATTACAGATGTTGTGATACCAATTTTTCCATCCCGATTCTGATACCTGAACTTGCGTATCGGCCAATATGAAGTACAACTGTATATGTTTTTAATTTTTTTAGGCTAAATTATGTGGTATCGGATTGTGCGAAGACATCCGTACTCGCTGTCCTACGGCATTTTAGGCAGTATTGGAGGCATTTCCGATACTGGTATTGAAAAAACTCAAATCCTGATAACAGAAGATGTAGTCCATGTTGGCCGCCCACCACTCGTTGCAGGATTTGTAGGAGTCGTCATATGTTTGGTGTGTTTTTTCGGCTTTCAGTGAGCAGTTTTTGGAGGAACGAGGAGCCGTGGGGAGACCCAGAGAGAGCTGATGGTTGCATTTTATTTTTTGGAACTGTCCAATTAGCGAGGTATATAGCTCCTTTCACAGACACTAGTCACAAAGTGCTTCTCAGTCTAAGAAATCTAATAAAATAAATTTGAGTTACAACATATACTTTAATAAAAATGTTCTCCATTGTCTCAGAGCTGCTTTTCCACCTACCTGGCAGTGCAACATACAAAAATGAGTAAAAATGAGCGCGCTCCGAAGCTGAAGAGTAGGGGGGGGGCAAATCCTGCTGGGAGACTAAAGTCTGCTGGGAGGGCTTTCTCTGCAGACCAGGAGGGGGATCATCAAAATTATGGCTAGTGTCAAACACCCCCCCCCTTTTCTATACAGTACATCCTTTTGGCTTCTCTCTTCCTCACCCGTCGCCTTCCCAGCGGAGGGCTCGGATACCATGGCAACCGGAGGAATGCTCTCGTCTGTTACGCCTGAGCCATTGAACAATGACTGTGAAGCTACCCCCATCCCCTCTCTCTCTCTCTCTCTCTCTCTACATCTCCCTTCTTCTTTGTATCACTATCGCTCTTGTGTTTTCTTTACATCACTCACTTACTCCTCCCCCCTTCTGTGAGGTTGTCAGGCCGGAGATCAAGTCTATCTCTACCTCTATCTCTACCTTTTAAACTACTTTTATATCTATTAAAAGTCGGGGTTGTTTCCACACTGTAGCCCAGGGAGACATGTGAGAGTAGCCATAGCGAGGGTAAAAGCAGACTCTAATTCAATCAGGAGAGACAAATGCAAAGTACAGCTCCATAAAAGTACAATTTATTTTATAGTTCCATCCAATCTTCATGTACAATCTTTGGCAGATTAGGGGGACCCCCATTGCTATACTCCGACTAATCCCAGGCCAGGTTGGAGATATAATCCCTCCACCTAGTCCTGGGTATATATATCTAGTCCTAGGGTTTAGAGAACCAGTCCGGAGGCCTCCTCCCCCGATGGAGTCTCCCAGCTGGACACCGGTAGTGGCGAGGCCTCCTCCCAGCTGGACGTGCCTGGACCAAGGAGCCCCAAGACCAGACTGAAGGAGGCTCTGGCGACGAAGCGGGGAGCCCCAAGACCAGACTGAAGGAGGCTCCGGACCGGTCAGCTGGAGTAGAGGAGTGGAGGTGGAGGGGGGGCTGCACTCTTTGCCTGCAACGACAGCTGATCGCAAAGGGAGAAACCGATTTTTAAAAGCAGGGTTGTCACTCTGTGATTGGCCCTTGCCATTTGTGTATGAATCTGATTGGTTAAGCAGGAAGGTGAACGCCTCCAACAGCTGATTCCATTTAGGAAGAGAGCATTGATTAAATTAGGTCTTCCTGAAAGAATTTACACTGAGCCACATTAGATGTTGCTCTTAGAAGTGTAAAGTGAATTAATGATGCAAGAAAAGAGGAAAAATAATATTCAGTCCAGATAGAACAAGATGTTGCTGTTTTAGAAGTGTAAAGCTGAATAAGGAGAAAAGAGAAAAATGCTGTTCAGTGTGAATTTTTCAAGCGTGAGAACAGGAAGCCATGCTCGTGTCTCTCTCTCTCTCACACACACACACACACACACACACACACACACACACACACACACACACACTTTGAGATGCAGTGCCCGGATCCTGGGTCGCCCTGGGCTCTCAGACACACAGCATTGAGTTAGTTTAGATGGCTGTCATCTTGCCTGTGGCTGTCAGCCACTAACAAGTCTCCCAGTGCAGCTCGGCATGCTGCTGAAATATTCAGGTAGCTGAAGTGTGCTGGGACGCGTCGGTGTGCAGGGGCGGAGCCAGGCGGCAAACCCAGGGGGGCGGGGGCATGCTCCATATACTGCAGGCATTTGATACTAGAATGCCTAAATCTGTACATCCTTTGTGAAAAAGATGACAGTGGCCGAGGAAAAGGAATCCTCCCGTAGAGCCGACATCCTGCTTTGTATGAGGATGACTCATTTTCACTCCCGCCACTTCAAAAAGAGGCAACAATTGTCTGATGTTTCTGTTTTAAAAAAAAAAAAAAAAAAAAAAGAAGGCGTTAAATATTGTAGGTAGGGAAGGAATTTGGCGTAAACAGCATTACTCATCCTAAAACCTGTTCCCAATATGAACGGCCATACTAGGAATAAAGCTAATTGATTTTCCGGACCAGTCAGACAAATCGAGAGGAAATGACACAAAGTCAATGAAGTTATTTTAAAACTTTAAAAGATTTGGGGCTGGAGCCCCAGACGCTGGCCCCTTGCCCCTGTGTGTGTGTGCATGTGTGTGTGTGTGCATGTGTGTGTGTGTGTGAGAGTGGTTGAATGAGAAGCATTTATATAGAAAGGCTGTACCGATGCAGTCCATTTACCAAAGGGAACACGATGGGTGCAAAACAGATGACTCTGTGGTTCTTGCCCTTTCTCTGGCTTGATTAATTACCCCGGCTCCATCAGCCACATAAAGAAAAATATAAAGTAACAACCTCGATGCTCTTTATGTACCAGAGACACATGGAGCACTCAAAGAAAATCCCAGAGTATCCTCTGACTCTGAGGGTTGCTACGCCAGGGAGACGACGTCATCATTCATTTTTATTTGTTCATAACCTGTAATGAAAGTGTGTGTGTGTGTGTGTGTGTGTGTGTGTGTGTGTGTGTGTTGCGCTACCGTTCCTTACCATAAGGACACAGAAACGGCCGCTCAGTTTAAAATGAGCCTGAAGTAGGCCTTTTTAAATGGGGGGGACCCTGGTGGTGTAACAGCAACGTCCAGAGGACCTTTAACCCTCCTGTTGTCCTAGGGTCAAATTTGACCCGTTTACAAAAACTTTCTATATCAGAACTATGACAAAAGGAAGTTGAAAAAATTGACAAATGTTGAAGCAAAACGTACAAAAACGCAGGAAAAAAAATCAACAAAAACATTATTTTTTTTTAAATGCTGAAAAAGTGAGCAAAAAAATTGGAATAAGCGACAAAATTGTTAAAAAATAGGAATAAAATTGACAAATGTTGAAACAAAACGTACAAAAACGCAGGAAAAAAAATCAACAAAAACATTATTTTTTTTAAATGCTGAAAAAGTGAGCAAAAAAATTGGAATAAGCGACAAAATTGTTAAAAAATAGGAATAAAATTGACAAATGTTGAAACAAAACGCACGAAAAACGCAGGAAAAAAAAATCAACAAAAAACATTATTTTTTTTAAATGCTGAAAAAGTGAGCAAAAAAATTGGAATAAGCGTAAAAAAAATTGTTAAAAAATAGGAATAAAATTGACAAATGTTGAAACAAAACATACAAAAAGCAGGAAAAGAAATCAACAAAAAATGCTGAAAAAGTGACCAAAAAAATTGGAATAAGCGACAAAAAAATTGGTAAAAATAGGATTAAAAAATAGGAATAAAATTGACAAAAACCTCAAAGTGTAGAAAAAGAAAATATTGAAATTTCAACCCAGAAAAACACAAAGTTTGAGGTCGAGGGGAGGACAACACAAGGGTTAATACATATCTCCATCTCTCTCTTCCTCATTTCCTGTCAGCTCTTCAGTGTCTGCTTTACTCTTCACCTTCTTGTCTCCTCCTCTTCCCTCTGTCCTTCCTGCCTCTCTTAATGTCTTGTTAGTGAGGAGTGCTGTCTCTGGGGACCCCTCTGCCCTACTCTTCCAGCTCCATTACCTCTGCTGTATGTTCAGGCTCGTGTCCTGAATAAATCCCCAGTCAGTTAATGTTTATTATGTCATAGCGAGAGCTTTAATCAACTCCTGCATTGTGCGTGCACAGCCTGATAATTGCCATGCGAGCGCTGGTGATCGTGTTGTTGGTAGCGGTGAATGCGTAGCACGTGTTTGCACCAGTGACGTCGATCATGGTGACGTGTACGCGTGGGACCGGGTTGCGACCTACTGCGATGGCTCCGCCTGCCTTCAGCACCAGGCGTGTTTCAGGCAGTGTTGATGAGGTCTGTGTGGATCAGCCGGAGGGAAAATGAGGTTTGGAGATCCTGCTGGGCACGCTCGATCAAGACCATTCATCAACACTTATCAGCCTGATTTAACACGTGTTAAGGTGGAGGCGCTGAACACCGACCCGGCAGCAAGAACAGTGGTGGAGCGGAGGTGGAGCTCTCAGCTGTCCACAGATGCTGCCGGTACAGAAGACCAGCTATTATATTATTTTAGTGAGAACTCATAAATAACTACAAATTACTAATGTTTGGGGAATCTGTTTATGTTTTGTAACGCGTCTATGGATTTAAAAAATGTATATATCGGCATATCGGATTTTTGAATAATCAAATATTTGTATCGGTATCAGCCTTAAAAACCCTTTATGGGTCGGGCTCTACTTTGAAAATGAAGTCTAGACATGCAAAGTGCAAACTATTTTGACCATTAATATGTTAAAAAAAGTCTCATTCCCGCTTCTCACATGTGAATATGTTCTAGTTTCTTCTCTCTGTGACAGTAAACTGAATATCTTTTTGAAGTTGTGGACAAAAACAAGACATTTGAGGACGTACTCTTGGTCTGTGGTAAACACTGATCACCATTTTCTGACATTTCTTAGACAACACAACTAATCCATTCCTCCAGAAAATAGTAATTGTGAGTGATAATAATCGTGAGTTAAAGCCCTAATAGCGTCTACTTGTGCTATTTATTTTATTTTTTAATTTAACCTTTATTTAACCAGGAAAGTCCCGTTGAGGTTAAAAACCTCTTTTTCAAGGGAGTCCTGGCCAAGAGGCCGGCGAAAACACAATCAATTACATTTATAAAAGTTATGCAACACAGATAATTAAAAACATTTACAATGTAAACAGGTCATTTCAGGTTCTCTCAATCTGGATTTAAAAGCATTTAAGGAAATAAGTTGAGATAATTTCCATGCAGAAGGAGCGGAATAGACAAAAGCCCTTTTTCCCAGATTTGTACGGGCAGTTGAAGAACACAAGGGGAAGTCACACACATGAGCCACTTAAGTGACACTCCCACCGCCGCACCGCCCCCCTGCTCTGACTGTTCCCTTACAGCTGTCCCTGAACGCAACACCAGAGGTCGTTTACGCTGCACCGACCAGGTTAGGTGTGAAAGCCACCTAAGGCTCCGGCGCTGGCCGAGCTGTAGGGTTTCTAACAGTGGTCTCACTCACATAGAGCTGAGGGCGGCTTTTCTCCGCCATCTCTTCTTCAATCCCGTCCCACTTCCTGTTAGGGTCTTCACATGCTGCCCTATTCAACAGAGACCGATTTAATGCCTCAATCAATAGCCCGTAATCAAACGGGAATGGGTTATGGCTCCAGATAAGCCCCTCATGGTCCCGCAGCCCTCTTCCCCCAGCCAAAAACTTAATGAAATTGAGCATAAATCCCCCCTCCCTCCCCATTTCTTTCTCTCTCTTTCAAAAAACTCTTTCATGCCTTTCCAAAAGCAATCGGGACTTTTTTCCCCCTCAGTCAGCACTTACAGCGTCCAGGAGTGAAGCAGAGGAAATTACCATCTGAAGAGCTGCTTTCCTTCCTTCTCCCTGATCTGGCCCCGTGCCCACGCTCTACCCTCACTTCATTTCGTAGCAATATGGAATTTCTGATATCTCATATTAGATAAATAAACACCCCTTCCTTCCTCTGTCCACTAAATCCCCTGACTGGTGCATGATGGGATGGCCGAGGGCTTTATTTTTATTTTTTGCTGGGGGAATTTCACGGCAAATGGAGAGTCCAGTTAAATTTGAAACCTTGAGGAGGTTTTTGCAATTTGCTCAGTAGCATTACCCATGAGCACCTGGGACACGGCAGAGAGCTTGTTCCACCTTTTATTTATTTAGTTTATGAGCTGGTGATGTTTTACAAATTGCAGGGTTTCAGACTTGGATTCAAAGCTGCTCCAAGCTGTTTTATCCAAGTATTCCTCCTATGGGGAGATTCTGAGGCTAAAGAGCCATCACCTGCCATTAGCATCCCATTGACTTCCATTCATTTTGGCGCCACTTTGACAGCGAATAACTTTCCATCTGAAGCGTTTAAAGTCTCTATTTGTCCGTTGTTTATTTCTAGAGAAACACGACGATGTATAAAAGGCTCTGTTACCTCGTAGCTCACGTTATGGCTCCGTAGCAGATGTTTTGGTAAAAATAGGCTAACGATTGTGTCATAACCACGCAACTTTCTGTCGCACAGTAGACAAATTACCGTATAGTCAGGAGAAGCTCGCAGGCAATCGGGGACGTGGATCACACAGTCAAGAGAGAAGTCCATTAAAGAGTCCATTAAAGCATCAGATCCAAATATTTCAGCAGCGTTTTGATGGATTGTAAATACTTCAGTATGTGGCAAGTGAATTCAAATGAAGTAGCATTTAGATTTCTCTTGCACAGCTACCAGAAGACTTACAGCTTTCAGACAGGTTGCTCACGTCACATCTACGTCTTCCAGCTCAGTTGGAGGCTGCGCAGTAACGCTCAGCCATCACTGGAAAAGTACTTCTAATACTGTCTATGGTCGTATCAGCGGCAGTTGCTCCTTGAGTTTAGTTGACAAAATGTGACTGTGAGCCAAGTACAGGGCTCCGCCACATGGCGGCCTTTTCAGAGGCCGGGGCAGTTGGGCGCCATGGGCGACAACAGGCACCGAAACGACTAGTTACGTTTAGGAAAAAGATCGTGGATTTGGATTAAAACACTCCAGATGAATGAAAGTCTTTTGTTTTCTCCAGGAAGAGATCTCCGCTCCCCGGATTGAAATTGTCTTGTAGCCCAAACCTCCCCCCGACCTCCTCGCTACGCGGTCCACAGCGTTCTTATACACTGTGGTGCATACAGCAATAAATACAATAAATACATAGAAATTACAGTGCGTTACTTTTTTGTAGTAATATGTACAAATAGTACATGAAAGCAGCATGTGCACCAGCGGGCCGCTCACATGGTGTGCCGCTCCCAGATGGTCTGGTGGGCTCTGGAAGAACCCCTTCCTTCCTCAGAATAGGGGTTCAGTCCACCCAGATGGCCCTTCAGAGCTGCGTGGCCCCGAGCCTGCAGCCTCAGTGAAACATCCAATAATGTGGCATAATGAGATTAAAGGGGACAGGGCGTGTGAAACGCCATTATACTCACTTTACTGGTAGTACTGGTAGGTACTGCTGCTCCCAGTGTGTGTGTGTGTGTGTGTGAGACACACAATACTTAATAAAAGACATTGTCCTCCCCAAAAAACAGCCACATAAGTTGTTTTTTCAAGCAGCAATTCCGACCTATATTTTAGTTTCTAGTGGCCGTAGTAGTTATGATGTGAGCAAAGCAGCAAGTAAGCTAACGATGTATAAGAGATACATATTTTTTTTTTATTAAAGATTCATATCAAACATACAACTAGGACATTGCAAACATATTGAGTCAATTCTACAACATGAATGGAACATGGAGTACAAGATTGATACATTTTCAAAAATAAAAAAATATATATATGAATTCATAAAGAGAAAAGAGACCAATGGACTCAGCAGTAGACACAAAGGAATGAGTATTTCGTACACAGAATATAGTATACAGTATATAGTATTCATTAAAAAAAAGGGCTTTTTTGTTTTGCAACTTTCAGGGATTGTTTATACAGAATTATATCATTTAGAAAGGCATTAAAGACGAGATGTTTTGAGAAATTGACATTTGTGTATAAAATATTTTGCCATTAAAATCAGATTATTCACTCCAAATAAGAGCGCCAAGTTCCAGACAAACACAGGACTTTCCCCCAGGAGGCCAGGGCTCGAATCCAGTATTAAAAGAAAAGTAAACAGCCATTTTTTTTTTAAGTATACGATTGTCACATTCTGCGTCATGTCTGTAACCTTCAGGAAGTGAAGTAACGCCTGATTTGAACCCAAACCATGATCTCTATCTCCATGTCACACACTGTGACCACAACATTAACGGCCGTGACTAACACCTGGAACCTGAGCTGGTGTAGATATGAGGATGGAAAACGCTCCTGTGGGTCGTATTAGAGGGGAGGATATAACAACCTAATGTCAGTGTATACAACCTATAATGTCAGTGATGTCAGTGAGGGTCACATAAAGTGTGTGTGTGTGTGTGTGTGTGTGTGTGTGTGTGTGTGTGTGTGTGTGTGTGTGTGTGTGTGTTGCAGTATTTTCAAGGGAGCGCTCTGTCTCTGTGACCTGCAGCGTGGTGTGAGTTGGGCTGCAGTGCTGCATTACAGGAAAGACAGCTTCTCTGCAGTAATCACACACACACACACACACACACACACACAGGCACACACACACACAGACGCGCACACACACACAGACGCACACACACACACACACAACCATGTCTTTCTGTTGTTGGTAATGTTGGGAGTAACAGGGCCTTGGCTGTAATACATTATTTGTGAAACTCTTCATTACACTGCGTAGCTATGGTAACCGTGTATGTGTGTGTGTGTGTGTGTGTGTGTGTGTGTTTGTGTATTGCAGGTGTAAATGACTTACACCGGCATGTCTAGAGGTTATAGATGATTTGGTAAATTAATTATACCATGCTAAATTATTTGATGATGAACCTGAGTCTAGCTGCTGGCGGCGGGCGGCGGGCTTTGCCGACGTGTGCTGTGGATGTTGGCGATCCCCGGAGAACCCTAATGTTCTGCGTGATCTCTCTGACTACATACAACTCATAAACTAGGAACATTAGAATTGCATGTGTGGATTGCAATGATGTTAAAACCACCGTGTAGAATTCTATCAAGGCTGCAACTAACAGTTATTTTCATTGAAAAATTAATCTGCTGATTATTTTCTGGATTATTCGCCTGGTTTATGAAAAAACAAAAATGTCGATCCAAATTCCTCAAAGTCCAAGGTGATGTCTGTCAATGTCTGTCTGTCTAACCCAAAGATATTCAGTTTACTATTATATAAAAGGGAAAAGAGCAGGAAATCTCCATATACTGTATGAGGCTGAAAACAGCTTTTTCTGCCTTTTTCGCATGAATAATTGCTTTGACTATCCAAATAGTTGGTGATTATGAAATCAAACGCACCACTGGTTGTGTGCACAGCGTTTCCCTTGTTCCCATGTTGCCCGATAAGAATTCAGAATCTCACCAAAATGCACTTGTGTTAAAAAAAAAAACGTATTGACAGAAAAAGATGCAGAGAAACAGCGAAATCAGCTGGGGCAGTTAGACGGGGCATCAAGGCCACTGCAGCCACAGCGTATATCATTTTTTAAAGAACAACAACAAAAGAACAATACCCAGCCCTAGTTAACTCTCATGTTGTCCTCATGTTGCCCCCATGTTGTCCTCATGTTGCCCTCATGTTGTCCTCATGTTGCCCCCATGTTGCCCCCATGTTGTCCTCATGTTGTCCTTCATGTTGCCCTTTTTAATTCCCCAAAATAACATGTTGCCCCATCTTTGCCAAGTACATGTTCTACTTTCATAATTTTGTCGTCTTATTTTTTATGTTGTAAAACAAATGTTTTTGAAATCATGTTGTAAAAGTTGACATATTCCAGTCTGTGATGTTGCATCAACATCCATGTTGCCTTTAATGTTTAGTCTCATGTTGCCTTCATGTTGCTTTTCTAATGTTCAAACATGTTGCCTATAATTTGCCTATAAATGTTGGTTCATGTTGACCATGTTCCCCCTCATGTTGCCCTCATGTTGCCTTCATGTTGACAAACATTGAAAAATGTTGACAAAAATGTTGAAAATGTTGCATCATGATGCCTTCATGTTCAACAAAAGTGTTGTCTTCATTTTTAATTTCGGGAGGACCCACATGTTCCATTCATGTTGATTCATGTTGACCGACTGACATGTTCATCTTATGTTGCCCTCATGTTGCCCCATGTTCCACAAAATCATTTGCCCTCCTATTTTTTGCAATTTTCAGCCCAGTCCTCAACTTTTTGGCTGCCTTCATGTTGCCCCTCATGTTGCCCTCATGTTGGCCCCCATGTTGCCCTCATGATTTGTCCTCATGTTGAAATAAAAATGTTATCATGTTATATATGTTGCCCCCTCATGTTATATGTTGCCTTCATGTTATATGTTGTCCCAAGTTTTTCCGTGGTTGCAGTTCGGACTCATAGTTCCAGGTAGCAGCTTGCAAATATTTTATTATATTATATATAATATATAGTATATTATATTTGATTTATTTTCAAACAGTGCAAGTAGAGGAGGCACTTTTCAGCATTTATTGCCAATTGTAAATAAAATGTCAGGCTGTGACAGAATCTTGCGTGAAAAGAAGCATCTGCTGTATCAAAGACACAAATCGCTCAAACACTTAAGATAATATGTTTGAACATTATTGCCTCTTGCCACAAAAGAGATAATGTCTGGATATTATCTTTAAGTGAAGACACAATGATTTCCCATGGCAAGAGGTAAATGCAGTATTAGCAGATAAAATCAGCGGTGTAGTCTACGTGATGTGCAAGTATACGCAGTATACCCACTTAGAAAGCTCCGTGATTTCCTTATACCTACTTAAAGATGCCCAATGACACTCAACAACATACTTTCCATCATATTTTTGATATATTTAGAATTGTGATCTGTGTTTTTTTACTTCACTTAGGCTAAATAAAGGCATTTTTTTGGGATAAAAGTGTATCTGAATACAGGGAATGAAGATGTTGATGCTCAAAACATCCCTGGGGGAGGACACCCAGACCCCCCACTATGATATCCCCCCTCTCCCCTCCCCAAAAGGCAGATTGTGGCCAATTTACAGTATATATATATATATATATACAGTAGAGTATGCCCACTACAATACAATTACACCACTGTAGGCCGGCACGATTCGGAAAAATATGAATCAGGATTTGTTTTGCAGAGAATTGATATCACGATCCTCTGCCACAATTTTTTTGACCATGACAAAACAAAACAAAAATTGTCAGTCCCAAACATAGATCATCACCACAGGCCTGTAAGAGGCTTCAATGAAGAGAAGGGAGAGCATTAAAACCTCTTTTATACAGATGTGTAAAACTCACAGGAGACAGTAGTAGCATTTGTGATGCGTTCGGCTCGTAAAATTAAATGAGAATCATCAGTAAAAAAAAATTACATCGTGAAAAGGGTGAATCGAGATCACGATTTTTTAACGATTAATCGTGCAGGCCTTTTAAATCCACCAATACAAAATTGTCCCCATCCAGCTTCATTGGCGTGCTGGTGGAGGTATCAGCCATTTGAAATGGGAAAAGTAGGATCTACGCTAGCGTCCTGGGACCATTTCTCAGTTTCTGTCCTGAATGAAGAGACAATGGGAGTGTGGGTGGTGGGGGGGTGGTCCAGCCCTGGAACCACCACCCCTGTTGGACTGACCTTAATCTGCCTTTAAACGCCTCGGTGCTAATCCCACCATCCAAAGTGAAGGAGACCCTTCTGATATTAACAGAACAACAAGATGAGCTGTTTTTTTTTTTTTTTTTTTTTTTTTTAAACCCTTTTGCTTGTTTTTTCTTCTTTTGTTTATCAAAAAAAGCTTACGTCCTTGTTATGAAAATTTTTGCTTGATAATGGAGGAGGAGGGGGGCGACAGAAGGTCATGACCCTCATTACACCACCTGCCAGATGGCGCAACACCACACTGTGTGTGTGTGTGTGTGTGTGTGTGTGTGTGTGTGTGTGTGTGTGTGTGTGTGTGTGTGTGTGTGTGTGTGTAGCACACACAGGAATCCAGAGGGAATTCAACTAAGTAAATATTTTCGTTTGTCATTTCTCATCTAGCATGAAATTTAAGTTTGCTTTGTTTTGTTTCATTTTAATAAGTGATGACTCTTTTTAATCTTTTATCAAGTGCAAATTTCGAATGTTCCCTGCTTCCAGCTTTCTCAATTTTTATAAGTTCACGTGCAAAATTATTGCGAAAAAGAATTGTCGTCCATTACACAGTTTTTGTGAGCCAAAAAAGGAATTGCAATCAAAATTTGATTCATTGACTAGCCCTACCCTACTCTCTATTTCGTCAAACATCCAAGAGCCACAATCCAATACCTCCTACACACACACACACACACACACACACACACACACACACACACACACACACACACACACACACACACACACACACACACACCCTTCTTAGCATTGAACTCCCCAGTTCATCAACCTCCTTCTGCCCCACTGCCCATCCTCTTTCCATCGTCCTCTCTCTTTCATTCCTCCCTGTCCTCAGGCTCTTTAGGGGGGGGGCAATCTAAGTCAAGTTCCCTTGCTTGACCCCGCTGATGCAGCCTTCGTCCTTCAGGCTAAACCCCCCCCCCCAGACTCCCAAATTGCTGCTGGTGTTCAATGAGAGGCTGACTGCAGCTCTGCAGGGCGGCCGGCTCCGCCACGTGAAACGGACCAGCACAAAGTCGGCCATGGACAGCAAACACAACAACAGTGTCTCCTGTATGTCAGGGACAAGCTTCAGAGCGGTGGAGGGCTGTTGCTGTGGAGACGGAAGTCTTCGCTTGGAAGCGACAAATTATAAGGCTTTTAAAGAAAGAAAGAGGGAAATGTGAATGAGAGCGTCTTCAGCTTCTGTAGTGAAACACAACATGCAGTATTATCATTCCAAGCTGGATCTGAGTAAATCGTTAGTTTGATTTGACAGTTCACCCTGAAACACACCTCCCCCACCAGGCTGTTCTCATGGACTATTCATACATATAGCTTTGATAAGCAATGCACTGGATTTGTATGTTCCACCTAATTATTACTGTCAGCACTACATTGACCGCTGCTGTATAAGAGCGCCAAGATCTGCATAGAGAAGAGGTTGGGACGGATGTTTGGTTCCTAAAACACAGGGCCTTCAAGCCAGGGAGCGGAGTTTATGTCCTGGAGAAGTTGAGGAGAAAACACAAGACTTTCACCAGGAAACAGGTGTTCATGTCCTGGAGAAGTTGAGGAGAAAACACAAGACTTTCACCAGGAAACAGGTGTTCATGTCCTGGAGAAGTTAAGGAGAAAACACAAGACTTTCACCAGGAAACAGGTGTTCATGTCCTGGAGAAGTTAAGGAGAAAACACAAGACTTTCACCAGGAAACAGGTGTTCATGTCCTGGTGAAGTTAAGGAGAAAACACAAGACTTTGACCAGGAAACAGGTGTTCATGTCCTGGAGAAGTTAAGGAAAAAACACCAGACTTTCACCAGGAAACAGGTGTTCATGTCCTGGAGAAGTTAAGGAGAAAACACAAGACTTTCACCAGGAAACAGGTGTTCATGTCCTGGAGAAGTTAAGGAGAAAACACAAGACTTTCACCAGGAAACAGGTGTTCATGTCCTGGAGAAGTTAAGGAGAAAACACAAGACTTTCACCAGGAAACAGGTGTTCATGTCCTGGAGAAGTTAAGGAGAAAACACAAGACTTTCACCAGGAAACAGGTGTTCATGTCCTGGAGAAGTTAAGGAGAAAACACAAGACTTTCACCAGGAAACAGGTGTTCATGTCCTGGAGAAGTTAAGGAGAAAACACAAGACTTTCACCAGGAAACAGGTGTTCATGTCCTGGAGAAGTTAAGGAGAAAACACAAGACTTTCACCAGGAAATAGGTGTTCATGTCCTGGTGAAGTTAAGGAGAAAACACAAGACTTTCACCAGGAAACAGGTATTCATGTTCTGGAGAAGTTGAGGAGAAAACACAAGACTTTCACCAGGAAACAGGTGTTCATGTTCTGGAGAAGTTGAGGAGAAAACACAAGACTTTCACCAGGAAACAGGTGTTCATGTCCTGGAGAAGTTAAGGAGAAAACACAAGACTTTCACCAGGAAACAGGGGTTCATGTTCTGGAGAAGTTGAGGAGAAAACACAAGACTTTCTCCAGGAAACAGGTGTTCATGTTCTGGAGAAGTTGAGGAGAAAACACAAGACTTTCACCAGGAAACAGGTGTTCATGTCCTGGAGAAGTTAAGGAGAAAACACAAGACTTTCACCAGGAAACAGGTGTTCATGTCCTGGAGAAGTTAAGGAGAAAATACAAGACTTTCACCAGGAAACAGGTGTTCATGTCCTGGAGAAGTTGAGGAGAAAACACAAGACTTTCTCCAGGAAACAGGTGTTCATGTTCTGGAGAAGTTGAGGAGAAAACACAAGACTTTCACCAGGAAACAGGTGTTCATGTCCTGGAGAAGGTAAGGAGAAAACACAAGACTTTCTCCAGGAAACAGGTGTTCATGTCCTGGAGAAGATAAGGAGAAAACACAAGACTTTCTCCAGGAAACAGGTGTTCATGTCCTGGAGAAGATAAGGAGAAAACACAAGACTTTCACCAGGAAACAGGTGTTCATGTCCTGGAGAAGTTAAGGAGAAAACACAAGACTTTCACCAGGAAACAGGTGTTCATGTCCTGGAGAAGTTAAGGAGAAAACACAAGATTTTCACCAGGAAACCGGTGTTCATGTCCTGGAGAAGTTAAGGAGAAAACACAAGACTTTCACCAGGAAACAGGTGTTCATGTCCTGGAGAAGTTAAGGAGAAAACACAAGACTTTCACCAGGAAACAGGTGTTCATGTCCTGGAGAAGTTAAGGAGAAAACACAAGACTTTCTCCAGGAAACAGGTGTTCATGTCCTGGAGAAGTTAAGGAGAAAACACAAGACTTTCTCCAGGAAACAGGTGTTCATGTCCTGGAGAAGTTAAGGAGAAAACACAAGACTTTCACCAGGAAACAGGTGTTCATGTCCTGGAGAAGTTAAGGTGAAAACACAAGACTTTCTCCAGGAAACAGGTGTTCATGTCCTGGAGAAGTTAAGGAGAAAACACAAGACTTTCACCAGGAAACAGGTGTTCATGTTCTGGAGAAGTTAAGGAGAAAACACAAGACTTTCTCCAGGAAACAGGTGTTCATGTCCTGGAGAAG
Source organism: Etheostoma perlongum (assembly GCA_026937815.1). Classification (NCBI taxonomy): domain Eukaryota; kingdom Metazoa; phylum Chordata; class Actinopteri; order Perciformes; family Percidae; genus Etheostoma; species Etheostoma perlongum. The sequence goes on from CM049371.1 coordinate 38,165,248, forward strand.
TTAAGGAGAAAACACAAGACTTTCACCAGGAAACAGGTGTTCTACTTAAGGGGACCGGTGTTTTAAACCAAACCAGAATCTTTTTTTCTAATCTTAACTATTCGTTTTGGTGTCTTTTCGCTTGACAGTCACCTTTTATCGGCTAGCTGTAACAGCCGCTATGTAACTGTCGTTCCGTCCAATATAATACAAATTGCACATTTTTGTACGATATCATACGAACCCAATCAAGGCAAAAACGTAACGCTGCCTGTGTGTAGATCAATGGCTGTACTGGTAGTGGAGGGATCCGGTTATGTGGGGGGGAGGTATGGGGGGCGGGGGGAGCGGGCCAGCTCCTCTGGACTCTCTGAGGAGGGAGCTGGAGAGGAGAGCCTGAGCTAAAAATACAACCTTCTTACCATCTTACAGATCATCTTGGAGAGTCATGCAGCCTTCCTCAGCTCTCTAGATGTCTGCCACACACACACACACACACACACACACACAGTCACACACACACACACACACACACACACACACACACACACACACACACACACAGTCACATGCGGGCAGACAAAGAACGCTTCAAGCAAAACTGGAACGAGAGAGGCAGGTGGGCGGAGCAGAGAGGAGGATGGAGTGAAAGAGAGAGTGAGAGTGAGAGGGGGAGGGGCACACATGATGGGGGATGAATAAAAGCCAAGGGGGAGGGGATGGAAGAAAAGGGGAGGCCGAGTGGGAGGGAGAGAGTATGAAAACAGAAAGCTTGCAGAAAATAGAATAAGAGTTATGAAGGAATAAAGAGGAAAAAAAGGGCAGATCAGCTGATGATGAACAGAGAAGAAAAGGGAAGAAGGGAAAAAGAAAAGGAGCTTTGTGATGAGCGGTGATGATGCCTTGGCTGCCGTCGAAGTCTGAAAGCCGATCTAGCGGATGATGTAATCATTTGTAATTGGTCCTAATTATTCATTAAGGCTTGATTGGCACTGTGGCACAGCCAATTAGATGCCAGGATGTGACAATGGCAGCACGCTGAATGTCTTACATGGCGTGCGAGCAGTGGGACCCGGGGCCTCCAACAATGCTCATTAAATATGTATAAAAATACAATCATGCAAGTTAAAAATAGTGCAAAATTAATATCGAGGTATACAATATAATATATACCATATAAAATATAAATTCAATTGGGCTGCCCCCTTTTAGTTGACTTATATGGTTTTTTTTCACCCTAAAAGATTAATTTCAATAAACTTTTGAACTCATCTCTGTTAAACCCAAGATTAAAAGTGATGCTTTTGCATGATTTATGTATTGAGAAAGTTTCACAGCTCTACTAGTCGATTAGTAGGGTACCGAAACCCGATGCTAATACGGCACCGGTGCCGATATTATAGGCCGATATTGGGTATTTCCCGATCTATCGGCATTTCTAATGGCCGATAATTTTTCTTTTTTTAAAACATTCATTCATCAGAATAATTTATAATGACAAAGAAATGATTCTGATAAATTCATATTTAATATTTATTTTGTCACTCTACAACGTCCCTGTTAGTGATGGCGTTGCATAGTCTGTCCACCAGAGGACGCTCTACAACGTCCCTGTTAGTGATGGCGTTGCATAGTCTGTCCACCAGAGGACGCTCTACAACGTCCTGTTAGTGATGGCGTTGCATAGTCTGTCCACCAGAGGACGCTCTACAACGTCCTGTTAGTGATGGTGTTGCATAGTCTGTCCACCAGAGGACGCTCTACAACGTCCCTGTTAGTGATGGCGTTGCATAGTCTGTCCACCAGAGGACGCTCTACAACGTCCCTGTTAGTGATGGCGTTGCATAGTCTGTCCACCAGAGGACGCTCTACAACGTCCCTGTTAGTGATGGCGTTGCATAGTCTGTCCACCAGAGGACGCTCTACAACGTCCCTGTTAGTGATGGCGTTGCATAGTCTGTCCACCAGAGGACGCTCTACAACGTCCCTGTTAGTGATGGCGTTGCATAGTCTGTCCACCAGAGGACGCTCTACAACGTCCCTGTTAGTGATGGCGTTGCATAGTCTGTCCACCAGAGGACGCTCTACAACGTCCCTGTTAGTGATGGCGTTGCATAGTCTGTCCACCAGAGGACGCTCTACAACGTCCCTGTTAGTGATGGCGTTGCATAGTCTGTCCACCAGAGGACGCTCTACAACGTCCCTGTTAGTGATGGCGTTGCATAGTCTGTCCACCAGAGGACGCTCTACAACGTCCCTGTTAGTGATGGTGTTGCATAGTCTGTCCACCAGAGGACGTTCTACAACGTCCCTGTTAGTGATGGCGTTGCATAGTCTGTCCACCAGAGGACGCTCTACAACGTCCCTGTTAGTGATGGTGTTGCATAGTCTGTCCACCAGAGGACGCTCCAACGTCCCTGTTAGTGATGGTGTTGCATAGTCTGTCCACCAGAGGACGCTCTACAACGTCCCTGTTAGTGATGGCGTTGCATAGTCTGTGCTCTACAACGTCCCTGTTAGTGATGGCGTTGCATAGTCTGTCCACCAGAGGACGCTCTACAACGCTCAGCATCACCAAAAAAGAGCTTCTAATAGACTTCACTGGTCTCCGTCCAGAACACCGGGATCTGTTGGTCCATTTCTTTAACTGTCTATGGTTACATCCCTACTTTCAGCCATCTTAATGTCTGGGACACTCTCTAGACTTCCTGTTGGTAGCTGTGTTAGCTACCACTGAGTAAAAGTAATCATGCTTATGAACTGATCACAATATTTAGTGAGCTCCTCTGCAGTCGTGTTGATCTTGAACAACTGTTTATTTGTGCGTGTGCCTCCCATCTGTCTCTCTGTGCCAGCTGCTGTCTGCTCTCAGTCCAGCCACAATGACTCGCTGCCAGAAGAGACGGCTCCTTGTGGCCCATTGATGCTCCTCGATGGGAGGTCAGGCCTAATTGGCCGGCGTCCTATCTGTCCCACAATATGGGCCTTTGAAACGGGAACGAGGAGCTGTGGTTAAGTTGCAGCTGTGTGGCTTTAGGCTACACAAAGGGAGACTCTCCAGAGCACTCAATGGCCTCAAGTAGCCCTAATTCAGAGCTCTATTGTTTACTCTGAGGATCTCTCCCATCGCAGTCAACACCAATCTAGTCTCACATTGCCACGACTGTCTCCACAGCGCTGCGGAGTAAGGTCTGGCTACGCCACAGATGCATTCTGGGATAGGAGAAAAAAACACTTTTTTCAGCATTTTGAAAACGCCACATCTAATATGGGGCGTCTTGGGCGGCGCTATCTGAGCTTGTTCCGGAACGAAAGAAAACGCCACATCTAATATTAACCCTTGTGTTGTCTTCCCGTCAAAATCAACACTTTTGTTGACGCTTTTTAATCAATGTTTTTAGCTTTTTGTCACGTTTTCGTCCCTTTTTTCAATGTTTGTCACTTTTTTTTGACGTTTTAACACTACGTAACACTAACTTATTAACTTTAGTTTTACAGTTATTTTTGTAATTTATGGTCTATAAACCGTCATTTATAGGAAATTATACCTAATGTTTGAGTTAGAAAAGCAGAAATTAGGAATTATTGAGACTAAAATTAAAGGAATGGATGTTGATGATAATCACAGACTGGAATATGTCAACTTTTACTCAATACTATTTCAAAAACACTTCCATTTGTTTTACAATGCTATAAAATTGAATAAGACGCCCCAAAATTAATGAAAGTAGAGATTTGTACTTGGCAAAGAGCGTTGGGTGGAATCAATCATGTTATTTTGGGGAATTAAAAAGAACATTGATATAGAAAGACGGGTCAATTTGACCCGAGGACAACATGAGGGTTAAAAGAAGTTAACAATCAATCATTAATGTCCCAGAAGCCTACTTTGTGTCTGTCCTGCTGTAACGTCTCCTGGTCCTGTTATGTGTAGACCGTCACGCTCCACCTCGTCTTCTCTGTGTTACCAAACCCTGTGTGGCTTGGAGCTAAAAGGAAGAGATGGATGGGCGTGAAAGAGATTGAGGACCGAGGGAAGTGCAGACTGTGAGGATTGCGGATTGATAAAGAGAGACGGCGGGGTAAAGATGGAGGAATTTCTCGGGACGCGTATATATTTGTCAGGGTAAGGTTGGGACAGGAGGGCGATGGATGCGAGGATGAAACGGCCAGTGTGTCTGAAGGATGAGGGCTGCTGGCTTCGTCATCGGTCTGCCTCGGTCCTCACTGTCGGGCCAGATGAAAGATTCAGTCCAGCTCAGCCTCCACCACAGTGAGAAGGCCCTTCACACAAATACAGAGACTGTCACAGCCTACAGATTTGTCACAAATATTAAGTACAGAGTGCCATTTGGGAAGTAACTAACCTGAACTTCCTCAGCTCAGTGTGGCCCGAAGCCTTTTAAAAATCGGATTAGACAGGGATTGCTGCTTGTGGGAGATATTTCAGAAAATGGGATTCTTGCAGGCTTCGTGGCTGTTAGACAACAAATGTTGCTGTGTTCCTGCAATGTAATTCAATACCTCGCTACTCATGACAAACGATGTCTGTTGACTCTGTAAATTACACTCACCGCAACGTTCAGTGGAGAAAAGTGTGAAAAATGAACAGAACTATCTAACAGAGAAACAAATGAACTTGTCAGCAGCAATAATGACACACACACACACACACACACACACACACACACACACACACACACAGAGAGAACAGACATTTTGTTTTAATTTCTCTTAACTGAAAAGAGAGACTTTAGTATGTCTACCGTAATTCTTCTAATAAAGGTAGTCAATTAAAAGCCAACACGGACAAATAAAGGCCGGTCTCAAATTAACGCCGGGGAAAGATTAGTGTGGATAATCTTTCATATAAGTGCCTTTCAATGTGCATTCAAGTTTATTGTAATTTAATTTAACAGATTCAACAATGGTCTTGTTGTTGTATATGTGGACATGTTTGCAAATGTTTCTTTTTGTCCACTGTAACGCTACGGCTTTTCATTTAAAACGGTTTATCTAAAACAAGTATATACCCTAACCCTTATCAAATAGATGGAATTAGAAATAAAAGCCTGGTACCTTCTGTGGTTCAGGTAAATAAAGGCCCCGGCTTTTATTTGAGGAATTACGTGTATATATATATATATATATATATATATATATATATATATATACTGGGAAACCCAGTTATGGAGCTTGTGGATGTCTTTATTGTCATGTAGAAACAGCGGAAAGGCACAAACACACAAAGTTGAATGCACACTTTAAGTTAAAATACCGTGTTCTTTTGGAGTCCCTTTACGTTTTATCATTCTGGGGTGACGGCCCACAGGGGGTCCATGCTTCTACGCAGGCTGTTCTTATGGTGCCCATGTCATTTATCCGGCACGCCATTGTTTTCCGACCTCTCAATAACGCGAAGAGTTCCCTTTTGGTCCTACAGCCCACTGGTCTGATGTCCCTTAATAATAAACCCTCTACTCCATCCCACATCCCTACATCCCATCGTTCCAACCATAATCTAAAATCTGAATCAACAATAACAAGCTTATTCTCTAGTTTATTAACACAGTTTAGATTCCCAAATTCCCCGTAACGTTACCTCATTTGTACAGGTCCTGTCGGCTATCCTTTTTTTGGGGCATTTTCAGCCTTTATTTTAATAGGAAAGCAGAAGACATAAAAGGGGAGAGAGAGGGGAAGGACATGCAGGTCGGAGGCTAACCCGGGTCCGCTGCGTTGACGAGCAAACCTCCACACATGGGCGCCGCTCCACCAACTGAGCTAACCGGGTGCCCTATTTGGCTCTCCTAACCTTAACCACTCGAGGTCAAATGCCTAACCCCAACCAATCAGCTATCCTAACCTATATAAAAAGCCTGTATGGTCGGAACAATGGGATGTCAGAACAGAGGGTTTATTTTGTCGAAACAAACGGACGTCGGACCAGTGGGTTGTAGGACCAAAGGGAATTATTCTGGTTATTGTGAGGTCGGAACAATGGAGCGTCGGAGAAATGGGCCGTCCCCTTTCTTATGAACAATTAGTGCATAAAGCATATTTATTCCTGTCAGCAGCACATTGGCTGCTGCTGTATAGGAGCTGGGTCGGTTTGGATGGCAGATAGTTTGTGTCCCGGAAGAAGTTGAAGGGAAAACACAGTGCGTTTATCCAGGAAAGAGGTGTTTATGTCCTGGGAGTACTACCCAAGGGGACCAGTGTTTGTACCCCAACCCGCAACTTTTTTTCTAATCTTAACCAGTCATTTTTGGGTCTGAACTGAACTGTCGTGAAAGCATGTCGGCTAAACTCAACTGCAACAGCCACTTGCACGGTGCTCTGTAGCCGGCTCACAGTCACCTTTTTTCGGCTGCAGATAGATAGATAGATAGATAGATAGATAGATAGATAGATAGATAGATAGATAGAGTTTTTGTCATTACACATGTACAGGTACAAGGCGATGAAATTCCATTTGGAGTATGCCTCCGGGCCGCTGCTGTTTAAAGCGCCGCCACACACATTCTCTGAAAAGGATTTATGCAGACAGCATCATGGTATACAGTACACAACATAACACTTGATACACAAGACAACACACAGTTCATGTGGACACATGAAGGAATCTTTTGAGGGGTCTTGGGAGGGAGTGAGAAACCTTGAAAATCGAGGCAGTCAGACGGATACGGGGCGGGATGGGGTAGGGAGTGTATGGTGTGTGTGTGTGTGTGCGTGGAGTTGTGTGTGTGAATGTGATACTTTATTAAGGAAATTTTAGGCATCCAATAGCAAGACAACCATAATATAACAAACACATACACACACATATATCACACATACATTTAAAATTAAAAATCACTCACAGAAATGCAATGACCATGATAAGGTGAGATACTCTGGTAGACTGTGTGTAATGATGAACAGTGCATTAGATCATGATAAAATATTGACTATGACTATAAAATAGAAACATAATACAATTAACTGTGAAGACCGCTAACTGTAAACTTCACTGTCATTGTGATCAGTTGTAAGGTGACCGGCTGGCGGTCGCTGTCATTTTATACGATATCATACCAACCTATATAAGTCTATTTCTTTCTCTTCATTTCCTTTCTAACTCTAGTATTGTTGTACATGCAGTAGTCCGTGGTCATAATGCAACACTTCCATTTAAGTGTCAACACAGGTAGACTGAAGTTAATCAGCATAGGTGATCGTGCGTGGCTTTGCAATGTTCTCCCTGCTTACAGAGGAGGGTTCACACACACACACACACACACACACACACACACACACACACATATAATAGGATTTGTGTGTCTCATTCAGCAGCACTCAGGCTTTCCTCTGCCATTCACTCCCTGTCAGAGTAAGAGGATATGTGTTTGGCTGACACACAAGGCTGAGTAGATGAGTAGATGAAAATGTGTTGAGTTGTTTACAGTTAGAGACATTTATTTTTGGTGTAACCCATTCATAATCCCGTACTGTACACAGAGCAGTTTCCCGGCTGTCACATCAACTGGATACTGGCAGATTTATGGGCGTTCAGCTGATGTAAGCTGTATTTAGAATTGATGGAGTGTAATGACTTCCTGTCCACAGCGGCTTCATAAAGAGCATTAACAGTTGGCATCAACAACCGCCTTCCTAAAAAAATGAATGAATCACTTACTGGTCTACTGCTGCTATAGTTTAGTAAATCAAAGCAACTAAACCTTCCTGGTTAAGCCTCGGGGGAGATTGTGGTCACAGTTGGGACATGGAACATGGACTGTGGGTCTACCAGAAGACTATAGGACAGAATAAGATAGATAGATAGATAGATAGATAGATAGATAGATAGATAGATAGATAGATAGATAGATAGATAGATACTTTATTCATTCCTAAAGGGAAATTCAGTAGCTTAAAGACATCAGACACAACATACAGTACACATACATCATAAACAGGATGTTAAAATGACAAATTCACATCAATAATATGGACAATAAAGGAAAATATACTAAATAAAATATAAAAACAATCCCGATGAATGTAAGGGATGTAAAAGCCTGAGACGCTTGCAGTGACAGACAGGGTCTGACCCTGTGATTCAGTGTGCATGCTGTGGTGCTCTATGAGAGCGTGGGCACTATTTTAACGATCTAAGCGCACGGCGTCGGTGTGTTGAGGGCGTGTCCAAATCCACGTTTGCTAGTTTGAAGGTGTAAAAAAAGAGTCGGTGCGCCGGGCGCATTGGTGTGTATTGGGCGTAACATGCAATCAACCAATCAGAGGTCCTCTCCCATTACTTTAACAGCCAATCAGAGGTCCTCTCCCATTACTTTAACAGCCAGGCGCGTTTGTACCTTGGAGCATTGCTATTAAGATGGAGGATTTACACCATAATACTTTTATTTGTAATCTTCTGCATGTGTGTGTGCTGCTGTGTCCGTGTGTGTGTGTGTGTGTGTGTGTGTGTGTGTGTGTGTGTAGCATAGTGTGTGTCCCTGTTCCTGAACACACCTCCCTGTAAGACCAGCACGCCCAGAATGCACCTGAACACACCTCCCTGTAAGACCAGCACGCCCAGAATGCACCTGAACACACCTCCCTGTAAGACCAGCACCTGAACACACCTCCCGTAAGACCCCAGAATGCACCTGAACACAACCACCTCACCTGAACAAGACCAGCACGCCCAGAATGCACCTGAACACACCTCCCTGTATGACCAGCACGCCCAGAATGCACCTGAACACACCTCCCTGTAAGACCAGCACACCCAGAATGCAAATAAATAATAAATAATTAGATTAGTGTCAGCAGCAAACATTCAGTTACATATAATACATTTTGTTCTCCCAGTTTAACCAATCTTATCTTGGAATTAACTAATTTGTTCTAAAGTAACTTCATTTACAGAAAAGTTTGACCCTATTTGGAACATAGACAATCTTGCAGGTAATTAATGTTTTTTTATTTCTGATTTTATTTAAAATTCTGGGCCCAAAAAACAAGAAGTTTGACAGCCATTGACTCTGATTAAGCCTTTAATTCATTCTGTAGTCGTTCCAATGGCCTACTGAAAAACCCATCTGCAATAAGTAGAAAACATGTTTCAATTAATGCAAAATCCAAAGTTATTTTTGACTTATTTACAGTTAATTGTGTCCTGTGTTAGTCACACAGTTACATTAAAATGTGTCTTGCTAGCTTAATAAGCATTTCAAAATCTAACTCATGGAACTGAAGTGTTTTGGTGTAAGAGGAATACCTGAGCATCAATAGAGACTCCGAGAACCTTCTATCTTTGTGTTTGTGTGTGTGTGCGCGTGTATGTGTGGGTGTGTGTGTGTCTGTGCCTGTGTTTGAGCGCGTGTGTGTCTGTCTTCTTTCTGTGTGTGTGTGTGTGTGTGTGTGTGTGTATGTGTCTGTGTGCTTGTCTGTGTATTTGTGTGCAAGTGTGTGTGTGATTGCTTGTGTGTGTATTTGTGTGCCTGTGTGTGTGTGTGTGTGTGTGTGTGTGTGCCTCTGTGATTGTGTGGATATGTCTGTGTGTGTATTTGTGTGTGTGTGTGTGTGTGTGTGTGTGTGTGTGTGTGTGTGTGTGTGCCTCTGTGATTGTGTGTATGTGTGCTGTGTGTGTGTGTGTGTGTGTGTGTGTGTATGTGCCAGTGTGTGTGTGTGTGTGTGTGTGTGTGTGCCTCTGTGATTGTGTGGATATGTGTCTGTGTGTGTATTTGTGTGTGTGTGCCTGTGTGTGTGTGTGCCTCTGTGATTGTGTGGATATGTGTCTGTGTGTGTATTTGTGTGTGTGTGTGCCTGTGTGTGTGTGTGTGTGTGTGCGCTTGGTACTTGGTGGTCCCCTGTGGCTCAGTCCTCTCTGATGGCAGTGATTTAGGAGCAGCCATTAGAGGCAAAGCGTCGTTAATCCATCCCACCGAGTGGAGTGATAAAAGTTTCATTAAAGCATCGATCACACGGCTCTGTCACCGGGCGCAGCGGCCGGGTCAGCATGTTGCCACACTGGAAACACCTGTGAAAGCCTGAATATCACGCTATCTATCAACCTCTTTATAGCGGCAGCGGGCGTGGGAGAGAACAAAAGGACGTCGGAGGAGTGTTTCCGACATGATTCCTGACAAATAAAAACTTCAGTGGGTTGAGAGCGACTTCACACATGACTGATCACGAACACCGAGACGGTGAATCCAGGAATGTGTCTCGTTTAAAGGCACTCTTTTACGCTGATTTAATAAGTATTTCTCATTACGCAGGTCACACCTCAGCAAAACTCAAAGTCTAACACACAAGGCACACGTTGCTCTTCGGTGCTGAGTTGTGAGTGTACCAATTATTAAATGTAAATCCATTGAAATCGGTTCATTGCGCCTTGATGGGGATGAAAATGTGCTGACTCTCACCCACTTCTGTCGTTAGGCAATACCAGATATGCAGATTTCCAACAAGTCCAATTCAAATTGACCCGTTTTCCTATATCAGTGTTCTTTTTAATTCCCCAAAATAACATGATTGATTCCACCCAACGCTCTTTGCCAAGTACAAATCTCTACTTTCATTAATTTTGGGGCGTCTTATTCAATTTTATAGCATTGTAAAACAAATGGAAGTGTTTTTGAAATAGTATTGAGTAAAAGTTGACATATTCCAGTCTGTGATTATCATCAACATCCATTCCTTTTATTTTAGTCTCAATAATTCCTAATTTCTGCTTTTCTAACTCAAACATTAGGTATAATTTCCTAAAAATGAGGTTTATTGACCATATATTCCAAAAATAACTGTAAAACTAAAGTTAATAAGTTAGTGTTACGTAGTGTTGTACATTGAAAAAAGCGTCAAAAGTGTTGAAAAAGGGACAAAAACATAAAAAAAGTAAAATAAATCAATAAAAAGCGGCAACAAAAGTGTTGATTTTCAGGAACAAATGAGCCTGTAGGCCCGGGGATCGCCAAGGATTTCCTGAATCGATTTGATTCTGTTTCACAAGGTCTCGATTCCATTACCGTATTTCCCGGCTACATATTTTAATACCTGCAGTTTGTAATCTGCACAATAATTCTTTTTGGGGGACATTTTTTTTTTGAGTTGAGTCTTTCTCAGTTGTCTTTAGAAGCAGCATATCGTTGCCACCAGCCTAGAGACTGTAGACGGTGATGTTTTCAGTATTGATTAACATGTAAAATCATGTTAAATTATATATATATATATATATATATATATATATTTTGATATTTAAGTCTCAGGACTAGCCAAACTATGAAACTTGACATAGTCCAGAAAATACGATACATTTCCATCCATTATGTTAGGGGAAATTCAGTGCAATATCAATTTTTTTGGGGTATTAAAGAGATTCTGCTGTAAATCGACCTGTCAATTATTCTTCATAATGCACGGATTTCTTTTCTGGAATGAAACAAAAACCACGAAACAAACACAAAAGGGAAAAGAAGAAGAAAAACAGTATTTACCAAGGCGTTGAACCTGCCTCAGCCAATCAGAATCAAGGCTGCAGAAGCTTCAGTTTGTCCATCTAGAACGACACAGAGCAACGTTTTCTGAGGTGCAGCTATGCATGTAAACATCAGTGGTTGTCACAAAAGTCAAGAAAATCTGATTGTGTTTATATCTTTGGAGTAAAGCTGTGCAGCCAGCTGTTAACTAGAGTTAAGGTGCTGCACTGAAGATGCTACACCTAACAGGAAACTGCTGACGGAGGGAGAGGACGTGGACACAGCTTAATGGACAGTTAGCCGCCTGCAGGCTTCTGGCGGGATGAGTTTGCCTCCCCGGTGAGTTTGTTCATCTCCTCACAGCTGGATACTCTCATAGCAAATATGTCAATACACACCATAAGGCTGACGGCGGTTCCACACACACTTGTTGGTAGTGGTAGCACGTACAGATGCTAACAGTGATGCTGGGGTTCATCTCGCAGTTGTCCGTCCACTAGGATCAGGGTGTGTCTGACAGGGGTGTGTGTGTGTGTTTATTTGCTTATATTAATAAAATATGTATTAATAATACAAAATAATGTATTGAAGTAATTCAAAATATGCTAGTGCGCTTTCTTTTATAATTTTGAATTCTGGAAAAAGTGGCTGGTAAAAAATATAAGTGGCTGGTAAAATTGGGCATGGAAAGTTAATTGTGTGTCAAGGCAGTATGAGCACTATACAACAAACCACCAGCAAAGATAAAGCCAGGTGTCAACATCTGGTGGGAAGCCTGAAATGAAGAGCGAAGGCTGTTAGAGCTGCATGGCCTGTTTTACTATCATTTATGGGAGTAATGTCTGGCATGTATTGTAAAAGTGAGGAAAATAAGTATTTGAACATGCTGCTATTTTGCAAGTTCTCCCACTTAGAAATCATGGAGGGTCTGAAATTGTCCTCGTAGGTGCATGTCCACTGTGAGAGACATAATCTAAAAAAACATCCAGAAATCACCATGTATGATTTTTTAACTATTTATTTGTATGATACAGCTGCAAATAAGTATTTGAACACCTGTCTATCAGCTAGAATTCTGACCCTCAAAGACCTGTTAGTCTACCTTCAAAATGTCCACCTCCACTCCATTTATTATCCTAAATTAGATGCACCTGTTTGAGGTCGTTAGCTGCATAAAGACACCTGTCCACCCCATACAATCAGTATGAATCACACTACTAATAAAAATAGCGTGTTCAAATACTTATTTTCCTCACTGTATGTCTGAGCTGATTGCACAAAGATGAAACTAATATCAACGTTCTTAATGAAATCTTGTTGAGACACCAAACAAAAATCTTTTAAGTACTTTTACTTGTTTTCCGCATTTCCCTGAACATCTTTTGTCTCATTTTATATCCCCTCGTTATCTCACCGTGGCGTTCCGGCCCTCATTGCTATCACAGCTGCCCTCTGGGCCGAGCAGCCGTCCTGCAGTCACACATCTGTAATGAATAAATGATTACATATTCTCTGAGAGAGTAGTTTCCCTGGAGCTGTTCCTTCGTCCTGCTTGTGCTCCTGATTCAAACCCCCCCCAGATGCTGAGGTGAAGCAGGTCTATATCATTGTCCTATTTATTGTGAATCTTTCATCTCCTTGCTGCCCAGATGTGGCATTCAAGCTGGCCCAGATATTGGCAGAGAGATATTCATCACGCCTTCGTCGCCCCGTGTGGTTCACGCTCGCTGGTGTTGGGGCTCTGCGGGACGCGAGTGCTTTAGGCAGCAATAAAAGAGATTTTCCACTCGAGATATTCAATAAAATTATATCAAAGCTCTGCTTGAAATGAGAACAATAAATGACCCTTTCATTATGGGCTCGATTGGTTTGCAAGTGTGGCTACCTAAAAAGGATTTCAATGTTATTTTAATGATTTTTTTAAATGTATGGCTGAATGAAGTCTTTCCCAAAGGAGGACTTCCATTTCTAGTTGAGACAGGCCGGGAGGATCTCGACCCTCCTTTCCCCCCAAGAACCTCCTGAAAATGCATTTATTTCTTCTTATTTATGTATTTTCATGACAGTATTTCTCTAAAAACACAAGGTTAACAATGTTGATCTATATTAAGAATAACAATAATTGGAATTGATTAAATGTATTTGTAATTAAAGTTGAATTGGACTCAGTTGAACTCATCTTTAGCTTACTTTGACAGTATGTCTTCTAGTGCTAGTATGATTATTTTTTATTGTTGCTTAATCTGTGGTTTATTAATTAAATAAAATGTCAGAAAAATGTGTTTCCCAATAAGCCCAAGACGACGTCTTCAAATGTCTTTTGTCCACAACTCGACGATATTCAGTTTACTGTCATAGAGGACAGAAGAGACTAGAACATATTGACATTTAACAAGCTGGCATCAGAGAAGTTTGGCTTTTTATTAAAAAGGACTCAAACCTGTTAATTGATTATCAAAATAGTTTGCCATCCGTCCATCGTCATCCGGGGTCGGGTCGCGGGGTCGGCAGCTCCAGCGAGGACCCCAAACTTCCCTTTCCCGAGCCACATTAACCAGCTCTGGCTGGGGCATCCTGAGGCGTTCCCAGGCCAGGGTGGAACTAGTCCTGGGTCTTCCCCGAGGCCTTGACGTTCCACGTCCCCAGAGCCAGTCTCTGCTGCCCGGGTCTGGTCCGTCGAGGCCTCTGTTCTGCACCGCCACCCATGTGGCAGGGCACCCGACCCCAGCGGTTCCTCCCACAGTTGGTGGGCCCATGGGATGGAGGGGGAGGGGGGGGCTGAGCCGGCTCCGTGGCAAACCTGGCCACCAGACGCTCGCTGTCGAGCCCTCCAATGGGACCTGGCTATATATATATATATATATATATATATATATACATATACATATACACACACACACACACAATGTGGTTTCTCTCGTGTGTTTTTTAGCTGCGAGTGTTTGCCGGCTCTTGGCTCACGCAGCGGGAGAGGGACTGCAGCAGTCCGAGTTAAAAGAGAGCCAAACAGGAACACCGGCACTGCTGTGTTTTTCACCCTCCAACTGCACTTCATAATCTTTTTTTAGATGGGACGCTGATGTAATGTTTTGACGTCAGAAACGAGTGCGCAGCGTTGGGGGAGGTGGAAAATGATTGAGGAACAATGGAGCTGTAAGTTCAAGTCAAACCGACTCATTAACACGAGTCTGTGGAGTCACTATGACAACCTGAAGGAGCCAGAGGGAATTAGCTGTACCAAAAGGAAAGTTATATTTTATAATACAACCTGAGGCTCAACGTACAGAATTTTATTTGTGAAGTTAGCCATGTATCAATATGAAAGTTTAACCTTTTAGTGACCTTTGTGGCAGTATTTTTAAAAGTGTGTTCATTGCCTTTAGCAGCAATTGTTTTCCTGCGTGTTCTGCAGACAGGATAACTATCTTCACCATTCTTATAATAACCAGAATATGTCCACGCTTCAGACTTATAGTCCCCTTAGAGGGCTGAGAAATGTCCTGAGTGACGTCATCTCCTCCTTCCGCCATGATTCCAACTTCAAGAGACGCATGTTGGAGGCTACGCAGAGATCCTGAGTATTATACTGACTATATACTATAGAGATTGGCATAGTTTCATTTCATTTAGACTAATAGCCGGTTTAATTTGCAATGAGAGACGATCTCATGGAAAGTTCCCCATGCTGATCTCTATGTATGGTGAAGGGTATGTGATTCATTTCAAAGACCAAGGGAACTTTATCAGGATGCCTAGTATCCTGATCTATGAAATAACTGGCCTGAAATAATAAAAATCTGCCTTCCTCCATTGGAATTTAACATAGGGGGGTGTATACTTATGCCCCCTGTATTTTAAGGAAGAACATTTTTAATTAAAGCATTAAGATCAATTCCCAAAAGATTATTTTATTCCTCTTTGTAGCTAACTTTAGCATGTGCTCATTAAGTTATGAGCAGCGCTGTATATGATCTCTGTGTTTGAATGAAAATAGTCTCTCGCAGGGATTCCTGAAGACATGAGCAGACAGACGGCTCAATCCCAGAGTCATCTCTCCTGCCGGTCTGTCCCAGAGCTGGACCCGTCTTTCCTGGGATTACGGCGTGCAGGGGGGACATTTGATGACTGACGCCATGTGCAGTATATGGGGAAACAAACATGGAGGCCAGAGTGGTTTTGTGTGGAGTTGTTTGTTTGGGGATTGGCTTTGGATTTCACACGTGCTGAAAGGATTGGAGCAGGATCAAGCCCACTCTCAACTTTCCTCCCCCCACACATCCCTTTTCTCTTTTCACCCGTCATTCCAGTTGTGAAGGAATATAGAGCAATGAAAGCTTAACCCCCCCCTCGCTCCCCTCACCACCAGCACACACAAATGCAGCTGGTTTGTAGCAGCTCCTAAACCCCCATCCTCATAAACCCCCTCGTCGCTCCGCGGATGAACTCGTGCTCCACTTTTCCATCAATCCACGCAGACTTTGGGGAATCCCTTTGTGTCTGCTGTGGGATAGCAGTATATTAAAACGTGGCGAGCTAGAGGATATATCTTCTACAAAATTTGATTTGATGAGGAGACAAAGACATAAAAGCGTCATGTATTTTGGGAGGCTCAGGGCCAATTTCATCCCCCAAAGACAAATAGAAAAGGCTCGGGCTTTGGGCTTCTTTTTGTAAAATATATTGATAATGAAAGCACCACTTTCAGCACGCAAACATAGCTGGGATTAGCAGCGGATGGGGCCGTGTCCCAGTTTTGTTCAGTTGAACGTCATATTTGTCAGTAGGAGCCCAGTTGTGTCAATGGAGGACGGATGATTGCTGCTGCTGATGGATGAAAGACCTTAAGTGTGTGTTTCTGGTGTGTCTGTATTTGGACTGGATGGCAGCAGTCTGTCTGACAGGGAGCTGGGAAATGTAGTAATGTACATGTATATGTATTTTTACAAGCCATTGTTTTGACATGAGATTTTGTCCTACATTGAATTTACATTGCAACATAAAAAAAAGGTTTTTTAAAGGCTTCATGTAGCCTTTAGACAGATACAGTATGAAAGAAGAAGGTTTAATATGATTTATGTCAGTTGTTCAGTCCAGACTGAACTATCTCCTTATCTATTGTCAACCCGGTCTCACGGCAGGTCGTCAAATGGTCACGTTATTTAGATTTATTGATTCGTCAACAGGGACACGATTTCCTTGTTTCTGTCTCTGGGGGACGCAACAATGGGGAAAGATGCTTCCCATTGAAATACATTACTTTAAAAATGTGTGCTCACCACCACGAACGTAACGAGAAAACCGTGTCCCTGTTCACGAATCAATAGATTAAATAACGTCACCATTTCACAACCTGCCATGAGCCTGGGCTGCCATTGTATAGAACAACCTTTTGTAGAGACATTCACGGTCCCCAGAAGATGAATCCTCCTCAATCTGTACCCTGTATCTCCACCATGAGGTTGACATGTTTGGATAGTAGGGGTGCACGATTCAGAAAATGTCACGATTCCATTCAAAAACTATTCTCAGTTAGTAGTTACCTTTCCCATGTGATGATATAAATGCTCTACCAACTGAGCCAGAGCTTCAATCTATCGGTAAAGCTTTAATCGATTAATACATGTGAATTGATTCATTTTTTTTGCACACCCCAAGTGGATAGATTGCCATGAAAGAGTGATCCTGTAACTTTTTATCTAGCGCCATCATCAGGTCAGAATGATATGAACTTACAGAACTTATGACTTCAATTTAACTTATGACAGTTCAAATGGAAATAGGCATGTTGAGTATGCCTAAATGTATAGAAATACAGGTCGTGGGTGAGAAAACTCCGATTTAATTTTCCATCGACCATCAAAGCTGAAACCCAGACTGAGGATGATACATTAATAAATACAACTGTAACTTCTGCATCAGGTTCCCAGCCTGTAGCTGCGGTCAGAGACAAACAGACCTCTAGTAAATCAGACCAAAGACTGATATTTGATATTTCGTGAGAAGTTTCTCACAAACTGAAGCGGGAGAACTGCTGTGTACATTATAAATGAATGAGTGATCAGATGCGTGGGAACGGGAGGACGATGTAGACGGGAATGGTCCGGCAGGTGGAAGAGGTTCAGATGAGGAGAGACAGCAGCTGTGTCTGTGTCGGCTCTGCTGGAACACCTGACCCAAACTCATCTTCCCCATGTGTAGACAACAGAGTAGAGCTGTCAGTCTTCCTATATAATACAAATTGAATTTCATTTATTATTTAATGCTCAAATGCAGCCTGTTAAGTATGTACTAAGTAACTTAGACTGCATTGTCAATGCCACAGTAAGCACTGTTGTTACATACTGTATATACAAGTCATGAATGCCTTTAGACATGGGCCGGTTACCGAAAAAGTCACCGTTTCAAAACCACTAAATTTTTTGAGTGCAGTTTAAAGACATAAATGCATAAGAAAAAAGATATAAATAATGATAAAATGCATAAAGACACGTGTGCTAGGTAGGACTAGAGTTGAAAAATAGACGTTTGACTAACACTGGCGCATTTACAGAAATGTTGATTAATGTTCATTGTCCTAATCAAATAAATAAATATATAAATTAATTAATTAAATCCCTCTTCCTGCCAGTGTCTGTGTGTTTAACCCTTGTGTGGTGTTCATATCTTTGTTATACAGCCAATGATCCGGCACCGGTGGACCCACCACATTACTAGGCTTTTAAATCAATACAGACATAACAATTCATGTAAAAAAAATACTTAATAGATGTTTACTTTAGCTCAATTACCAATGATGTATACATCATTTATGGTTCATATTTGCCATTTACCGCTGTGAGGTTACATTTATGATCGGATGATCATTTTTGTTTTTTTGTGAGAAAACACAGAAATTGGATTATAAAAAGGGAAAGGAATAGAAACAAGATGTGTGATCATTACTGGCGCTTATTTCTTACAACTTGTATTCTTCTATGGGAATAGCAGGTGCAGAAAGACAACATAGTTACTGTACATAGCACCTACATTTAAATACACTCGGGTCCGGGCCAGTGAGTTTGAGTTAGAAGAAATAAGAAATATCACAAACCCCTTACAAGGGTTAAAATTAAAATACATTGTGTTCAATGGGAAATTTTTCTATTTGTTTTTTACTTTCAAAACAGCGTTTTGTGTACCTGCAGGTTGGGCTGCAGTGGAGGAGGAGCTGTCCCTGGTGCTGAACCAGCACAGGCCGCTGAAAGTCTCTGCTGCATTTGGGAACACTTTCGCTCCTCATTATCTAACCTTCAGCTTTGTGCAGACAAAGGGGCCTGGGGGGAGCGGCTGCTAATTTGAAATGGCCGGAGTGATTTGTGTCAGCGCGCTGTGAGTCTAAATGACGACCCAGAGAATCATCCGCATTCAAAGCTCCCCATGTAGCAAGCCGCGCTGCCACGATTTCTTTGATCTACCGCGAGCCTCAGGAGCATACAACTCCAAATCAAAGCAACAGACACACACAAACACACAACACACACACACACACACACACACACACACACAAACATGCATGCACACACAGACTTCACTTTAGCCTTGGGGCTGTAATTTGTCTTCTGCCATCCCTCTCCTTAGAGATTGGTATTTATGTAGATTATTGCTGGAAAGTAGGTTAAGATGAATGTTGTGAGCTGTAGCCAATACAAGCACCATTAGCTGCCTCCGAGGCTACATCCACTGTGCGTGATCAAGTTTTGGTGTAGTCGTAGTCTGGACGGGCACAACCAGAGAGCTGTAGAAACATAGCTTACACACCTTCCAGTAGTAGTTCCACCTCGTTGTCGCTCCAAGCTAATGAATCCCTGCTCTTACTATTCACCGCTGTTGTTCTTTCTCCAAAGTGTTTTTTTGTATTTTTAACTTCCTGTTCACATCGGCACGCACATGCCCGGTGTGTGTGAATAGTCATGTGATACGTGTTTACATGGACGCGGACTAGTTCTGCTACTGGAGATCATTTGGTCTCAAAATGAAAATGTAGTAGTGTAGATGTAGCCTGAGTAGAATGGAGAAGCCAATCAGTGCAGCGATAGTGAGGATTGTGTGCATACATATGTGTGTGTGTGTGTGTGGGTTGTTTTTTATTTTTGTGGGGGATGGGTATACCATCTGGTCTTCATACTGGATTCTCCCAGTCTAAGCTGTAATTGGGCCAGGAGTGTGTTTTGTGTGAGCTGCTGTTTCCTCGTAAAGTTAGAAAAACAACGTGAAATAGAATCCCCCAGAAACCCCCATTAACAACACGATACACTCAACTCACGATTCAGTACGATTCACAATATGACTTCCTCTGAAACGTGTGAAAAATATTTCTTTATTTATATGAACTGAACAAAACAACAGCTATGTCCTCTTATCAAAAGTGCCACAAAAACGTCGGAAAAAACTGCCATAAGCGACAAGAAGGTAGAAAAGAAGTGACAAAACCGGTAAAAAAAAGCACCAAAGATATTGAACAAAACAACAAAAACATTGAATTAATCAGAAAAAAAGAGCCATTTGTAATCTTCACACATTTCTATCCCGATGCACGCTGCATCGCTAACATCAGCGGTGCATTCTGAGTGGTTTCCTCATGTTACTGACGTGTTTATTAGCTTCCACGGTTTCCTATAAACCCCCCCCACGACCCCCCAACACACAGAGCAGAGCTGCTTTCTGCTTCTACATGGGCCTTAAATGTCAGGCTCTCTGCACCGGCTTGAGATTACATTTGATTGAGACATTTAGCAGAAAGGAAAAATAGCTCTCTGACCTTTTGAAAGCTTTTCCCCCCGCAGAATAAAAGTGTTTTTAGTAGACAGACACACACACACACACAAACACATAAAACAACAAACACACACACACAAACACATACACACAGACATGTTTGTGGCACTATCTTTGTGGGGACCCTTCATTGACATAATGCATTCCCTAGCCCCTTACCTTAACCCTAACCATCCCAACTAAATGCCTAACCTTAACCCTAACCCTAACCATAACCTGATTCTAACCCTAATCCAAAAACCAAGTCTTAACCCTCAAACAGCCCTTTAAAGTTGGGGGGGGGGGTCCAGCATTTTGGCCCCACAAAGCTGTCAGGACCCCATAAGTATATTTTCCTGGTTTTAGTACCTCACAAATGTAGTTAAACAAGACCACACACACACACACATAATGTAATATGTAGGGATGTCTATCTCTTAATATTGTTTCTCTAAATGCCATTTCGTTGGTAAGCTGGTGTCCCTGCTCCTGCGTGTGATTGGTGTCTGAGATAAGTGGAAAATCATGGTTTCTGCAACCGATGTGTGCCGAGAATGTTTCCTCCACATGTCTTTAAAGGACTAATACAGCAAAACTACAGAAATCTTAAACCTCTTACCCCGCAGGATGATAGCATTTTGTAACTTTTATATATATCAACACATATGTATCAACAGATTAGACTCTCATGTTTTTCATCATTGTTAATTGATGAGATTTTATGCTTTACAGAATAAACCCGTCGTCTAAACCATCCAAAGATACGTCTCATTTGTTCCTCCCCTCTAGTTGGACCCTGAGGAGGGTTTCATAAATTAGCGCCCCTAGCTGTGGCGGGAAGTACGACTTCATATCTAAACCAGAGAACGTCAGTCGCGTGTTTAGGCACCAAAACTACTGAGGGTCCTTTTCACCTATACATGTACATATGTGGGCTGTTTTTTGGGCAAAGACTCAGAAGAAAGCATCACTCTGATTTTCTGTCATTGTAACAGGCCTAATTATCGGGCTGTCAACATGTCTCTTCTAATTTTCTGTCACAAACAAGGCCTGACACGGGTGTTAGGGACAATAAAATGTCTGCAGCCAGACCAAAATGTGATCTTTGTTCCTCTTCGAAGCGGCGAGCCTGCTGTCGGGCTGAATGGCAGCGCACAGTGTCCCGAGTGCTGTTAATGGGCATATTTGTAGAGTGGAGGGAGCAGGAGGGGGGAGCTCTTTTTTAGGACTAGATAATAAAGGTGGAGGGAGGAGGAGAGGAGGGGGGGATGATGTCATAGCTGCTGCAGACGTCAGGCTGGATGCTTTGTTTCCGCCGGTGGCAGGACTGTCACTTTGAAAGGAAAATACAAATGTCCTTTAAAGCTACAGAATGCCTTTGTCTGTCTGTACATTCCCATTACATCTGTCTGCACATTGACTCAGTTTTTCCACATTTAATTCAATCAGAACTTTAAGGTATCAAACCGGGGTTGAAATCAAAGCCTCCAGGTGAGCAGTGATGTTAATCTCACAGCAGGAAACAATATTGATGACGCGTGCGAGCTTTAAAGAGGGGCTATGCAGGTTTAGACATTTCTTCGCTGTTTTTTCTTGGTTTTTGCTTCCAGAAGTTGCAAGGGTGGTTTTTTCCACTCACAGGTGCAAGGAGGAAGCGAGACGACCACAATTCAACACGAAAAAGGTCATATAACCATTCCCATGACTCTGAAGCTGTTCAGTTAAAATTCAGGTAAATTAATCTTAAAAAACAGCATAGTTCCCCTTTAAAGGACGAACAGAAAAGACTGAAAACCAACAATGTGTTAGTCCATCTGTCTCTTGGCTCATTGCTTATTGTTTAAGGCTACGTTTTCTTTTTAAAACCACAAATACAACACTGTAAAAGCTGGTGTGTGTGTGTGTGTGTGTGTGTGTGTGTGTGTGTGCGTCCATCCTACCCTTCAATCGCTCTGTTTTTACATATTTTGCACCAAGTCGGAGTCTCTCTCTCCATCCAATAGGGGTGTGAAGAATCCCTTTTCCCTTTTTCTTCTTCACTTTCTTCTTCCCTTTATTCATTGTATTTTTGGGGGCTTTTCCCCTTTATTTCAGAGTGACAGTGGAGGTAAGAGAGAGATGGGGGATGATACACAGCAAAGTGCCGCAGGTCGGATTTGAACCCGCTGCAAAGGCCTTTTTATCATTCACATTCTCTCTTAGTATCCGTCGGTTCAGACAGGATGATCCCTCTTACTCATCAGGCTTTTATTATTACAACACTTGATTGGGATTAAATAAAGAAGAGGACTCTCCTCCTCCTCCTCCTCCTCGCAGGATTGTCAGCGCTCGTGTCTTACCCTCGTCCTTCTCGTTCTCTCCTCTCCTCTGGGAGCACAGAGGAAATGAGAGAGGGTGAGGTAATTAAATCACATTCACTGGTGAAAGTG
Source organism: Etheostoma perlongum (assembly GCA_026937815.1). Taxonomy (NCBI): domain Eukaryota; kingdom Metazoa; phylum Chordata; class Actinopteri; order Perciformes; family Percidae; genus Etheostoma; species Etheostoma perlongum. The sequence goes on from CM049371.1 coordinate 38,187,917, forward strand.
TGTGTGTGTGTGTGTGTGTGTGTGTGTGTGTGCTTTTATATTCTCTTGCTCCATGTTGTTCTGCTGAGAGAAGGCACATGGACTCGCGCCTGGCTGTCGTCTCCTCTCACTTTCTGTCAAATCAAACACGTTTGAATAGATCTCGTGAACTCATCTTCTCATATCTTTGGCGCTGAATCATGAAACTAAATGGCCTTTCTTACCATCGGCAACAACAAATTGGCTTCCTGTCCTGAAAAATGATGCATCGTGCAACCGACTCAGCGTTGCTGTCTGTGGTGATTCCCCAAAATGTAAGCAAGTTAAGCCAACAGCTAACTAGTCATATGTATCATTGAGTGAGGAAAACATGCAAACAAACCAAAAATTTCAAATTGCATTTCATAAAACATGCCAAATTACAACATGTTAGTTACCTATTTTATTCTGAAGATAACATCACAAAGTTTAATAAGACGTTGCTACTCTGCTGGAAGATTTTAACCCTCCTGTTGTCCTTTTTCAAAATGTTTCTATGTCAGAAATTTGGGTTTCCTTCAACCAAACTGTCCAAAAAAATAACTCGGATGGTTCCCAACAACGCTCTTCACAAGTTAAATAACTTATCAGTTCACTATTTTCATTAAATTTGGGTGTTTTATTTCATTTTATAGCATATGCAGAAAAACTAAATTGATTAAAGAACACTGGAAATGTGACAGAAATGTAGGGAAGAAAACAAAAATGTCCATAAAAATGCTGAAAAAAATCGACAGTCATTGGAAAAATTGACAAAGAACTTTGGCAAAAGTGACAACATGTGTCTGGAGGTTTTAACTTTACATTTTGACGCCAAAAAAGTAAAATTTGCATGGACTAAATGATCGTGTATCCTATAAACCTGATGGGGGGGTCCTATAAAGCCTCATTCATCTGACCTAGAATATCTATTTGTCCATTTTCATCTCCTTTCTTTATTTCCTCTCCTATCATGTCTTTCCTTATTTCTCTTTCATCTCCTTTCCTTGACTCTCTTCTCTTCCTCACTCCTCTTGTCTCTCCTCCCCTTCTCTCCTTTCCTTTATTTGTTGTGTGCTTCTTATTATATTGAGGAAAATGGGCCAATAAAGGGACTTTAAAAACCAGAAGCCTCCTTTCCTCTCCTGTCCTCTCCTTCTTTCCTTTCCCCCTCTCTCCTCCTCTGTTCTTTGGTCTCATTCTATCAGTCTAGCAGAGAAAAGCAGCCTTCCTTCCTGTTTTTATGACTTCTCCACGTTCAAAAATAAACCCATTTCACAACCAAACTATTCCTCCTTTTTAAACCTCCCTTCACTGTGCTCACCCTCCTCCCTCTGTCTCTGTCTCTCTGTTGGTCTATCTGTCTCTGTTATGTCTGGTTATTCAGTGGAAGTGACAGCGTTTCTCTCCTCTCCTCATTCGCCGCTCCACCAATCAGATAACCATCGATCGGACGTCCTCAGACATGAGCGAGTGAAGACGGGTCCTCATTTCGACTGTCCCCTTCCTCCGTTCTACACATTCATTCTCTTTGGTTTCTTTTTCTTTCCTTTTTCTCCCAAAACCTTCTGATGCTCACACAGCGGAAGTTACATCACACCAGGACATTTCCCCGTTTGTCATTGGTTTGCCCAAGTTGGGGTTTTTTTCCACTCGCCTTCTCTGTTATGTAAAGCTGACCAATTAGGAGCACTGCATCCTGGCCCTCTGGTCACGGAGCTGCAGAGACCATGGAGTCATAATTAGCAGAGCAGACATCCATTCCACTCGGCTTTACAGTGGGTGCATGTGAGGGCCACCCTGCTCCGCGGACAGGGTGACGCGGTGCGCCATAAATCTGCTGCTGGTTTCATCCTTCCCGAGAGATGGTGTGGGTCTGAGTTCTGTGTCAGGCTGTTTTCTCGCCAACCATTTGTACATATAGCTCCGAAAAGTAAAAGCACTGCAATTCTGTGTTCCACCTATTTATTACTGTCAGCACCACATTGACTGCTGGTGTGGGGCAGCGCTGTGGACCATGCAGGAAGGGGGCGGGGGGTTTGGGTCATTAAACACAGAGCTTTCAACCCAGGGAGCAGAGTTCACATCCCGGGGAAAGATTATCACCTAGGATACGCGTGTTTGTGACCCGGGAGTGTTTTAATCCAAACCACAATACATTTTTCTCATCTATTATCGGCTAATATCAGTATTGGTATCGGCATTTATAATGGCTGATAAATGAATATAAAAAAAAAAAAAAAAACGGACGGTTAACCATGTTATGAGTGTTGGTGTTGCATAGTCTGTCCACCAGAGGACGCTCTACAACGTTTACGACGACTTTACGTTTCATATCTTAAGTTTATTTTTATACATTTAATTTATCAGAACTTTAAAGTGCCCATATTATTATGATTATTATGATTTGGGGGGTTATTTTGTGTCTCTGGTGCTTCCACATTTCTGAATGTCCTCTGATCCGGTTTCTGAATGCTGTCTGAGCTGTCCAACATCTGCACGGCTTTCTACCTCCCTAGAGGCGAGGTGGCTAACAGTAGCATGCTAGCTCGTTCTCAATGGAAAACACTGCTCCAACAGACACTAGTTGGCCAGAATCTCCAAAAGAACTACTTCCTGTCCCTGTTCTACTTCCTGTCCCTGTTCTGCAGGTATTCCACAAGTGTCCCTCGTCTAGAAGAAGTCTCCCAGCTAATCCTGCTAACAGAGACCTAAACACACAGGGTGAAATCAGGATCTGCAGCAATGTGCAGTTCAACCAAAATATGGTGTTTTTTGAAAATGAAACCATGTAAATTTATTCTGGTCCAACCTCAAAATACAGTTATAAACCTGAAAATGAGCAGAATATGGACGCTTTAAGACATTTTGATGTTCCTCTGTTCTGTTGTAAAACAAGTCTATTTTTTAACTGCATTATCATATTATTTTAATAAGGACTCATAAATAACTACAAATAAGCTATATTTGGGAAATCTGTTTAAGCACTGCTGGATTTAAAAAATATACATATATATATCGGCCTATATATCCAGATATCGGATTTTTTAATCACCAAATATTTGTATTGATATCGGCCTTAAAAATCCTTTATCGGTCTGGCTCTATTAACCAATCATCTTGGTGCCTAAACCTAACTGTTGGCGGCCATGATGCTCTTTCTTTGTCAGCTAAACTTAACTGTAACTATAACTGTACCGGCAGCTGAAAAGACCGACGCCTTGCGGTTCTCTGTTCCCCGACTGAAAGTCCCCTTTTTTTTGGCTAAACTCAACTAGCAAAGGCCACTGGAACAGCCAGCAGTTCACGTTGCCCCGTACCTGGTTAAATGTAACTGTAAAGATGCTCTAGTCTTGTTAACAACGCATGTGACCGCTTGTCTTCACGTGACCTGCCAGAGATGCCTAATTTCGTAGGGATATCATACGTCTATAATGTCAGGAAGAGGCAGTATGTGGTTTACATCAAACTGAATGACTACTGAAAACTCTAGAAAGGCAAAGGTGAGACATTGATGCTAAAGTCTGACATTGACACAGAATTACAACTTTGGGTGTGTGAAGCCCAAGTTTCTTCCCTCATCTTATATATATATATATATATATATATATATATACACTCACCGGCCACTTTATTAGGTACACCTGTCCAACTGCTTGTTAATACTTCATTTCTAAGCAGCCAATCACATGGCGGCAACTCAGTGCATTTAGGCATGTAGACATGGTCAAGACAATCTCCTGCAGTTCAAACCGAGCATCAGTATGGGGAAGAAAGGTGATTTGAGTGACTTTGAGCGTGGCATGATTGTTGGTGCCAGAAGGGCTGGTCTGAGTATTTCAGAAACTGCTAATCTACTGGGATTTTCACGCACAACCATCTCTAGGGTTTACAGAGAATGGTCGAAAAAAAAAAACATCAGTGGCGGCAGTTCTGTGGGCGGAAATGCCTTGTTGATGCCAGAGGTCAGAGGAGAATGGCCAGACTGGTTCAAGCTGATAGAAGGGCAACAGTGACTCAAATTACCACCCGTTACAACCAAGGTGGGCAGAAGAGCATCTCTGAGCACAGTACGTCGAACTTTGAGGCAGATGGGCTACAGCAGCAGAAGACCACACCGGGTGCCACTCCTTTCAGCTAAGAACAGGAAACTGAGGCTACAATTTGCACAAGCTCATCGAAATTGGACAATAGAAGATTGGAAAAACGTTGCCTGGTCTGATGAGTCTCGATTTCTGCTGCGACACTCTGATGGTAGGGTCAGAATTTGGCGTCTACAACATGAAAGCATGGATCCATCCTGCCTTGTATCAACGGTTCAGGCTGGTGGTGGTGGTGTCATGGTGTGGGGAACATTTTCTTGGCACTCTTTGGGCCCCTTGGTACCAATTGACCATCGTTGCAACGCCACAGCCTACCTGAGTATTGTTGCTGACCATGTCCATCCCTTTATGACCACAATGTACCCAACTTCTGATGGCTACTTTCAGCAGGATAATGCGCCATGTCATAAAGCTGGAATCATCTCAGACTGGTTTCTTGAACATGACAATGAGTTCGCTGTACTCAAATGGCCTCCACAGTCACCAGATCTCAATCCAATAGAGCATCTTTGGGATGTGGTGGAACGGGAGATTCGCATCATGGATGTGCAGCCGACAAATCTGCGGCAACTGTGTGATGCCATCATGTCAATATGGACCAAACTCCCTGAGGAATGCTTCCAGCACCTTGTTGAATCTATGCCACAAAGAATTGAGGCAGTTCTGAAGGCAAAAGGGGGTCCAACCCGTTACTAGCATGGGGTACCTAATAAAGTGGCCGGTGAGTGTATGTATATATATATACAGTGGGTACGGAAAGTATTCAGACCCCTTTAAATTTTTCACTCTTTGTTTCATTGCAGCCTTTTTCCAAAAATCAAAAAAGTTCATTTTATTTCTCAGTAATGTACACTCAGCAACCCATCTTGACAGAAAAAAACAGAAATTTAGAAATTTTTGCATATTTATTAAAAAACAAAAACTGAAATATCACATGGTCATAAGTATTCAGACCCTTTGTTCAGTATTTAGTAGAAGCACCCTTTTGATCTAATACAGCCATGAGTCGTTTTGGGAAAGATGCAACAAGTTTCTCACATCTGGATTTGGGTATCCTCTGCCATTCCTCCTTGCAGATCCTCTCCAGTTCTGTCAGGTTGGATGGTAAACGTTGGTGGACAGTCATTTTCAGGTCTCTCCAGAGATGCTCAATTGGGTTTAAGTCAGGGCTCTGGCTGGGCCATTCAAGAACAGCCACAGAGTTGTTGTGAAGCCACTCCTTCGTTATTTTAGCGGTGTGCTTAGGGTCATTGTCTTGTTGGAAGGTAAACCTTCGGCCCAGTCTGAGGTCCAGAGCACTCTGGAAAAGGTTTTCGTCCAGGATATCCCTGTACTTGGCCGCATTCATCTTTCCCTCGATTGCAACCAGTCGTCCTGTCCCTGCAGCTGAAAAACACCCCCACAGCATGATGCTGCCACCACCATGCTTCACTGTTGAGACTGTATTGGACAGGTGATGAGCAGTGCCTGGTTTTCTCCACACATACCGCTTAGAATTAAGGCCAAAAAGTTCTATCTTGGTCTCATCAGACCAGAGGATTTTATTTATCACCATCTTGGAGTCCTTCAGGTGTTTTTTAGCAAACTCCATGCGGGCTTTCATGTGTCTTGCACTGAGGAGAGGCTTCCTTCGGGCCACTCTGCCATAAAGCCCCGACTGGTGGATTGCTGCAGTGATGGTTGACTTACTACAACTTTCTCCCATCTCCCGACTGCATCTCTGGAGCTTAGCCACAGTGACCATTGGGTTCTTCTTTGCCTCTCTCACCAAGGCTCTTCTCCCCGATAGCTCAGTTTGGCCGGACGGCCAGCTCTAGGAAGGGTTCTGGTCGTCCCAAACGTCTTCCATTTGAGGATTATGGAGGCCACTGTGCTCTTAGGAACCTTAAGTGCAGCAGAAATTTTTTGTAACCTTGACCAGATCTGTGCCTTGCCACAATTCTGTCTCTGAGCTCTTCAGGCAGTTCCTTTGACCTCATGATTGTCATTTGCTCTGACATGCACTGTGAGCTGTAAGGTCTTATATAGACAGGTGTGTGGCTTTCCTAATCAAGTCCAATCAGTATAATCAAACACAGCTGGACTCCAATGAAGGTGTAGAACCATCTCAAGGATGATCAGAAGAAATAGACAGCACCTGAGTTACATATGAGGGTCACGGCAAAGGGTCTGAATACATATGACCATGTGATATTTCAGTTTTTGTTTTTTAATAAATATGCTAAAATTTCTAAATTTCTGTTTTTTTCTGTCAAGATGGGTTGCTGAGTGTACATTACTGAGAAATAAAATGAACTTTTTTGATTTTTGGAAAAAGGCTGCAATGAAACAAAGTGAAAAAATTTAAAGGGGTCTGAATACTTTCCGTACCCACTGTATATATATATATATATATATATATATATATATATATATGTGTGTGTATATATATATATGTGTGTATATATATAATATATATAAGATGAGGGAAGGGCTCTGGCCTGCCTAAAAGCATGCAACACACCACTAGTTACTGTTCAGTGACATGGAGAGAACTGACGGCGTTCCTGCTGTGCTGGTTGTTTACGTCCTGTTGACAGTGGTGTCATTGTGAGCTGCAGCGTGTCGGGGGTCGCTGGCGGTGGCGGTGACGCCAACACGCAGACTCAAACTGCACATTGCTCACGACACCAGACAGCAACCATGGAGACAACAGCTAGTCACAAACAACAACTCTCTTGTCTTCTCATCTTTTTTCCCCCTTCTTTCTCACAAAGTGAAATCTGCGGATCTTGGCGGCCAAGTGGATCTTCCTTCACGCCGGCCACTCTGCTCGAAGCTCTGCTTGTTGTTCCTGCTGAAATTTCCTCGGGCAGCATATGAAATCCCAAACAACTGTCTGGGGTACTGTCCTGTAAACCAGTTCTCAAACTTTGTTTCAATAATGTTCCCCCTTCAAATATGTTTTAAAGCCTCAGAACACCCACACAGGTGATTTGAGTTATTCTGGCTGATTGGACTCGGCTCAGGTGGAAGGTGGGCCGCAGCTTAGATGGGAATTTATTTGGACACAAATCTATTCTACCAATAAGAATGATAAAGCTGTCATTTCTGCCCTAACATGTGCAACAATGCTAACAAGAGACTCAGGATGATGTCAATCTATTGGTATATACACACCATGACAGTCCTGGGATGAGGTCTAATTAGCCAGGGTGAACAGAAAGGTCTATATAAAGAGGTACAACACAACGCGTGCAGTGATAGATTCACTAAACAACAACCTTGTAACTGAAAAACGCTTAAATGCTACATTTCAAATATTTAGAATCTAACACTAGATGCATTCACTATTATAGTATTCGTTATTTTAGGAATTATGCGTGACATATTTTAAAAATTAACATCTTGCAAAAAGCCACACGTACCCCCTGCAGAACTCAAAAGTAGTGCCGATATTATCTGCCAATATATCGGTATCGACATTTATATGTTAGTGATGGCGTTGCATAGTCTGTCCACCAGAGGACGCTCTACAACGTCCCTGTTAGTGATGGCGTTGCATAGTCTGTCCACCAGAGGACGCTCTACAACGTCCCTGTTAGTGATGGCGTTGCATAGTCTGTCCACCAGAGGACGCTCTACAACGTCCCTGTTAGTGATGGCGTTGCATAGTCTGTCCACCAGAGGACGCTCTACAACGTCCCTGTTAGTGATGGCGTTGCATAGTCTGTCCACCAGAGGACGCTCTACAACGTCCCCGTTAGTGATGGTGTTGCATAGTCTGTCCACCAGAGGACGCTCTACAACGTCCCTGTTAGTGATGGCGTTGCATAGTCTGTCCACCAGAGGACGCTCTACAACATCCCTGTTAGTAATGGCGTTGCATAGTCTGTCCACCAGAGGACGCTCTACAACGTCCCTGTTAGTGATGGCGTTGCATAGTCTGTCCACCAAAGGACGCTCTACAACATCCCTGTTAGTGATGGCGTTGCATAGTCTGTCCACCAGAGGACGCTCTACAACGTCCCTGTTGACAACACTAAATTTTTTTGTTAATGTGTTTTTGTTCAAAGGACTTTAAGTTTCATATCTTAAGTTTAGTATAAGTATTTTATTTTTTATAATATAGTATTTTAATATATTTTGATGTTCTCTTGTGACAATAAAACAAATTATTATCATTTTATTTTAGTGAGAACTGTGATGATAGGAAGGATATGTGTGAAAGACTCAGCCCGAGCTTTGGCTGAGCGTTTGAAAGGGTGATCCGTCAAGAGAAGGGCGAGTGTGTATGAAAGAGGGAGCTAAAAATAGTCTGAGTGTCTCTGAAAACATCGTGGAAGGAGCGGAGGAATCACCCCTGCAGCCTCGGGGCAGAAAGACTAACAGAGGAACAGGAAGCCGTGTGTGTGTACGGCTGAATGGGAAGTGATCTGCCTCCAGAGCATGCGTATTGTGTGCTGTAACATACAGCTTGATGTGTGTGTGAATGTGTGCATGCTGCATCTTTTTATTCCTTAATGCAAACAGAAAACAAAACAAACACCAAAGAAGGAAAGGCAGGTTGAGTAGAGACGCTGCGAGCTAGACACTTTGGTTTTTTCAGAAGTTTCTTTTCCTTTTTTAAACTGAGAAGCTGCTAGCTGAGTGTTGAATACGCTGCTTTTTTTTCTATTAAAGGTCACCTGAAATGATGTTCTTTAGATGCTTTTATGTAGACCTTAGTGGTCCATAATACTGTATCTGAAGTCTTTTATATAGACCTTAGTGGTCCCTAATACTGTATCTGAAGTCTTTTATTTAGACCTTAGTGGTCCCTAATACTGTATCTGAAGTCTCTTTTATATAGACCTTAGTGGTCACTAATACTGTATCTGAAGTCTCTTTATATAGACCTTAGTGGTCCCTAATACTGTATCTGAAGTCTCTTTTATATAGACCTTAGTGGTCCCCTAATACTGTATCTGAAGTCTCTTTTATATAGACCTTAGTGGTCCCTAATACTGTATCTGAAGTCTCTTTTATATAGACCTTAGTGGTCCCCTAATACTGTATCTGAAGTCTCTTTTATATAGACCTTAGTGGTCCCTAATACTGTATCTGAAAATCTCTTTTATATAGACCTTAGTGGTCCCTAATACTGTATCTGAAGTCTCTTTTATATAGACCTTAGTGGTCCCCTAATACTGTATCTGAAGTCTCTTTATATAGACCTTAGTGGTCCCTAATACTGTATCTGAAGTCTCTTTATATAGACCTTAGTGGTCCCCTAATACTGTATCTGAAGTCTCTTTATATAGACCTTAGTGGTCCCTAATACTGTATCTGAAGTCTCTTTTATATAGACCTTAGTGGTCCCCTAATACTGTATCTGAAGTCTCTTTATATAGACCTTAGTGGTCCCCTAATACTGTATCTGAAGTCTCTTTTATATAGACCTTAGTGGTCCCCTAATACTGTATCTGAAGTCTCTTTTATATAGACCTTAGTGGTCCCTAATACTGTATCTGAAGTCTCTTTTATATAGACCTTAGTGGTCCCCTAATACTGTATCTGAAGTCTCTTTATATAGACCTTAGTGGTCCCTAATACTGTATCTGAAGTCTCTTTATATAGACCTTAGTGGTCCCTAATACTGTATCTGAAGTCTCTTTATATAGACCTTAGTGGTCCCTAATACTGTATCTGAAGTCTCTTTTATATAGACCTTAGTGGTCCCCTAATACTGTATCTGAAGTCTCTTTTATATAGACCTTAGTGGTCCCCTAATACTGTATCTGAAGTCTCTTTTATATAGACCTTAGTGGTCCCTAATACTGTATCTGAAGTCTCTTTTATATAGACCTTAGTGGTCCCCTAATACTGTATCTGAAGTCTCTTTTATATAGACCTTAGTGGTCCATAATACTGTATCTGAAGTCTTTTATATAGACCTTAGTGGTCCCCTAATACTGTATCTGAAGTCTCTTTTATATAGACCTTAGTGGTCCCTAATACTGTATCTGAAGTCTCTTTTATATAGACCTTAGTGGTCCCCTAATACTGTATCTGAAGTCTCTTTTATATAGACCTTAGTGGTCCCTAATACTGTATCTGAAGTCTCTTTTATATAGACTTTAGTGGTCCCTAATACTGTATCTGAAGTCTCTTTTATATAGACCTTAGTGGTCCCCTAATACTGTATCTGAAGTCTCTTTTATATAGACCTTAGTGGTCCCCTAATACTGTATCTGAAGTCTCTTTATATAGGCCTTAGTGGTCCCTAATACTGTATTTGAAGTCTCTTTTATATAGACCTTAGTGGTCCCTAATACTGTATTTGAAGTCTCTTTTATATAGACCTTAGTGGTCCCTAATACTGTATTTGAAGTCTCTTTTATATAGACCTTAGTGGTCCCCTAATACTGTATCTGAAGTCTCTTTATATAGACCTTAGTGGTCCCTAATACTGTATCTGAAGTCTCTTTTATATAGACCTTAGTGGTCCCCTAATACTGTATTTGAAGTCTCTTTTATATAGACCTTAGTGGTCCCTAATACTGTATCTGAAGTCTCTTTTATATAGACCTTAGTGGTCCCTAATACTGTATCTGAAGTCTCTTTTATATAGACCTTAGTGGTCCCTAATACTGTATTTGAAGTCTCTTTTATATAGACCTTAGTGGTCCCTAATACTGTATCTGAAGTCTCTTTAATATAGACCTTAGTGGTCCCTAATACTGTATCTGAAGTCTCTTTAATATAGACCTTAGTGGTCCCCTAATACTGAATATTCTCACCGCAGATGCTCAGTCGCTCGTCTCCACTTTCATCCTCCCTCAGAGCAGGACGGACCCTGTCCCACAAACTGGTAGCTCCGTTACTGATCCTGGCCTGTGTGTGTGTGTGTGTGTGTGTGTGTGTGTGTTTGTGTACATGCATGCTCATGTGTCATATTGATCAACACTTCTTTGTCAGCTCTGTGGATGTCTGTGTTTCGCCTGAACATGCTGTCGTGCTGTGTGTGTTTAATAGAAAGGGGGGGTTGATAGTCAGTTTATTGTCATTGACACCATGACACACACACACACACACACACACACACACACACACACACACACACACACACACACACACACACACAGCTCCCCAAGGCCCCAGACCTGCTCAGTCACACAGCTGCTCTGAGTCCAGTATTCAGCTGTGTGTGTGTGTGTGTGTGTGTGTGTGTGTGTGTGTGTGTGTGTGTGTGTGGGGAGACATGGACTCAAAACAGTTCCAGCAAAAACTGATTACATAATTAATAAAGGTGTAATAAAGATGTATTGCACCATGAGAGGTTGATGGTAACTGTCCCAACACACAGATGTGACAGGATGTTTCACTTGTCCAAAATGTATTTTTAGGCAAACCTAGAAATATTTCCAGTAAGAATGTTTACCTGCCAAAATGATTGCTATGTTGTAGTAGAACTGTTATTCAGTGACCAGGCAGTCAATCAGGAGAGACATGGTTACAGATATGCAAATATGGAGGGTTGCACTCTTTGCCTGCAACGACAGCTGAATGCACAGGGAGAAACAGCAGGGTTGTGACTCTGTGATTGGCCCTTGCAATTTGTGTATGATTCTGATTGGTTAAGCAGGAAGGTGAACAGCTGATTTGAGTCAGGTCTTCCTGAGCTACATTTCTTTGTACTTTCCATCTCATGTGCAAGTCATCCTTTGCGATAACCTCGCCAACTGGTTCGATAATCGATTAATCCGTTTGAGTCATTTTTTTGTAGAAAAAAAAAAATCAAACTTCTCTGATGTCAGCTTGTTAAATTCAAGATTCAAGATTTCTTTATTGTCATACCACAGTACACTGTAGTACAAAACAGCTTCAAAGGATACAACACAATTAAAAATGATTAAAAACACTGTGGAAAAGTCGAGATATTAGTTAAATGAATGAGAATAGGGTGATAAATATAAATATACCAAGTCTTAAAAAATAAATTAAAAAACCAGAAAAATATCAATATCTAGATACTAGATACATACAATTGGGAAACAGTATAATAAGTATAATTCAGGGCTGTTGTTGTGTCCGGACTCGAGACCGTTTTTCTGTGGTCTCTGACTTGTCTCGGTCTCGGCCACTGGTCTTGCCAAATATGGCTTTTGGGTTCTTGGTCTGGACCGAGTCCAGTTGTCTTTATTATGTTGATAATAATATTGGAGGGAAAGGGAAACCCAAAATGATTGTCTTGATTCTGTCATGCATTTTTTTTCCTGTCCTGGACTCGGTCTTGACTTGGACTCGAACCATTTTGGACTCGGTCTTGACTCTGACTCGAACCTCTTTGGACTGGTCGGTCTTGGACTCGACTAGTCCAGGTCTTGGACTTGTCTTGGACTCGACTAGTCTTGGTCTTGGACTTGTCTTGGTCTCGACTAGTCTTGGACTTGTCTTGGACTCGACTAGTCCTGGTCTTGGACTTGTCTTGGACTCGACTAGTCTTGGTCTTGGACTTGTCTTGGACTCGACTAGTCCTGGTTTTAGACTTGTCTTGGACTCGACTAGTCCTGGTCTTGGACTTGTCTTGGACTCGACTAGTCTTGGTCTTGGACTTGTCTTGGACTCGACTAGTCCTGGTTTTAGACTTGTCTTGGACTCGACTAGTCCTGGTCTTGGACTTGTCTTGGACTCGACTAGTCCTGGTCTTGGACTTGTCTTGGACTCGACTAGTCCTGGTCTTGGACTTGTCTTGGACTCGACTAGTCCTGGTCTTGGACTTGTCTTGGACTCGACTAGTCCTGGTCTACCACTAAGGTGGTCTTGACTCCAGCCCTGGTATAATTATCCGTATTTAAAGTAAAATAGTGCTGTAGAGAATAAGGTGCAGTCAGAACTTCTAGTTTCTTCTCTCCTCTGTGACAATATACTGAATATCTTTGAGTTGGGGACAAAACAAGACATTTGAGGACGCCGTCTCTGGCGAAAGCATCACAAACCCCATTCCAGCTGTCTGTACCTGTTATATTTCAGTACTAATTTAAGTACATGTATGTATGAGTACATGAAGGAGCGTGAGGCAGCCTGACAGGAGCTGATACTTTTGGGAACTAAGGAAATCTGTGATTTCTTCAGGACTGTTGCAGAAAGATTTTCAAAAGCCTGTTGTTGGAAACCCTCATGCTGCAGAGCAGACGTGGGGCTGGATGGAGATGGTTTCCAGGCTGAATAGTCCCATCTCGTGTTAAAACGTGGTTAGTTAATGCGGTCTGTCAGAATTCAAAAGAAGTCTGAGCCGTGACGCCAACTGGGAATCACTCTTTTTACTTAACATAACAGGAAGCTCTCCACGCTGGTGGATTGAGGGATTTTAGCGGAGTAAACATGTAACGTTACAGGCATTTGTACAAAAAAACATTTGATCTACAAATCAACAAATCCACATGTGGGGGCGTCTTCTCTCCCATATGTTTAACATTGAAGTCATTCAGCAGACAGTTTCAGATATATTCAGTCAAACCTTTCCACATTCTTTTTTTAATGGAAGTACTGTCCCCTCTATCCACCCCCTCCCCCTACTTCCTCGCTCTCATGCTCTGGTCTCGCAGCCAATCAGAGCGAGCGGCGTGCAGACAGACAGTAGGTTTGTATTTGGGTCAAAACGGCAGGATGCCAAGACAGCGTACGGAGCCACAGAGCTGCTGGCACTGGACTGCTCGGTGAGTCCAACACAGGTCCCTAATACTGTATCTGAAGTCTCTTTTATATAGACCTTAGTGGTCCCTAATACTGTATCTGAAGTCTCTTTATATAGACCTTAGTGGTCCCTAATACTGTATCTGAAGTCACTTTTATATAGACCTTAGTGGTCCCTAATACTGTATCTGAAGTCTCTTTATATAGACCTTAGTGGTCCCCTAATACTGTATCTGAAGTCTCTTTTATATAGACCTTAGTGGTCCCCTAATACTGTATCTGAAGTCTCTTTTATATAGACCTTAGTGGTCCCCTAATACTGTATCTGAAGTCTCTTTTATATAGACCTTAGTGGTCCCTAATACTGTATCTGAAGTCTCTTTATATAGACCTTAGTGGTCCCTAATACTGTATCTGAAGTCTCTTTTATATAGACCTTAGTGGTCCCTAATACTGTATCTGAAGTCTCTTTATATAGACCTTAGTGGTCCCTAATACTGTATCTGAAGTCTCTTTTATATAGACCTTAGTGGTCCCCTAATACTGTATCTGAAGTCTCTTTATATAGACCTTAGTAGTCCATAATACTGTATCTGAAGTCTCTTTTATATAGACCTTAGTGGTCCCTAATACTGTATCTGAAGTCTCTTTTATATAGACCTTAGTGGTCCCCTAATACTGTATCTGAAGTCTCTTTTATATAAACCTTAGTGGTCCCTAATACTGTATCTGAAGTCTCTTTTATATAGACCTTAGTGGTCCCCTAATACTGTATCTGAAGTCTCTTTATATAGACCATAGTGGTCCCTAATACTGTACCCCTTAGTGGGGGAACTGGGAAGTTCATCACCGCAAAGGTGTGGTGGTCCTCTGTCTGAGGGAGGTGGTGGTAAAGCAAAGGAAAGCATACGGGGCCTGTCAATATCTGCTTTCTGCCTTTATTTGATAGGACATCTAGGTGAGAGAGAAAGGGAAGACATATGTGTGCCTGCTCTACCACTGAACCAACCCGGCCACTTCTTTTTCTCACCTTAACCCTCGTGTTGTCTTCCCGTCAAAATTGAAAATCAACACTTTTGTTGATGCTTTTAATCAACGTTAGCAACTTTTTCTTATGTTTTTAACCTTTTTCAACACTTTCTTATGTTTGTCACTTTTTTTTATGTTTTCAACACTACGTAACACGAACTTATTAACTTTAGTTTTACAGTTATTTTTGGAATTTATGGTCAATAAACCTCATTTATAGGAAATTATACCTAATGTTTGAGTTAGAAAAGCAGAAATTAGGAATTATTGAGACTAAAATGAAAGGAATGGATGTTGATGATAATCACAGACTGGAATATGTCAACTTTTACTCAATACTATTTCAAAAACACTTCCATTTGTTTTACAATGCTATAAAATTGAATAAGACGCCCCAAAATGAATGAAAGTAGAGATTTGTACTTGGCAAAGAGCGTTGGGTGGAATCAATCATGTTATTTTGGGGAATTAAAAAGAACATTGATATAGGACAACATGGGGACAACATGAGGGTTACAACAAATTTGCCATTTTAAGTAAGATATGTTGACGGCGGTTCTCTGTTCCTCTTTTAAAATGAATGCTCTGTTGATATCTTCTGTAACAGACGCCATGGAGGAGTCTACACATCTCACTTCTCAACCAATCTGGATGTAAATCAGTATAAACAGGATTACTGCTGTTCAGAATCAGGCTACATTTATATGTAAAACGCTCAAAAAAAGATGAGCATTAACCAAAAAAATACATATACTTATACTCAGTGAAGCAGACACGCCTTGTGGAAAAATGATTTCCTCATGAAGTATTTAAATAATTCAGATGGATCAGACTTTCTTCAGGATGAAATGAAAAAAACGAATCAGGGAGTGTCTTTATGGATCATACCCAGGGTCTTGTAGTACTATTTGATTTTTTTCATTCCTGACTGACTACACAGGCGGCCTTGAAAGGGATTTTCTTGCATTTCATGAGTCGTATGCGGTTAAAGGGCTGATGAGTTTCAGGATGTCTCCTGCAGCCTCCAGCGAGGCCTGAAGCAACGCTCCCAGAGCCGCGCCATCGTGCGTGTTCCTGCATGCGTGTTCCTGCGTGTGCATGTTCGTGTTCCTGCGTGTTCCCTGCGTGTTCCTGCGTGTGCGTGTTCCTGCGTGTTCCTGCGTGTGCGTGTTCCTGCGTGCGCGTGTTGTTCCGTAGTTGTATGAGCCGTTGCCGTGCTTTTGTGTGCGAGACATCTGGGGTCATTAGCTGACGCGGCCCGACGGGCGAGTCGAGTCAGGTTGGAGTCATGCTGGAAATTAATTTACGCCGTAAATGTCGAATTATCAGTGTAATAGAGAGAGAATATACGTGTGTGTGTGTGTGTGTGTATGTATATATAGATGGAGAGGGAGAGATGGAGAGCTAGAGAGGGAGCTAGAGAGAGGGAGAGAAAAGGTAGAGATGGAGAGCTAGAGAGAGAGGGGGAGCTAGAGAAAGGTAGAGATGGAGAGCTAGAGAGTGAGAGGGGGGAGCTAGAGAAAGGAAGATGAGAGCTAGAGAGTGAGAGAGAGGAAGAGAGAGCTAGAGAGGAAGAGAGAGAGAGAGAGCTAGAGAGTGAGAGAGAGGAGAGAGAGCTAGAGAGGAAGAGAGAGCTAGAGAGTGAGAGAGAGGAAGAGAGAGCTAGAGAGAGCTAGAGAGGAAGAGAAAGAGGGAGAGCTAGAGAGTGAGAGAGAGAGAGAGAGAGCTAGAGAGAGAGAGAGAGAGAAGAGAGAGCTAGAGTGAGAGAGAGGAAGAGAGAGAGCTAGAGTGAGAGAGAGGAAGAGAGAGAGAGCTAGAGAGTGAGAGAGAGGAAGAGGGAGAGCTAGAGAGGGAGAGAAGAGAGAGAAGAGAGAGAGAGAGAGAGAGAGAGCTAGAGAGAGAGGAAGAGAGAGAGCTAGAGTGAGAGAAAAAAGATGGAGAGCTAGAGTGAGAGAGAGGAAGAGAGAGAGCTAGAGTGAGAGAGAGGAAGAGAGAGAGCTAGAGTGAGAGAGAGAGCTAGAGTGAGAGAGAGGAAGAGAGAGAGCTAGAGAGTGAGAGAGAGGAAGAGAGAGAGAGAGAGCTAGAGAGTGGGAGAGAGAGGAGAGAGAGAGGCTAGAGAGGAAGAGAGAGAGCTAGAGAGGGAGAGAGCTAGAGAGTGAGAGAGAAAGAGG
This sequence comes from Etheostoma perlongum, assembly GCA_026937815.1. NCBI lineage: Eukaryota > Metazoa > Chordata > Actinopteri > Perciformes > Percidae > Etheostoma > Etheostoma perlongum. The sequence goes on from CM049371.1 coordinate 38,204,874, forward strand.
GAGAGCTAGAGAGGGAGGGAGAGCTAGCGAGTGAGAGAGAAAGAGGGAGAGCTAGAGAGAGAGGGAGAGCTAGCGAGTGAGAGAGAAAGAGGGAGAGCTAGAGCTGGGGGGAGAACAGAGCTCTCTGGAGAAGGTAACCAACAGTCAGAAACTAATGACGTAGCTCCGACGTGATGCATTGAAAGCTTTGCTGCAGGGCTGAAGATTTCACCAAAAACTGGGGTTCCATGTCATGTTCATGCTTCACAGGTTTCAAGTACAGTTATAATTTGTCCTGTTTAGCATTGTTAGTAAAGGAACTCTTCTAGAGATTAGTTGTCAACTATGGAATAATCACCAACTAATTTGATAATCCATTCATCGATTTGAGTAATTTTTTATGAAAAGAACGCAGCTTGTTACATGTGAATATGTTCTAGTTTCTTCTCTCCTCTGTGGCACTAAACTGAATATCTTTGAGTCGTGGACAAAACAAGACAATTTAACACTGATCATTATTTTTCACTTTGTTCTGATATTTTCGAGACCATTCACATTTTTGGGCATTTCCGCCTTTAATGGATAGGACAGCTGAGATATGAAAGGGGACAGGGAAGACATGCAGGAAGACATGCAGGAAGACATGCAGGAAGACATGCAGGAAGACATGCAGGAAGACATGCAAGAAGACATGCAGGAAGACATGCAGGAAGACATGCAAGAAGACATGCAGGAAGACATGCAGGAAGACATGCAGGAAGACATGCAGGAAGACATGCAGGAACACATGTAGGAAGACATGCAGGAACACATGCAGGAACACATGCAGGAACACATGTAGGAAGACATGCAGGAACACATGTAGGAAGACATGCAGGAAGACATGCAGGAAGACATGCAGGAAGACATGCAAGAAGACATGCAGGAACACATGCAGGAAGACATGCAGGAAGACATGCAGGAAGACATGCAGGAAGACATGCAGGAAGACATGCAGGAAGACATGCAGGAAGACATGCATGCAGGAACACATGCAGGAAGACATGCAGGAAGACATGCAGGAAGACATGCAGGAAGACATGCAGGAAGACATGCAGGAAGACATGTAGGAAGACATGCAGGAAGACATGCAGGAAGACATGCAGGAAGACATGCAGGAACACATGCAGGAAGACATGCAGGAAGACATGCAGGAAGACATGCAGGAACACATGCAAGAAGACATGCAGGAACACATGCAGGAACACATGCAGGAAGACATGCAGGAAGACATGCAGGAAGACATGCAGGAAGACATGCAGGAAGACATTTAGGAAGACATGTAGGAAGACATGCAGGAACACATGCAGGAAGACATGCAGGAACACATGCAGGAACACATGCAGGAAGACATGCAGGAACACATGCAGGAAGACATTTAGGAAGACATGCAGGGAGACATGTAGGAAGACATGCAGGAACACATGCAGGAAGACATGCAGGAACACATGCAGGAACACCTGTTCTCCTCTTTGTCTGTGTGTTATCTCTCCTCCCTCTCAGTAAATCTCTGGGAGGTGTGCTGGGCAGATTGCCGACGGTGATACACACCTTTATATATTATTGTCAGCCAGAACTATGACACTAATAAAAGCAGGGTCAGGAACCTTAATTTAAGTTGAAATTGAAATGACAGGAGCTGTGTGTTTTGTGTGTGTGTGTTCCTGTTTAACTATATTTGTGGGGTCCAATAACTGGGAGTCCAGTATACTTGTGGGGTCCCGACAGCTTTGTGGGGCCAAAATGCTGGTCCCCACAACTTTAAAGGGCTGTTTGAGGGTTAAGACCTGGTTTTAGGATCAGGGTTAGAATTAGGTTATGGTTAGGGTTAGGGTAAGGGTTAAGACCTGGTTTTAGGATCGGGGTTAGAATTAGGTTATGGTTAGGGTTAGGCATTTAGTTGTGATGGTTAAGGTTAGGGTAAGGGGCTAGGGAATGTATTATGTCAATGAAGGGTCCCCACAAAGATAGTGCCACAGTGTGTGTGTGTCTGTGTGTGTGTGTCTTTGTGTGTCTGTGTGTGTGTGAGAGAGACAGTTGTTTGTGACAGAATATCTTCAGTATTGGCCAAACCCCTCTCGGTTTCCATAACTAAAATTTGTCTCCTTACGAAAGAAACAGTAGGACGCTTCATGAGTATCACTGACATCCGACAAAAAATCAGTTTTTAGTCTTATGTATTTGAACGTCCAGGAGGAAAGCCTCAGTCCTCCTTTGTCGTTTTCCAGCTTTTATTTAATGGGGTCTGGGGTCCATGGCCATTCTCTCACACATGATGGAAGCTGTATAAAATCATTGGGAAAGAAGAAGAGCCCAAAATGAGTTCCATTGTTTGTGGATATTGCAGCACAGAATTAGCATCAAGGGTAATTGAAATGTAATTGGCTGCCAGTGTGTCGGAATTGGAAGAGACCGCGCTGGAAATAATTACCAGCGCGTCACAACTGGACAGAGAATTACTCAGAAGATGTGAAGCTGTAATGAAAGGGAAAATTCAAGCGTATGGAAAAACAGCCGGTTCCACGTAGGCAATGGAACGGCGCCATGGGAGGTATGAAACCAAGTCATTAATGTTGTCCAAATCAGCGCGGCGTCCTGCCGAGCAGAGGAACGAACCATGTCTACCTGGTAGTGGAAGGAAGGTTTCCACTCGGGATTAAACCAGACAACTGTGCCAGTGTCCCCCCCAGCCCCCCGTGTGACATCTTGGCTCTCATTACACGAGTCTTGGGTCGGCTGTACAGGCTGCTCAGTGGAAAATGCTCTCATGGATACACTGGAGCTAGAGCTGGGCTGGATGTAAAAACATATAATACCACAATAGTTTGAACCCAATACACTGATACTGATATTGCAGCGATGTACTGTAGGGGTGACTATTGGTGCCTTCACAAAATATTAACACAATGAGAGTTTTGAAAAAGATAATCCTCAGTAATGTGGATACAATGGCTAACTGGGTAGAAGTAAATAATAAAACGGCTAGTAAGTCTGTAAGTTCAGAGAATAAAATCACTTTGCTGTAATGCAGCCTTTAAAACCAGGAAAAGACAACACTTGTGTCATATTGACACAATTAAATTGAATTTAATTAAATTATTGCAATATTACGATATCCTAAAATTGAAGACAATAGACCCAACTTTGCACCTGGTGGAGCACGGCACATTCTGGCCGTGCTGGTCTTACAGGGAGGTGTGTTCAGGTGCATTCTGGGCATGCTGGTCTTACAGGGAGGTGTGTTCAGGTGCATTCTGGGCGTGCTGGTCTTACAGGGAGGTGTGTTCAGGTGCATTCTGGCCGTGCTGGTCTTACAGGGAGGTGTGTTCAGGTGCATTCTGGGCGTGCTGGTCTTACAGGGAGGTGTGTTCAGGTGCATTCTGGGCGTGCTGGTCTTACAGGGAGGTGTGTTCAGGTGCATTCTGGGCGTGCTGGTCTTACAGGGAGGTGTGTTCAGGTGCATTCTGGGCGTGCTGGTCTTACAGGGAGGTGTGTTCAGGTGCATTCTGGGCGTGCTGGTCTTACAGGGAGGTGTGTTCAGGTGCATTCTGGGCGTGCTGGTCTTACAGGGAGGTGTGTTCAGGTGCATGATGGGCGTGCTGGTCTTACAGGGAGGTGTGTTCAGGTTTAATTTAATTTAATTTTTAATTTTATTTATAGTATCAATTCATAACAAGAGTATCTCAAGACACTTTACAAGGACCCAACAGTTCTAGTAGTTTCCTCCAGAGCAAGCAACAGTGCGACAGCGGCAAGGAAAAACTCCCCTTTGGGAAGAAACCTCGGACAGACCCAGACCCAGACCCAGACCCAGGCCCAGGCCCAGGCCCAGACCCAGACCCAGACACAGACACAGACCCAGACCCAGGCCCAGACCCAGACCCAGGCTCTTGGTAGGCGGTGTCTGACGACCGGTTGGGGTTAGAATGAAGAGTGGCAATCACAGTCCCAAAAAATAAATAAAAAAATAAATAAAAATAATAGTAGTTTGTAGTAGTTCTTTGTAGTAGTTCATGGCATAACAGGGCACTGTGCAGCATTACAAGGCACAGCAGGACGTAGCAGGGAAGGGAACGTGTAGCGGGACCATGGCGACAGCTGCAACCATTCTGGTCTTACAGTGAGGTGTGTTCAGGTGCATTCTGGGCGTGCTGGTCTTACATGGAGGTGGGTTCAGGTGCATTCTGGGCGTGCTGGTCTTACATGGAGGTGGGTTCAGGTGCATTCTGGGCGTGCTGGTCTTACAGGGAGGTGTGTTCAGGTGCATTCTGGGCGTGCTGGTCTTACAGGGAGGTGGGTTCAGGTGCATTCTGGGCGTGCTGGTCTTACAGGGAGGTGGGTTCAGGTGCATTCTGGGCTCGCTTTCCGACATAACTACTACGGCCACTGGAGGGCACCACCGCTAGATAGATAGATAGATAGATAGCACTTTATTGTCTGTAGACATCTATATAAGAGATTTTCAGAATAAAAGGGCTTTTACTTACTTTTTATAAGTATGTAATTTGATATTATATAACCAACATTAATATTCTGCTACAGAACAAGTCAATAAAGTCTGCTTTATTAAAAAACAGAAAATAAAAAAAGCCGTTTCTGGATATTTTAGCTCATTTAGAAATTATTCACAAGGATTTCTGCAGTGTGTTATGTTTTGAAATATGTTTTGTCTGCCTTCCAGGCAGCAGTTTGTTTCTATTTGTGTCATTATGCAACAGAAAAGTAGATTTTAATAGTGTAGTGAAGGAAATGGAAATCAGCAGCTTCCTGAGAGACTGTTACAGCATCGTCGTGTTCTTCATCTGAAGTTGGCTTTGGCTGCGAGAGGTCGTTGACTCGCCGTTTGGGAGAAATGTGCCGCTGCAAAACACTCGCTTGGAAATGAAAAGGCAGCTGGGGTCAAATTCTCTGTGCACCTGAGAGATGTTTAACAAGTAAAAAAAAGAAAGAAACAGCTGCCTGGAAACTTAAAACAGCTGTTTGCAGATAGAGGGAAGGAGGGAGGGAGGGGGGCATAACTGGAAAGGGGTTTTAAATTTGAAACAACAGGATTCATTCATTCATTCATATTTATTATACAGGAAAGTTAAAAGTAACATTACATTGCAATGTAAATGGGCCTGACTCAGGTTAAAAACTGGTTTTCAGCTGGTTCCTGTTCTGCAGAACCACATTGAACGTGGTTACAGCACGTCGGGACAGACATTTGTACAGGACATCGATATGGACTAGACAAATGTAGACAACTAAGACAACAATACACAAAGACATTTATACAAGACATCAGCTGGGCTGGACAAATACGGACGGTGCAGACAAGGCGGGGACTATACATAAGCAATTCTTTGGCAAAAAGGCTTTTAATTTAGCAGCCCCGTCTGCATGGAATCAGCCTCAGAATGAACTCCAGTTGCAGGAGTTGGTCTCATTTTATTCTTTTAAAGGCGTTTTAAAGGACCTGGCAGAAAGGCAGTCTGGATGTCACTGGTTTGATTGATTGATGAATTGATTTAGGACCCAGGGTTGTTTATGATGACATTGTTGTTTGAATATGACTGAAAGTGTGTCTCTGTCATGAACATTATAAACAAATCACAAATGTTTATGACATAACGCTTCTTTTAGTAAGTGGCATTTGTTTTTGTCATGACCAGTCATGATTAGGGTTAGAGTTAACCCTTGTGTTGTCCTCCCGGGTTAAAAAACAGACAGAAATTTGACATTTTCATCCCTTTTAAAATAAGTTTTCACTAACTCCACCTTACTACCACTAGTTTTACACTACGTTTTGAAATTCATGGTCAATAACCCTGATTTATATAGGATTATACCTAAAATTTAAGTTAAAAAAGCAGAAATTATGAATCATTTTGACAAATAAGATGAGGAATGGCATTGGATGAGAAGGTGTGTTCAAACTTTTGGCCTGTACTGTGTGCATATATACAAGGATTTTATTTATTCATTGATTCTAGTATCGATCTCATCACTCTTTGTCGGCTGGATTTTGAGCAAGGCACTCAACCTCGTACGCTTGTCTTCCATTTTATCTTCCAGCTGATGAAAGTGGTTCCCAGGGACTCTCCGAGAGAGATAAGTCGACTCTTTCTCCGAGTAAAAGCACATGAGACGAGCAGGGTTTGCCTGTAATAAAGAGGAAGGGTTGCGTCACAGGACTGGGAGTTAGGCTCAACCTCTTGGCATCAGCACCACTCTCCTCCTCCTCACCTTTCTCCTCCTTTCATCATGTGGCTGAACAAGGCGCTCCCCCTTTTTTTCATCTTCTAATCCTACTCAGATGAGGATCTTTCCGCCTGCTCTCTCTCTCTCTCTCTCTCTCTCTCTCTCTCTCTCTCTCTCTCCCTCTCTCTCTCTCTCTCTCCCTCTCCAGTGGGTTAATTACTGTGCTGCTGCTTCCCCCTCAATCCTGTGAGTTACATAAAAACCGAACTCATTAAAGTGAAGAGCTGAAAGTTTTGCCATTCTCTCGTCACGACGAGGTTTCCCTCTGATGGCAGCGCGGCAGACTCGCGGCCATTAAACTGTCCTGAGAGCTGTCAAAAAGACTTTACAGAGCTCGCCATCCTCTGCTAAAGCCGTGTGCCGTGTGCATTAGGACGGGCGGGAGGATCGGCTGTCGGCTAGATGTATTGGCTGAACGACGGCCAATGGACTTCTCTTTAAAGCGCCCATATTATTACTATTATTCTGCTCATTTTCAGGTTCTTAATTGCATTTTGAGGTTGTACCAGAATAGGTTTCCATGGTTTCATATTGTTGTTGTCCTGCACATTGCTGCAGATCCTGTTTTCACCCTGTGTGTTTAGGTCTCTGTTTTATCTCCAGAGTGAGACATCTCTCTAGTTTTATCTCCAGAGTGAGACATCTCTCTAGTTTTATCTCCAGAGTGAGACATCTCTCTAGTTTTATCTCCAGAGTGAGACATCTCCCTGGTTTTATCTCCAGAGTGAGACATCTCTCTGGTTTTATCTCAGAGTGAGACATCTCTCTGGTTTTTTAGTGAGACATCTCTCTAGTTTTATCTCAGAGTGAGACATCTCTCTAGTTTTATCTCATGAGACATCTCTCTAGTTTTATCTCCAGAGTGAGACATCTCTCTAGTTTTATCTCCAGAGTGAGACATCTCACTAGTTTTATCTCCAGAGTGAGACATCTCACTAGTTTTATCTCCAGAGTGAGACATCTCTAGTTTTATCTAGTGAGATATTTAGTTTTATCTCCAGAGTGAGACATCTCTCTAGTTTTATCTCCAGAGTGAGACATCTCACTAGTTTTATCTCCAGAGTGAGACATCTCTCTAGTTTTATCTCCAGAGTGAGACATCTCTCTAGTTTTATCTCCAGAGTGAGACATCTCTCTAGTTTTATCTCCAGAGTGAGACATCTCACTAGTTTTATCTCCAGAGTGAGACATCTCACTAGTTTTATCTCCAGAGTGAGACATCTCACTAGTTTTATCTCCAGAGTGAGACATCTCACTAGTTTTATCTCCAGAGTGAGACATCTCTCTAGTTTTATCTCCAGAGTGAGACATCTCTAGTTTTATCTCCTAGACATCTTTATCTCCAGAGTGAGACATCTCTCTAGTTTTATCTCCAGAGTGAGACATCTCACTAGTTTTATCTCCAGAGTGAGACATCTCTCTAGTTTTATCTCCAGAGTGAGACATCTCTCTAGTTTTATCTCCAGAGTGAGACATCTCTCTAGTTTTATCTCCAGAGTGAGACATCTCTCTAGTTTTAGCTCCAGAGTGAGACATCTCACTAGTTTTACCTCCAGAGTGAGACATCTCACTAGTTTTATCTCCAGAGTGAGACATCTCCCTTCTATCCTATCTTTGTTGGGAGATGCACATGCTCAGTAGCTCGGTAAGATCCATCAGCTGATAACTCTTTCTCCAGCTTTGGTCAGTCCAAGGCAGGATCAGCTGGGAGACTTCTTCTAGACCAGGGACACAACAGGGACAGGAAGTAGAACAGGAACAGGAAGTAGAACAGATCGTCACTATCTCAAAGTCCAAGGTGATGTCTTCACATGTCTTGTTTTGTCAGTCCAAAACCCAAAGAAACTCGGTCTAATATCATATTAAACAGAGAAAAGGAGGAAACCTCCATGTGTGATGAATCAATTACCAAAATAGTTTCCGATTTATTTCTCTGCCGATCGACTAACCATGGTCGTTTTTAATTAATCTCATGTTCATTTGAATAGGGACAGATGCAACGACATAGACATTTCTCCGATGTACAGCATCACAGCATTTATGGCTATTGCTAGTTTCCATTTGATGATAATAATCCATAAATGGGCTAATAACTGCAGCTACAGTTTGTGTTGTGTGGATCAGTGATGGCATCCAGCAGCATCTCTGCCTCCTCTGATGCAACCTGAACGCCGCATGAAGCCTTTTCCTCTCTTCCTCTTCCTCTCGGGCTTGACTTGCTTGACCTCCCCCCCTCTTTCTCCATGCTGACTGAGAGAGAAGAAGAAAAAAGAAGGAGCTGATTAATCCATTAATGGAGAAAGGGAAGCTGGTTTTGTTCAGATGTGGAGGAGGGAGGGAGGTAAATCATATTGACTGTATTCCATGGGATTCACATCGTCAGGGGAGCAGAAAGTGGGGAGGGAGAAAGTGAAACGATGGAGGAGGGGAGGCTAACCTTGACATACATCCTCCATCTTGCTGGATGTACAGTGTGTACATATTCTACACTGTATTCTCTTTGTCCATTGAATTTACTTTGTTGAATATTTCCTGGATGAATGGATTCGTTGTTTTGGTGTCTAAAATGTCAGAAAATGGTGAAAAATGTGGATCAGTGTCCAAGATGATGTCCTCAAAGTTTCGTTTTGTCCAAAATTCAAATATCTTCAGTTTGCTGACACAGAGGAAAGAAGAAACTAGAAGATATTCACGGAGAATTTTCCCTTTTTTCCATAAAAAATTACTCAAAATAGTTGGCGAAATGGATTAATCTGTGTAGCTCTTAGAGCAGTTAAACTCACAAACAGAGGAGATGTGATTGGATGTTAGAGCTTAGTGTTTCCATCATCTGTTGCCTGGTAGATTTCTGTACCGAGAGCTAACCATTGGTCTCTTCTTCTCTGCTCTCTCCCCATGCTCTCCTCTGATTGGACGGCTGCTTCCTGCTCTCAACCTGCCGATTTTAAAAAAACAACAACAGGTAAGCACACGCCATGTCATCTGTGTTGAATCAAAGAATCATCAGGGAGCCCAGATGGTGCATTAATAAGATCTTCTTTCAATAGAAAGGCCTTGAGTATTTTGAGTATTTAGTGGAAATTTTTAGGCCTTTATTTTTATGGGACAGTTGAAGACATGAAAGGGGAGAGAGGGGGGGAGAAAGACATATAGCTAAGGGCCGCAGTTCGGAGTCGAACCCACGGCCACTGCGTCGAGTAGTGAACCTCCATATATGGGCGCGCGCTCTGACAGGTGACCCACCCAGGCGCCCAAGCCTGATTATTTCCTGCAGATAATGACTGTCCTTCCTTTCAGCATTCATTCACGTCTCATTGGACATCCCAGCAGCCCACATCCCCATATAAGGTCACTAGAACGCCTCATGCTCTTCCAACCAATCAGATATCAAGATGTTGGATTGACTCCCAGATATAGTTCTGAACTTTGTATTAATAGCTATACTGTCACATGCATCCCCAAAAACCTCCAAGGGCCTCACCGTTCCACTGGGTGGACTCTACGGTCTCTGACAATGTGGTGCATCATCATCATGTATTTATTTGTATATTTCTTTTGAGGCAGGAGAATATACGACTCAAAAGGTTTAGACTCCTTATTAATCCTTTTGGGATGACTCCCGCAAGGAAATAGAAATTTCCAGCATCCGTTTTTAGCGAGAAGAATACAGTACAGAGAGAAAAAGAGGAAGACAGTATAAAGATAACAGTAATAACAGTATTAATAATAATAACAATATAAATACCAAAAACATTTACTATAAGTTATCATGAAGTGTCAGTGTCCAGGTGTGTAACTGTAAACACAGTTTAGTGTATTATACAGAGGGTCGCATTCAATTTTATAGCATTGTAAAACAAATGGAAGTGTTTTTGAAATAGTATTGAGTAAAAGTTGACATATTCCAGTCTGTGATTATCATCAACATCCATTCCTTTCATTTTAGTCTCAATAATTCCTAATTTCTGCTTTTCTAACTCAAACATTAGGTATAATTTCCTATAAATGAGCTTTATTGACCATAAATTCCAAAAATAACTGTAAAACTAAAGTAAGTAATAAGTTAGTGTTACGTAGTGCTGAAAACGTCAAAAATGGACAAACATTAAAAAAAAAGGGACAAAAACGTACAAAAAACGTAAAAACATCGATAAAAAGCGTCAACAAAAGTGTTTATTTTCAATTTTGACGGGGAAGACCAGACGAGGGTTGATCATTGCCAACATGTCCTCACCCTTTCCACATGTAGTCTCATATTTAATGTAACATGACGTGCTGGGTGTCGAGCTACATGCTGCACATACAGCAGGAAAGGCCTTAATGAGACTAACATGGCACCTCTCTTTTAACTCACTGCGTCTTTACTCCAAATATGAAATATTGATTAAAATCCACAGTCGTCCAACCAGACCTTCATTTCAAGTCCGATATTTCTCCACTGATCTGAACAGTCTGCGATGCTTAATTCATGGTATGAAATCAATCTTCAGGCTCATTTCTGTCTCCGTGATGTCATTAGCCTCGGCGGGCGGTCCGCTGCACCGGCGGCGTCAATCAATGTTACAGCGCTGTCGACACAGATGATTGGTCGGAACAAAGCAGCCTGACAGCAAGGTGTGTGCAATTACAGCGCCGGAGTGAGGATCAGTCGATATCTTTAAGGTTGCATGGTCTCTGTGCGCGAGTATCAACATTTTCTTTCCTTTCTGTTTGTATAATGTGAATTACAGATTTTCTCCTTCCCGATACCGATTCTGAACTTGGATACCGAGTCCTGATCCGATTCCAGTGCATTAAAAATAAAAATAAAATGTATATTATACAGCAGTATACTACTAACCCTGTTAATACAGAGGGAAACAGAGGGCGAATGCTATAAAACAGTCTTTTATTATCTAGTTTGGCAGTCAGTCATAACTGGAAAAGAGCATAAATAATAAGAAATCTTTAAATACAATTACAATTTTCCAAAAAAACTGTGAGTCAACAATTTAAAAAGTTTAAACAGTACAGTGCCAAAAGTAGGAGGAGCATAATAATGATTTAATGATTTTAACTTTTACTAATGAATTGTCCTGTTCTTGGTTTTTTTTTATCATTTTATCCCATTTTCAACGTTTTTGTCACTTCATCTGACGCTTTTTATGCTTTTTTTTTTAACCTTTTTTAGTAGAATAAGTATGTTCCAGTGGAGCATAACAATGATTTGTTTTCCATTTGAGTCGCTTTTTTTGGCGTTAGGTTGTGTGACGTTAAGCGCCTAATTGTTCTGATGTTTTTGCCGCATTTTTTGACTATTTTGACGTTTTTTGTGTGATAATTTTGTCCCTTTTTTCAACGTTTTTGTCACTTTATCTGACGCTTTTAATGCTATTTTTAACCTTTTTTTGTAAAATAAGTATGTTCCAATGGAGCATAATAATGATTTAGTTTTTTATTTGAACTTTTACTAATGAATTGTCTTGTTCTTGTTTTTGTTCCTTTCTTTTTGTTTCTTCTTGTTTTATTTACTAAATGTTACTATCTTTTTTTTACTGTAACTCCAACCTGATGCAGATGGAAACTAGCCCTCGGGCTCCAATCTGGCACATTTACCTGTGCTGCTGTACTTGTTCATCAGTGTGCATGGTCCTGAATTAATAAATAAATAAATAAATAAATGAATAATAAAGCGTTGGTGACCAAATACCTGTAATGCAATAGACCGGCGGCGCTGCTTTGCGGGCATGTTGAATTGCCGGAATCGGAGGAACTCTAGAGTAGATGAAAGGATGTTCCTCTCTGTGTAATGGGATGGAAGCAGGCTTTAATGTTGGTGGCTGATGGTCTGATTGATATGTGGAGAGGCAGCGGGCTCATCAGTCTTCAGACCGCTGCAGACGGCTCCCTGACGGCCAGGAGGGTCCATCAGAGCCCCGCTGAGCGCCACATCGGTCTGCTGCTGGGTGGCGAGCTCTTCGCTAGAGGTTAAGGATGCAAACTTGGGACCACAAGGTTGCCGGTTCAATCCTCAGACCAGCAGGATAAAATCTGCCGGGGGAAAATGAAAGAGCAGCTGCCACTGAGGTGCCCTTGAGCAAGGCCCTTAACCCCCAACCGCTTCAGTGGCAGCAGATCAGACTGGGGTTGTCTGGGCAGCTTCCAGGTAGATTCATTTATTTAACGCACATTAATCAACATTTCTGTAAATGCGCCAGTGTTAGCCAGTCGGCTAATTTAAGGTTGAACTGTGTGAATGTGACAGGTCGTCGAAGTGGTTCTCAATCATCGTACCTGGATAAATGAAGGTTAAAACAAACAAACACGGAGTATTTCAGTCCCACAAATCTCCTGCTTCAACTACATCTCTCGTCTAGTCAAGGCCTCATAACGATTTTGGGTTTTTTGGTGCTTTGCTCGACATTTTTCTTGCTGTTTCCCACGTTAGCGCAGCTTTTTCTGACGTTTTTTGGTGTTTTCTCCAACGTTTTTGCCACGTTTCTGAAGTTTTTGGCACTTTTCCGACTATTTTGATGGGTTTTTCGATAATTCTGTCCCTTTTTTTCAACGTTTTTGTCACTTCTGACGCTTTTTAGGTTGTTTTTTTTTAAACCTTTTTTGGCACTTTGTTTAATGTTTTTGTTGCTTTTTTTGGCGTTACTTTACGCACTAAATTGTTCTGACGTTTTGGCGGTTTTTCCGACTATTTTGACGGGTTTTTCAATAATTCTGTTCCTTTTTTCAAATTTTTTGTCACTTCTGACGTTTTTTTGTGCTTTTTTAAACATTTTTTGGCTCTTTGTTTAACGTTTTTCTTGCTTTTGTAGACGTTACGTGACGTTACACACTTAATTGTTCTGACGTTTTTGGGACTTTCTCCAACGTTGTTGCCACATTTCTGAAGTTTTTGGTAGTGACAGCCAAATGAAGCTTCATGAACCAGTGTCTTTATTTGCTGAGTCCACTAGATGGCGCTCTAAGTTTTAAGACAAAGGCCTAAGGTTTTGCAATTCAGTGTGTCCTCAACCAGTTGTTGAACAGAGAGCGCCATCTAGTGGCTCGGAAAATAAAGACAAGCTTCATTTGGCCATCACTACTAACGTCCAGTAATTGCAGCGTTGGTGGTTCGATCCCTGGCTACTTGTCTACATGTCAAGGTAAAACCCCTAAATTTAATCTCTGATTTCCTTCATCGCTTGATTAACAACGCTGCCGTTGTTGTTCATGGTTATTCCATCTTCCATCTTCATTCAGTCCCCGCTGGTCTTAGGTGAGAAGGATTTAGTGTAGCGACAATGTTTTCTGCCCGACTCTGTCTATTCAAAGCTCAATTAGTCTGGATCGACGACCGGATGTCCCTCGTCTTGCCAAAGTTTTGAAGAAAATCTGGGTCGTGCAACAGGGCGGGTCTGCTCGGTTCTTTCTGGGAACGATTGTAGAGATCTACACAGAACATGTTGAGGGCGTCTCCTCTCTAACTGGGACGTTCTGGGACTGATTGGTGGGACTGCTGTGGATGAAGTCCACACGGAGACACACTGGTACGACATAATGAGGCGTACCCATGTATCAGCTGATTTAAATAGCTCATGTTACTGGATGGTGTCAACAGGTAACTACATTTAATATTGGATGTGGCGTTTTCTTTTCAAGTTCCTTCCTGAGACCATCCAGCGTCCAGAGCTCAGCGCCGCCCTAGACGACTGATTGGTTTAGAGAAATGCAAACCACCAAGAGTGTTTTTCTTTTCTTTATCCTTTCTGGAATTGATGTGGTGTAGCCCGACCTTACTCCACAGCGCAATGCGAGACTAGAGCTCAATTAGCTGGAAGTTTACTGTTCTGCCTCGTGTATACGTTGTAAATAATGTATTAATAATAATAATAATCTCTTATTTCCTTTAGATTTCACAGTAACACTACTGGATATGATTTTACAGTAGAATGCTGTAAAGATACAGTACAACCTTGTCAACATGACAACATCACAGTAGTCTGAGTACTACAGTAGGAGTCACAGTAGTCTGAGTACTATAGTAGGAATCACAGTAGTCTGAGTACTACAGTAGGAATCACAGTAGGAAGTCTGAGTACTAGTCAGTAGGAATCACAGTAGTCTGAGTACTACAGTAGGAATCACAGTAGTCTGAGTACTACAGTAGGAATCACAGTAGTCTGAGTACTACAGTAGGAATCACAGTAGTCTGAGTACTACAGTAGGAATCACAGTAGTCTGAGTACTACAGTAGGAATCACAGTAGTCTGAGTACTACAGTAGGAATCACAGTAAGTCTGAGTACTACAGTAGGAATCACAGTAAGTCTGAGTACTACAGTAGGAATCACAGTAGTCTGAGTAGTCTTAGTACTACAGTAGGAATCACAGTAGTCTGAGTACTACAGTAGGAATCACAGTAGTCTGAGTACTACAGTAGGAATCACAGTAGTCTTAGTACTACAGTAGGAATCACAGTAGTCTTAGTAGTCTGAGTACTACAGTAGGAATCACAGTAGTCTGAGTACTACAGTAGGAATCACAGTAGTCTGAGTACTACAGTAGGAATCACAGTAGTCTGAGTACTACAGTAGGAATCACAGTAGTCTGAGTACTACAGTAGGAATCACAGTAGTCTGAGTACTACAGTAGGAATCACAGTAGTCTGAGTACTACAGTAGGAATCACAGTAGTCTGAGTACTACAGTAGGAATCACAGTAGTCTGAGTACTACAGTAGGAATCACAGTAAGTAATGAGTACTACAGTAGGAATCACAGTAAGTCTGAGTACTACAGTAGGAATCACAGTAAGTCTGAATACTACAGTACTACAGGAATCACAGTAGTCTGAGTACTACAGTAGGAATCACAGTAGTCTGAGTACTACAGTAGGAATCACAGTAGTCTGAGTACTACAGTAGGAATCACAGTAGTCTGAGTACTACAGTAGGAATCACAGTAGTCTGAGTACTACAGTAGGAATCACAGTAGTCTGAGTACTACAGTAGTAGGAATCACAGTAGTCTGAGTACTACAGTAGGAATCACAGTAGTCTGAGTACTAGTCAGTAGGAATCACAGTAGTCTGAGTATTACTGAGTACTACAGTAGGAATCACAGTAGTCTGAGTACTACAGTAGGAATCACAGTAGTCTGAGTACTACAGTAGGAATCACAGTAAGTCTGAGTACTACAGTAGGAATCACAGTAAGTCTGAGTACTACAGTAGGAATCACAGTAGTCTGAGTACTACAGTAGGAATCACAGTAAGTCTGAGTACTACAGTAGGAATCACAGTAGTCTAAGTACTACAGTTGAAATCACAGTAGTCTGAGTACTACAATAGGAATCACAGTAAGTCTGAGTACTACAGTAGGAATCACAGTAGTCTGAGTACTACAGTAGGAATCACAGTAGTCTGAGTACTACAGTAGGAATCACAGTAGTCTGAGTACTACAGTAGGAATCACAGTAGTCTAAGTACTACAGTTGAAATCACAGTAGACAAAGCATTACTGTTAAAAGAATCCCAATATAGCCGCTATAGTACTGTAAATAGTACAGTAAACTACTGTATTTTAAATTTTTTATCTTATGTTGTGTTTAATTGTTTTGTATTTTACATTGAATACATAAAATACTGTAAATGGAAGTACGGTACCTTTACTGTAAAAATAATTCACAGCAACTCCCTGCCAGTCGTTACAGGAAGTTACTGTAAATTTAACGTTAAATTTGTTCCAGTGTAGCTCCAGTTTTCCATTTTTTTTGTCTCCTTCCTACTCTTCTTTCTTTTACCCTCAAGTGCAACAGGCTTATTATCGACCTTATTTAAGTTCTCCTGAAGAAATAAAAGAGGAGGAATGCCCCTCGGCCGGCTCGGGTGCTGTCAGACATGTCTGCCTGAAGTGCTGCAGAGCCCCCGCTCTCGACTCCCTGGACTCTAGTTTTCAGCACCGTGTGAGTGTGTGGGCGTCTGGCTGTGGCCTGCAGGTCCGGCAGCCCCGAGCACAGCGTGATTAAGAAGATTTCTCTGTGCCAAAACACTGAACCGACAAAGAAAAGAAGATATCTCCCGGCATGAGCTGCCAGCTGAGGTGACGGGGGTTTGACTCTACTCATGGAGGAGAGAAGGTTTATTCTGTTGTGTTCACTTTGCAGTCAGTCTGGATTTTACATTCTGTATTCCTCTACTCGTTTTAGAAGATCAACATTTAGTATTGTGTCCAACCTACATGCTCTTAACCCTTGTTTTGGTATTCAGGTCAAATTGATCCATTTCTAATTTTTACAAGAAGAAAAATGGAACAAGTTACATTTTTTCTACCTTAAATCAACGGCCTTTCCTTATTTCCTGTGATAAACATGTATTCCTGACTCAGAACATTATTCTGGATATGACACTTATGTTGTTTCCATAGTGGATTTTTAACATGAATTATAACCTTATGACATAAAACTAACCCCACTTCCATGTTTAATTGTGTTCTAGTAGAGACTGATGCATTCCCTAAACATAGATGTTATCTCAGCTGTTTGAAATTGAGATAAAGACAATATTTGTTAATAGATTATGAAGTAACATTGTATTTCAAAATTGTTTTTAAAACCCCAAATAAGTCCCGGGTCAGTTTGACCCGAGGGACTCGAGAGGGTCCCGAAGGTGAAGACAACACAAGGGTTAAAAGCAGAGATGGGAATAATAACGCCGTTACCATTACTGCCTTCCGACCAATTAAAACTTTTTTTCTACTTTTCTTCCTTGGTTCCTTCCATGAATCAGAAATTATTTGCCTTTTATTCATTAAAAACAGACTCAAAACGATTAATTGATTATCAAAATAGTTGGACAACTAATCTTAATCTTAGACTTAAATTGTTGGAATTCTGTGCACTTTCATAACAGTGCAATATTTCATATAAATAATTGACAACAGTGCAAATTTCTTAAATCTTAGACTTAAATTTTTACTAAAATTCTGTGCATATTAATACTTCATAACAGTGCAATATTTCATACTAAGTCACTTAATCTCATAACAGTGCAATATTTAATACTCAGGGCTTTTTAACTATATTATTTGCATGATGTGTCTACAAACCCTTTATCTTCTTCTATTTTATTCTCTTCTATTCTAAGCTGGTAAACACAGAACTGAGTACCTTATAATATTTGTTACATGTAATATTGATCAAGGAATCCAATGTTTCCACATATCTTTCTCATATCGGGCGGCTCTATATCCATGATCCTCCCTGTGTCTGATGGATGCCGCGGCAAACATGTTAGGTGAAATGGAAACTCTAAATTACCCCGAGGTGTTGGGCTCGTTCATGTGTGTGTGTTGTGATAGAGAAGCAGGAGCTTAATTACACGTAACATGGAGCATAAAGAGGCGACGGAGGGACTGACCTCGGCATTTGTACGTGCTGTTTGGTGTGCCAATGTGGAAAGATTAGAGATTCAAGGTTCCTGCTGGTGCCGGTGGTCAAACCACTTTATCCTTTATTTAGTTTTTTCCTTTATAATGTAATACTATGTCAGCTGAGTACTCCTTTACTGAAATGGAAAAGGGCTTCAATCATAGACTGTATATTAACGGACAGAGCATGTGTTATGTCCAAATTGGTTCTTGGAGATCTGCTATGATGATGCTAGGATGTGATGATTTTAGACAAGAGGGAGGAGGGAGGACTGAGGGAGAAGAGAGGGAGAAGAGAGGGAGGACTGAGGGAGAAGAGAGGGAGAAGAGAGGGAGGACTGAGGGAGAAGAGAGGGTGGAGAGAGGGAGGACTGAGGGAGGGAGGACTGAGGGAGGACTGAGGGAGGAGAGAGGGAGGACTGAGGGAGGAGGGAGGACTGAGGGAGGACTGAGGGAGGAGAGAGGGAGGAGGGAGGGAGGACTGAGGGAGGAGAGAGGGAGAGGGAGGGAGGGAGAGAGGGAGGACTGAGGGAGGAGAGAGGGAGGAGAGAGGGAGGACTGAGGGAGGAGGGAGGACTGAGGGAGGAGAGAGGGACTGAGGGAGGAGAGAGGGGGACTGAGGGAGGAGGGAGGAGAGAGGGAGGACTGAGGGAGGAGAGAGGGACTGAGGGAGGACTGAGGGGAGAGAGGGACTGGGAGGAGGGAGAGGGAGGACTGAGGGAGGACTGAGGGAGGACTGAGGGAGGAGAGAGGGAGAGGGAGGACTGAGGGAGGACTGAGGGAGGACTGAGGGAGGAGGGAGAGAGGGAGGACTGAGGGAGGAGAGAGGGACTGAGGGAGGACTGAGGGAGGAGAGAGGGACTGAGGGAGGAGAGGGACTGAGGGAGGAGAGAGGACTGAGGGGACTGAGGGAGGAGAGAGGGACTGAGGGAGGGAGGGACTGAGGGAGGACTGAGGAGAGGGGGACTGAGGGAGGACTGAGGGAGGGAGGGGACTGAGGGGGAGGACTGAGGGAGGACTGAGGGAGGAGAGAGGGACTGAGGGAGGACTGAGGGAGGAGAGAGGGACTGAGGGGGACTGAGGGAGGAGAGAGGGAGGGAGGACTGAGGGAGGACTGAGGGAGGACTGAGGGAGGACTGAGGGAGGACTGAGGGAGGAGAGAGGAGGACTGAGGGAGGGAGGGAGGGAGGGGGAGGGAGGACTGAGGGAGGAGAGAGGGACTGAGGGAGAAGAGAGGGAGGACTGAGGGAGGAGAGAGGAGGACTGAAAATGATTACTGAGGTAATAAATCAAGTGAGAAGTGGGTCACTTTCTCACAGACTACAGAAGAATGAATGAACAACCCATCTGTAAATATGTCCATTCATATTTACAGTCAATGACTTCAACCCACCCCCCCAGTTTGTTACATTCAAGTCTGTTGGAAGAATTTAGTTTTTTCTGAAATCACCAGTGATTTCCAGCAGCCGTGGGTTCGACTTCCTCCTGCGGCCCTTTGCTGCATGTCATTCCCCTTCTCTCTCCCTTTTTTGATGTATTTATTTATCTGTCCTATAAAAATAAAGATCTAAAATGCCCAAAAAGTCAACCAAAAACCCAAAAAAAGTAGCTGCAACTTTGTCAACGTGGAGGTGATTTTGCGTTAGCGAGACGTCACAGTGATTAGATCTGTTTTTAACATGGAAGCAAATAAAAACCAATAAACGCCTTAAGGAGATTTTCTCCCTGCCTCATTTGAGTCATTGGGATGCTAAGCAGCAGAAGCTTTTGGTTCTCTTGTGGTATCCACTAATTGGAACCAGCACACCAGCTGATAATGATGTTGAAGGACTGACCACTGGCACACCCGAACAAATTAGCACAGCCAGCTGGAAGGCTCTAACAAGACGGCGTTAATGGCTAAATAAACACAGCCGATCCATGCAGCCACTTAAACACAAGGTGGAGACGGATGGCTCAGATCTGTCTGAGAGAGATTAGTTGTTTGCTCTCTAAAATGGGGAAAATGATGATCAGAGTTTCCCACAAAGCCCAAGACGACGTCCTCAGATGTCTCGTTTTGTCCACAACTCAAAGAGATTCAGTTTACTGTCACCGAGGAGAGAAGGAACTAGAAGATATTGGATATATTATCATCACGATACTTACAGTATGTTGCGATACTTTAAATATATTGCGACATTCTGCGATATATATATTGCAATTTATAACCTTTTTTCCAAATTCTGGGGGGGACTGGGACACATATACAGTGTAATAATAGAGCAATACTTGGCATCTGTGTATTGATACAGTATTACCACAGAAAATATCACAATACTATGCTGTATCGATCCAGAACACATTCACATCTAAGCTGACATCGTACAAGTACTCAAATGATTATCAAAATACTTGGAGATCAGTTTAATCGATTCACTTTGCACCTTTGCAGCTTTTAAGTAAATATGTGAGCAGCGATGGGAAGAAGAAGGAAGAATAAAGGACAAAGGATGGAAAAAGGGAAGGAAGGAAAGAACACAAAGAGAAGTACATAGGGAAGGAAGTAGGTGGAAAAAGAAGAGGAAAGAAGGAAATAAAGTTAAAAGAAATAAGAAGACGTAAAGTAAGAATAAACAAGGAAGGATAGAAAAAGGAAGTGCATAGTGTTTTTATATTCATTCATTTTCAGAACTCCTCAACATCTCAATCAGAAACAACCCAGCAGCGGAGGTGTTGTGAATACAGACTTTGATTATTTTCCTCTCTAGGTAGTAAACATAGAATGCATTCATTAAAGAAGCTTAATTGGGACTTTGGGAGGGATTGTTTCTTGGCCCAGAGAGGCAACATGGTGGTTTTGAGAAGCACCAGAGGCCAGTCTGTGGGGGTCAGATGTCCTGGAGATTATCGATCTGATTCAGCTGAGAGGAGAGAAATCAATGAAACCGAGTTGTCGAGTTAGTTATGTCTTCCACCCGGTCGGATGCTGGTTTCATTTGCCTTGTGGAAGATTTTCTGCAGATGTTTGTTTACAGCAGCGGCGCTGTGAGCTCACTGCAGCGTGCGTGGACCTGCCAGTCTAACACACTGCGGTTGTTGTCCTGGTTTCTGCAGGTGGCATTTATTGCTTTGTTCAGCAGGAATGGGTTCACGGCACATGCTAACTACTGCCATTTCCACGTCAACCTGACACAAAATACATCTCTCCTTTGTTCTAGAGCTTTTCAAACCGCACTATTTTCTGACATTTTGTAGACAATGAGGCTTTATTTGACGCATTTGTAGATTGACACAAAACATAAATAACAGATGAATAGATAATGGCCTGGACTTCTGCATTAAAAGGATGTTGCAGACAACCAGTATTTATTGTATGACATTTCAAGGACATATCTCTATGTGAGGAACTTAATGTGATCTATGCAAAACCAATCAATCGGGATTCCTGCACTCTCATCCTTTAGAAGAAATTATAACAAACAAGTGCAATGAGCGAGGTTTGATTTCATTAATATATAACTGGCTTGCATCTGGCTCTAAAGAAACATAGATAGTTAGACTTGAGACATGGAGGGCGGACTTAAAAGAAAGAAAGAAAGATTGGAAGAACTTCAGTCTCATTGCACAGGTACTGCACTTGTGTATAATGACAATAAAGGCTTTCTATTGTATTCTAAGAAAACTTGCGACGCATCTCTGAAAAAAACAGCAAACTTTAATTTAAGGCAGCAGGTGTTAGTTTGCAGTCAGGGTCAGTCCAGCAACTCTCTGTTGGCTAAAAGCTTCGATGAAGTCATCCTTGGTGAGTTAATGTCATAATGAAGCTGGGAGAAACAAAGTGGACTGTGTGAAATTGTCACAGATTATTACTTGAGGGTGTAGTTTTGGGCTACATAATGACTCTAATAACTGACTCGCACAATGAAAAATGTCAAACACAAATGGTGTTATGATTTTTCTGCTGGACTGACTCTGAAACGTTCAGACACGTGTTGGTGTCAGAGGAGTCATTAAGAGAGGCTACGCAGAATATTATGGGCGCACAAATGTGATTTTACTGGAGATAAGTCATTGTTATCGCCCTCACTGGGCCCATGTCGCTGTAACATGCACATTAAATATCTTCCTACACTGTGTGGGAACATGAATGCAACATAACATCACTCATGCGGCTGTTTTCTTTGTTTGCTGAGTCCACTTTAGTTGCATCCTTATCTACAGTACAGTCACATTCACGCAGGCGATCAAATCGCCTCCTAATCACCGTTTTTAGTACCCCAGATATACACTGCTCGGCCTCAGCAGTCGTAGCCAGGATCTTTTTTCAAGTTTTTATTTTATTAATACAATATTTTTTATAAACTGTTAAACCTATGCATGATTTCTCCCATCCCAGAATGCTGTGTGGACTAGCCAGACCCTCCTCCGCAGAGCTGTGGAGGAAGGTGTGGCAATGCGAGACTATGCATACAGTAATAAATACGTTGAATACATATAAATTACAGTGGTTTACTTTTCGTAGCTATATAACGAGGACAGCCTGAGCACACGTCTCCACACAGAGCAGTCTTAGCCCCGTGTTCTGTTCTGTTCGAGCTGCTCTGACAACAAGATCAATGACGGCCAGTGAATGTCGCCCAGGATGCCATTTGGGTCCTAACTGAAGACATAAAAGAGCCCCCAGGCTGCCATATTGGCCCCAAACACCCCCGCTGCTAATGGATCTACTGGTGGCCTTGCGAGACCCTGCAGGGAAATCACCTTTCAACACGTGAGACACTCATCTCCTGTGAAATATATATGCAGCGCGGGGTAATGAAGAGGTGCATATGCGCAGTGGTATTTCCACTACTAAAGTAAAACCCATTCCCCGGTGTCGGAGCTTTGATAGAGATGGATGGAGCCATTGTGGCTGCAGTAAGGTAAAAGGCGCTGCGTGTTGACATTTCTTTTATGATGCCAGAGTCACGACGGGCGAGTTCTCAGAAGCACATAATGGAAAAGGAGACTCGGGAGTTTGCAGAATGCAAGTCAATTGTATTTTTACCCACTCGGCTTATGCTGTGTAAAGTGACAAACAACATACAGATGGTACATACAAGCATCACTAATCATACAGCGTACTGCAAAGATGAATCAATGAGTTGTCCACTATTAGATTAATTAACTATTTAGATTATTGATTATTAGTTTTGAGTCAAAAATAAGTTTCCAGCTTGTTAAATGTGAATATGTTCTAGTTTCTTCTCTCCTTTGTGACAGTAAACTGAATATCTTTGAAGTGGGAACAAAACAAAACGTTTTTTTTGGGAAACACTGATCCACATTTTTCACCATTTTCTGACATTTTAGAGACCAAACTACTAATCCATTGAAGGTTTTGAATATTTTGAATATGAATCAGACGGACTTTGAATTTTTGTGTTTCAGGTCTGGTGAAGCTGGGTATCCACTGTGTGACGTGTCAGAAAGTTGCCATAAAGATTGTCAACAGAGAAAAGCTCAGCGAGTCTGTTCTTATGAAGGTAAGACAGTTTATACTGTGTGTGTTGTGTGTGTGTGTGTGTGTGTGTGTGTGTGTGTGTGTGTGTGTGTCAATACATATCTTTAAAGGTCCTATGACATGCTGATTTTTGGATGCTTTTATATAGACCTTAGTGGTCCCTAATACTGTATCTGAAGTCTCTTTATATAGACCTTAGTGGTCCCCTAATACTGTATCTGAAGTCTCTTTTATATAGACCTTAGTGGTCCCTAATACTGTATCTGAAGTCTCTTTTATAGACCTTAGTGGTCCCCTAATACTGTATCTGAAGTCTCTTTTATATAGACCTTAGTGGTCCCTAATACTGTATCTGAAGTCTCTTTTATATAGACCTTAGTGGTCCCTAATACTGTATCTGAAGTCTCTTTATATAGACCTTAGTGGTCCCCTAATACTGTATCTGAAGTCTCTTTATATAGACCTTAGTGGTCCCCCTAATACTGTATCTGAAGTCTCTTTTTATATAGTGGACCTGTATCTGGTCTTTTATATAGACCTTAGTGGTCCCTAATACTGTATCTGAAGTCTCTTTTATATAGACCTTAGTGGTCCCCTAATACTGTATCTGAAGTCTCTTTTATATAGACCTTAGTGGTCCCTAATACTGTATCTGAAGTCTCTTTTATATAGACCTTAGTGGTCCCTAATACTGTATCTTCTTTATATAGACCTTAGTGGTCCCTAATACTGTATCTGAAGTCTCTTTTATATAGACCTTAGTGGTCCCTAATACTGTATCTGAAGTCTCTTTTATATAGACCTTAGTGGTCCCTAATACTGTATCTGAAGTCTCTTTTATATAGACCTTAGTGGTCCCTAATACTGTATCTGAAGTCTCTTTTATATAGACCTTAGTGGTCCCTAATACTGTATCTGAAGTCTCTTTTTATATAGACCTTAGTGGTCCCCTAATACTGTATCTGAAGTCTCTTTTTATATAGACCTTAGTGGTCCCTAATACTGTATCTGAAGTCTCTTTTTATATAGACCTTAGTGGTCCCTAATACTGTATCTGAAGTCTCTTTATATAGACCTTAGTGGTCCCTAATACTGTATCTGAAGTCTCTTTTATATAGACCTTAGTGGTCCCCTAATACTGTATCTGAAGTCTCTTTTATATAGACCTTAGTGGTCCCCTAATACTGTATCTGAAGTCTCTTTTATATAGACCTTAGTGGTCCCCTAATACTGTATCTGAAGTCTCTTGGTGCAGACCTCCAGCCACTGCAAAGCAGAGAAAGGGGAGGTAACCTTGCCCCTTATGACCTCATAAGGTGAAGATTCCAGTTGCCTTATTTTCCTAGCATATCATACAAAACTGTTAATGAGAATGCGTTGGGCTCCGATACACACGCAATACTTAGTCAGTTAGTAAATATATTCCCTATTTTTATGAGAAAGTAGAAAATATAGCACATCAACAAACAACTAACGTTATCCTTTAAATGTGAAGTCCTTAAGTTAGTGCGATCACATCAAATGTCAGGACATCCACAGTAAAAGACTTTTTCCAGGTGTTTTGGATCCCCTCCTTCAGAATCTAATAATAGACCACAATGCAATGCAGCTTCTGGCTGTCGCTGTTTCACCCCCACAGTGAGCAGGTGTTTGGCTCCGGCTCTTTGTTATTATGACTGGCACCACCTGTCTCCCCTGGCAACCTCCACCTGAAGCAGCTGGAAGCAGCTTAAACTGGCCAGAGGAGTCTCAGTGGGCCGAGTGTCAGCTTCCAGGGGCGATGACTCATGTGCAGATATATAATGTCTTATATATATAATGTCTTATATATAGAATGTGTGGACTTTTTTCTTCCTTTTGTTCAGCCGAGAACGTTTCTCTATCTTTTGATCTTGATGATTTAAAAACCTTTGGCATGTGGATATAAGTCTCCCAAGTGCTGATTTGACAGCTTCCATCACAATGTACAGCTAGAGATTACAGCAAGGCAGAACTTGCTAAAGAAGTTCCACATTAGATCTGAGAAAAAGTCATTTAGTTGTAGTTTTGATGCTCATGTTCGGCCCTATAGTGTAAAACTGAACTTGACTGTGACATTTTCAACACCACAGGCAACAACTGCTTTATTTAACAGCATAGAACACCGAGGTGTGTGTGTGTGTGTGTGTGTGTGTGTGTGTGTGTGTGTGTGTGTGTGTGTGTGTCAGTCACTATAAGGGTTTCATGTAGATTGGACCAGCATCAGCAGCTCATTTTCATGCTGAGAGTCCGTGTCTCACACCTTTTTGGTTCTCTTTAGTACATCATAAGTACTCAGCAATTGCATTTGCATGTGTGTGTGTGTGTGTGTGTGTGTGTGTGTGTGTGTGTGTGTGTGTGTTGCTGCACTCTTTGCTCTTTGTGTGAGCAACCAACTTCTTCCTCTCCTCAGTTAATGCTGGCGGCTAATTGGCTGTCGACGCCGATGTTGCCGTGAGGGCAGAAGGCTGTTGGATTGTCCCGTGCAGATACAGCTCATGAATGTCCTCAGAATAACTTAGAAGTCATTGAAGGCTGTGAGTGTCAACGTCAATGGGAACCAAATGGTTAACATGCTCCTGACTGGCTAGTAGTCCTTACCTAGGTACTGTCAGGGCCCTCATACTCTGCTTCTGACTGGCTAGTAGTCCTTACCTAGGTACTGTCAGGACCCTCATACTCTGCTCTGACTGGCTAGTAGTCCTTACCTAGGTACTGTCAGGGCCCTCATACTCTGCTTCTGACTGGCTAGTAGTCCTTACCTAGGTACTGTCAGGACCCTCATACTCTGCTTCTGACTGGCTAGTAGTCCTTACCTAACTGTTTGGGGACTTGTGTCCTGACTGGCTAGTAGTCCTTGACAACACAGTCAGGACCCTCACTTATATATCCGTGCTTCCTGGCTAGTGTCCTAATTAGAAGTGATGGGACCCTCATACTCTGATGAAGACTGGTAGCAGATGCTTCTGTTTGCCTCTCAGGACCCTGAAATCTTTTCTATTTTTTATTTAGTTTTTCCGTCTCAGCAGGACCCTCTCTTCTGACTGGCTAGTAGTCCTTACCTAGGTACTGTCAGGACCCTCTCTCTGCTCTGACTGGCTAGTAGTCCTTACCTAGGTACTGTCCCTCTTCTGACTGGCTAGTAGTTTTTACCTAGGTACTGTCAGGGCCCTCATCCCTTCTGACTGGCTAGTAGTCCTTCCTAGTAGTCCTTAATCTTTGTCAGGACCCTTACTCTGCTTCTTTTGAAGATACCTAGGTACTGTCAGGGCCCTCATACTCTGACTGGCTAGTAGTCCTTACCTAGGTACTGTCAGGGCCCTCATACTCTGCTCCTGACTGGCTAGTAGTCCTTACCTAACTCTTTTTGGGGACTTGTGTCAGTAAAGTTGTGACAAAACACACTTCTCACTTATATATCCGTCATACACCCACCCGTCGTGTTTCTAATTGGAAGTGATGGAGGAGATGAAGGTAGCAGATGCTTCTGTTTGCCTCTCAGCTGAAATCTTTTCTATTTTTTATTTATTTTTCCGTCTCAGCTCTCTCTCTCTCTCTCTCTCTCCTCTCTCTCTCTCCCTCCGCCCGCTGCATCATTGTTTTGTGCGATGCCAGACGATCCCTCCTCCGTCTGTCTCTTCCTCTAATCTTTTCCCGCCTTTGGTGCTATTTTTGAAGATGCTGTGTCGTCATGGCAACCGGCAGCGATTGGCTTGAGTTATGGCCGTCGTTCTCACACAAAGAAGTCTAACCAACCTCCTATAAACTAAAAAAAAACAGGGGATTTTGGCAGAGTTGCATGTTTAAAACATGACGTTCTTCCTGGCTCTGACCCCCCTTCTTGATTATTTTGGCATTTTGAAAGGACCCCATTTTGTTTGACATTTCCCGAGTGCTGCAGGTTTACTTTCTTCTGTGTTTTTTTTCCCGTCTACGCTGCTTTCATCCTAAAGTTTGTGCAGTGTTGGGTGCATTTTTGAGGTTTGCATATGAATGCATCCCCTGTTCACAAGACACATTTACATTTCCCTTGTCCATTGTTACACATGGGACCTTTTAAAGGATCAACCCAAATCATTTCCATACAAATACATTTCTTTATCCCTCACTGATACAGTTTATTTTCCACTGGCTGCGCTAAACTCTCGTGGTCTAGTAACACTAGAAGTGATGCTGTTTTTTATGTTTCTGGTTTACTTTGAAGAAAAAAGGAGTCTGTCCTCGCATGGAGAAAAAATACTGTTTTTTTATCCAAATACCTAAAACGAGACTGTCCTTCCCCCAAAAGCATCCACATAAATCTTTTATTTAACCCTCATGTTGTCTTCATGTTGTCTTCATGATGTCCTCATGTTGTCTTCATGTTGTCCTCATGTTGTCTTCATGTTGCCCTCATGTTGTCCTCATGTTGTCCTCATGTTGTCCTCATGTTGCCCTCATGTTGTCCTCATGTTGTCCTCATGTTGTCCCTCATGTTGTCCTCATGTTGCCCTCATGTTGCCCTCATGTTGTCCTCATGTTGTCTTCATGTTGTCCTCATGTTGCCCTCATGTTGCCCTCATGTTGTCTTCATGTTGCCCTCATGTTGTTGTCCCCTCATGTTGTCCTCATGTTGTCTTCATGTTGCCCTCATGTTGCCCTCATGTTGCCTTCATGTTGCCCTCATGTTGCCCTCATGTTGTCCTCATGTTGTCCTCATGTTGCCCTCATGTTGCCCTCATGTTGCCCTCATGTTGTCTTCATGTTGTCTTCATGTTGTCTTCATGTTGCCCTCATGTTGCCCTCATGTTGTCCTCATGTTGTCCTCATGTTGTCTTCATGTTGCCCTCATGTTGCCCTCATGTTGCCCTCATGTTGTCTTCATGTTGCCTTCATGTTGTCCTCATGTTGCCCTCATGTTGTCCTCATGTTGTCCTCATGTTGCCCTCATGTTGTCTTCATGTTGTCTTCGTGTTGTCCTCGTGTTGTCCTCATGTTGTCCCCATGTTGTCCCCATGTTGTCCCCATGTTGTCCCTCATGTTGCCCTCATGTTGTCCTCATGTTGTCCCCATGTTGTCCCCATGTTGCCCTCATCATGTTGTCCTCATGTTGCCCTCATGTTGTCTCATGTTGTCTTCATGTTGTCCTCATGTTGTCCCCATGTTGCCCTCATGTTGTCCTCATGTTGCCCTCATGTTGTCCTCATGTTGTCCTCATGTTGTCCTATATCAATGTTCTTTTTAATTCCCCAAAATAACATGATTGATTCCACCCAACGCTCTTTGCCAAGTACAAATCTCTACTTTCATTAATTTTGGGGCGTCTTATTCAATTTTATAGCATTGTAAAACAAATGGAAGTGTTTTTGAAATAGTATTGAGTAAAAGTTGACATATTCCAGTCTGTGATTATCATCAACATCCATTCCTTTAATTTTAGTCTCAATAATTCCTAATTTCTGCTTTTCTAACTCAAACATTAGGTATAATTTCCTATAAATGAGCTTTATTGACCATAAATTACAAAAGTAACTGTAAAACTTAAAGTTAATAAATTAGTGTTACGTAGTGTTGAAAATGTCAATAAAAGGAACAAAAATTGAAAAAAGCGTCAAAAGTGTGAAAAAGTTAAAAACATCAACAAAAGTGTTGATTTTCAATTTTGACGGGAAGACAACAGGAAGGTTGAGCAGCGTTTACGACTCGTGGGCTGTGTCTCATTCCACATGTTTCCGTCAGTTCACTGCTGATGTGCTCCGACCACTTACTGCCGACCTAGCGCCCACTGCCGATGGCTAGTAGCTCAGTCCGTAGGGAGTTGGGTTGGGAACCGGAGGGCCAGAGGGTCTGAATCTAGACCCCTACCAAACACGGTCCAGTATGTAACCTACTAGGTGTGTGTGATGGAGACACTTGAAGCCTCCATGAACTCTGACAGTCGTCCTTTCACATCCCACTCTGGTACTGGAGTTAAAGTTGTGAAATTACCAATATTTGCATATTCATAGATACTGGATTTGTGAATGTGGCATAAGGAGAAGGTGTAGATGTCATTCTAAAAACATCGTGTAAGTATGTGTTTTATTGTAAAATCAACATGTATTTTGGAAAGCACTGACCAACAATCCTATCATGGGCTCCACATCTGGGACGCCTCAAAGTCTCAAAACAATGAACGCCACATTGCTCCCGATTGCTCAGACCATGTCGTGTGTGTGTGTGTGTGTGTGTGTGTGTGTGTGTGTGTGTGTGTGTGTTTGTGAACCATGTTTTACTACATTTGTGGGGACCAAAAACTGGGAATACAGTATACTTATGGGGTCCTGACAGCTTTGTGGGGACAAAATGCTGGTCCCCATAATGTTAAAGGGCTGTTTGATGGGGTTAAGACCTGCTTTTTAGGATCAGGGTTAAATTAGGTTATGGTTAGGGTTAGGGTAAGAGTTAAGACCTGGTTTTAGGATCAGGGTTAGAATTAGGTTAGGGTTAGGGTAAGGGTTAAGGTTAGGCATTTAGATTTGATGGTTAGGGTTAGGGTAAGGGGCTAGGGAATGCATTATGTCAATGACTGGTCCCCATAAAGATAGTGAGACACACTTGTGAGTGTGTGTGTGTGTGTGTGTGTGTGTGTGTGTGTGTGTGTGTGTGTGTGAGAGAAGTACTGCGGATAAAAGTGCTACACAAATGCAGCCTCGCATGTCATCAAAAAATCCATAAGAGAACGGCGTCCCACTCCATTTCCATTTGAAATCTCCAGAGCTCGGCGCGCTGATGCCTGCGTGCCAGAGCTCGCTGTCGCCATCTTCTCTCTCGTGTGTTAACATCATTAACTTATTCCCAGCAGCCTGACATTCAGAGATCAGCACCTTACACAGGCTGCAGCGTCGCCCCGCTTGGTATCCAGATGTCAAAGCTGGCATTTACACCAGAGTCTCACCGCTGCTAATGGAGGCTGTCGCTAGTGGAACCAAAGGTGGAGCCACCTGGGCTGCTAGCATTGGTGGCTAACAGACTGTGTGTGTGTGTGTGTGTGTGTGTGTGTGTGTGTGTGTGTGTGTAAACCAAGAGGAATTTCGATAAACCATATATATATATATATATATATATATATATATATATATATATACATAGTGTATGTATGTATGCATGTATGTATATACAGTATATTCAGACCCCTTTAAATTTTTTCACTCTTTGTTTCATTGCAGTATTTTTCCAAAAATCAAAAAAGTTCATTTTATTTCTCAGTAATGTACACTCAGCAACCCATCTTGACATAAAAAACAGAAATTTATAAATTATATGCATATTTATTATAAAAACAAAAACTGAAATATCACATGGTCATAAGTATTCAGACCCTTTGCACATGACCCTCATATGTAACTCAGGTGCTGTCTATTTCTTCTGATCATCCAAGATGGTTCTACACCTTCATTGGAGTCCAGCTGTGTTTGATTATACTGATTGGACTTGATTAGGAAAGCCACACACCTGTCTATATAAGACCTTACAGCTCACAGTGCATGTCAGAGCAAATGACAATCATGAGGTCAAAGGAACTGCCTGAAAGCTCATGACAGCCAATCAGGTGCTTGGCAAGGCACAGATCTGGTCAAGGTTGAAACAAAAAATTTCTGCTGCACTTAAGGTTCCTAAGAGCACAGTGGCCTCCATAATCCTCAAATGGAAGACGTTTGGGACGACCAGAACCCTTTAGAGCTGGCCGTCCGGCCAAACTGAGCTATACATGAGGGGAAACCAAGAGCCTTGGTGAGAGAGTTTCCAGGCAAAAACGGTATTAAAAGAACCCAATGGTCACTGTGGCTAAGCTCACAGACATGCAGGGGAGATGGGAGAAAGTTGTAGTAAGTCAACCATCACTGCAGCAATCCACCAGTCGGGGCTTTAAATGATTGGCCGGACTACTTTCAGTGCAAGACACATGAAAGCCCCAGTTTTTGCTAAAAACACCTGAAGGACTCCAAGATGGTGATAAATAAAATCCTCTGGTCTGATGAGACCAAGATAGAACTTTTTGGCCTTAATTCTAAGCGGTATGTGTGAGAAAACCAGGCACTGCTCATCACCTGTCCAATACAGTCTCAACAGTGAAGCATGGTGGTGGCAGCATCATGCTGTGGGGGTGTTTTCAGCTGCAGGGACAGGACGACTGGTTGCAATCGAGGGAAAGATGAATGCGGCCAAGTACAGGGATATCCTGGACGAAAACCTTTTCAGAGTGCTCTGGACCTCAGACTGGGCCGAAGGTTTACCTTCCAACAAGACAATGACCCTAAGCACACCGCTAAAATAACGAAGTGGCTTCACAACAACTCTGTGGCTGTTTTGAATGGCCCAGCCAGAGCCCTGACTTAAACCCAATTGAGCATCTCTGGAGAGACCTGAAAATGACTGTCCACCAACGTTTACCATCCAACCTGACAGAACTGGAGAGGATCTGCAAGGAGGAATGGCAGAGGATACCCAAATCAGATGTGAGAAACTTGTTCATCTTTCCCAGTGGACTCATGGCTGTATTAGATCAAAAGGGTGCTTCTCTAAATACTGAAAAAGGGTCTGAATACTTATGACCATGTGATATTTAGAAAGTTTTGTTTTTAATAAATATCCAAAAATTTCTAAATTTCTGTTTTTTCTGTCAAGATGGGTTGCTGAGTGTACATTACTGAGAAATAAAATGAACTTTTTTGATTTTTGGAAAAGGCTGCAATGAAACAAAAGAGTGAAAAATTTAAAGGGGTCTGAATACTTTCCGTACCCACTGTATATACAGTATATGTGTGTGTGTGTGTGTGTGAGTGTGTATATATATATACTGTATGTATGTATACTGTATATACAAATTTAAATGTATATATGTACAGTATATATACAAATGAATATATATGTATATATATATATACATCCATATGTATATATACATATATCTATATAAACACACTGTATATATACATAAATTTACACATATGTACATATACTGCACATATACAGTATATACACATATATAAGGAATTTTGATATATATATATATATATCAAAATTCCTCTCGGTTTACATACACACACACACACACACACACACACACACACACATACATACACAGACACACACACATACATACATACACACACACACACACAGTTTTGTCTTGACTTTGAAAATATGACAGCCAATCAGGTGCTTTCTTTAATTACTACTGTATACGCCTGTTGAAACAAAAATGTCGTGCATTGATGTAGTATTTTTTCGTTATCTCGTTGCCATGGATACATGAGGATGCAGAAACCATTTCCTAGACTCCCTCGGCGGATTGTGAAGCGGGACCCATTGTGGCCGTTTCCACGTGTATTAAACGGTATTAAACGGTATTCACGTGTGATCTGATCACCCGTTTGTGAGTAAGTGTAAACACAGACAACAAAGGGAGTAATAACATAATAATTGTTAAGGAAAATTCAATTAAGTTTAAATGATTAACGGACTACTTTAAAAGAAGAGTTATTAAATCTGACCAGTTTCCTGTGAAAAAGGTCCTGAGGGAACACTTGGTGGTAACTGTGAAAATACAGCAGTGTGTGTGTGTGTGTGTGTGTGTGTGTGTGTGTGTGTGTGTGTGTGTGTGTGTGTGTGTGAGCCCCTCAGAAGTGCAGCCGGGCCCTTTCATGCCTGACCGGACTCATTTCATCGCCTCAACGACTCGCTGCTCGTGTTAATGTTGTCAATAAGGACCTAACCCTGTTGATTCTACCCAGTGCTTCTACTGTGTGTGTGTGTGTGTGTGTGTGTGTGTGTGTGTGTGTGTGTGTGTGTGTGTGTGATTAAATGTCTTTTTCCAGTTGAAGTGCAGCAGTGTGTGTGTGTGTGTGTGTGTGTGTGTGTGCGCGTGTGTGTGATTAAATGTCTTTTTCCAGTTGAAGTGCAGCAGAGTGTGTGTGTGTGTGTGTGTGTGTGTGTGTGTGTGTGTGTGTGTGTGTGTGTGTGATTAAATGTCTTTTTCCAGTTGAAGTGCAGCAGAGTGTTGTGTTGTGTGTGTGTGTGTGTGTGTGTGTGTGTAGAAATGTTGTGTGTGTGTGTGTATCTATGGTAACAGCATGTCTGGTTTCACACCAGATACTTGATGATAGAAAAATCTTGAATCTTTGAATTGAATCTGATATTGTTAAAAAAAGCTCCAGTGGACATGGTCATTTTCTCCAGTGGAAATGTCCCCGTTCTCTAGTAGAAATGTCCCTGTTCTCTAGTAGAAATGTCTCCGTTCTCTAGTAGAAATGTTCCTGTTATCCAGTGGAAATGTCCCCGTTCTCTAGTAGAAATGTCCCCGTTCTCTAGTAGAAATGTCCCCGTTCTCTAGTAGAAATGTTCCTGTTATCCAGTGGAAATGTCCCCGTTCTCTAGTAGAAATGTCCCCGTTCTCTAGTAGAAATGTTCCTGTTATCCAGTGGAAATGTCCCCGTTCTCTAGTAGAAATGTTCCTGTTATCCAGTGGAAATGTCCCCGTTCTCTAGTAGAAATGTTCCTGTTATCCAGTGGAAATGTCCCCGTTCTCTAGTAGAAATGTCCCCAGTGGAAATTCTCCAGTGGAAATGTTCCTGTTATCCAGTGGAAATGTCCCCGTTCTCCTGTGGAAATGTTCCACTTCTCCAGTGGAAATGTTCCACTTCTCCAGTGGATATGTCCCCTTTCTCCAGTGGTAATGTCCCTCCTTCTCCAGTGGAAATGTTCCACTTCTCCAGTGGAAATGTTCCACTTCTCCTACAGTGGAAATGTCCCCCCTTCTCCAGTGGACATATTCCCCCAGTGGAAATGTCCCCCTCTCCAGTGGAAATTCCCCCCTCCTCCAGTGGAAATGTCCCCGTTCTCCAGTGGAAATTCCCCCCTCCTTCAGTGGAAATGTCCCCGTTCTCCAGTGGAAATGTCCCCTTTCTCCAGTGGAAATGTCCCCCCTCTCCAGTGGAAATTCCCACCTCCTACAGTGGAAATGTCCCCCTTCTCCAGTGGAAATTCCCCCTTCTCCAGTGGAAATGTCCCCCCCCCTTCTCCAGTGGAAATTCCCCAGTGGAAATTCTCCAGTGGAAATGTCCCCCCTTCTCCAGTGGACATATTCCCCCTTCTCCAGTGGAAATGTCCCCATTCTCCTGTGGAAATGTTCCACTTCTCCTACAGTGGAAATGTCCCCCTTCTCCAGTGGAAATGTCCCCCTTCTCCAGTGGAAATGTCCCCCCTTCTCCAGTGGAAATGTCCCCCTTCTCCAGTGGAAATGTCCCCCCTTCTCCAGTGGACATGTTCCCCCTTCTCCAGTGGAAATGTCCCCCCCCTTCTCCAGTGGAAATGTCCCCCTTCTCCAGTGGAAATTCCCCCTTCTCCAGTGGAAATGTCCCCCCTTCTCCAGTGGAATTGTTCCTCTTTTTCTTCTTCTCTGTTTTGGACGTCTTCATCAGACACAGGATGCTGGTTGCAGCCAACTACAGAAGACATCATGTCCCCTTCTCCCCACAATTCCCACTGACCTACAGTGGAAATGTCCCCCTTCTCCATTGGAAATTGCCCCATCCCAGTGGATTTTCCTTCAATCCTGCCATCTTTCACCTCTCTTTCCATTTTCTATCTTTCCCTTTCTATTCATTTCCTTCTCTTTTCTCTTTGCTTTTCCTCTCATTTTCCCGTTTCTATCATTTCATTTTTTCTCCTTGCCTTTTCTTTTTTGCTCTTTTCCTCCTCTCCTGTCCTTTCTACTTTTAATGTCCTCTTCTCCCTGCTTTGACCTCTCTCTACTCTTTTTACTCTAATATTTTTTCTTTCCTATTTCTGTCTCTCTTTGCTTTTGCTTTCCTCTCTTCTTTTCTCCTTTCTTTCTTTCTTTCTTTCTTTCTTTCTTTCTTTCTTTCTTTCTTTCTTTCTTTCTTTCTCTCTTTCTTTTCTCTTTCTTTAATTTCCTCCCCTTATTTATCCTCTCCTCTCCTTCTCTCCTCTCGTGTTTGATGACTCAGACTTGGTCCTGTCCTTTTCCGTCCTTTTTCCTGTCCTTTACCGTGCCGTCCTTTTCCCTTTCTTTCTTTTTCTTTCTTTCTTTCTTTCTTTCTTTCTTTTTTCTTTCTTTCTTTCTTTCTTTCTTTCTTTCTTTCTTTCTTTCTTTCTTTCTTTCTTTCCCTTATTTCTCCTCTCCTCTCTTTCCTTCCTTCCTTCTCTCCCTTTGTGTTTGATGTCTCTGTCCCAGAGCAGTCCTGGTTGTCCTGCCGTCCTCTCAGTGGATTTGTGTTGCTTCATAAAATGCCAGGATGTTGAGTCTCGTCTGCCAAATCACATGAATCGGCCGACGGCCGTTTGATTGCACCGCTGCCATCTGAGCATGATTAGATGCCGGAGCGGCCCGGCCCGGCCCGGCCCGGCCGGCTCCCCCCCATCAGCCTTCTTGCTCTCTCCCACAATCGCTCGGACGTCATAGCAACAGATGACGGTTTGATTACAGAGCGGATTTTCCAATTTATCGCCCCTCATGCCCCTCAGCTCTGTATCATGTTTCAATTAAATTGGGATTTGGAAGCAGTACCTCGAGTCAGTCCTCATAATTTATTAAGAGGAGCTATCACGCATGGAGGCGGTGACTGGAGGAGGTTGTTGGCATGATTCAGGAGCTCTGTGCCCCTCCGTGGGGAGAAGTGGCATCAGCAGGAAGTGGTTGTAATACCTGCCTGCCAGCGGCCAAATGCTGGTAAGATTAGGCTTCAGTGGAAAAACCAAAAAGGTTCAGCCCAACACTCTTGTCGCTTCACTTTTAAGATGTTAGAGAGTGATCAGTCTTTTGTCTTTACATCTGACCCTGAGCCACTAGAGCTGAGAGGTTCGAGAAGATATATTTATATATTGGGGCACCCCTGCTTCGCATATTTGGCTATAAATAAAGCGTTACAGTAGTCTAACCTGCTTGAGATGAATGCATGCACCAGTTTCTCAGTCAGTCAGTTTTTAGTGATGAAATGCAGTTTTGGTGATATTGGTAATCTGATTCCATAATTGAGAGCGGTATAAAAATAATGCCAAGGTTTCTGACTTACTTACTGTATTTCAGATAATCCAAGGCTGAATATATCTTTTTTTCTATGACTTTTAGGACCAACAACGAGAATCTCAGTCTTGTCTGTATTTAGCTTTAGAAAGTTTTTGGACATCCGTTAATACAGTTAATACTCGTTTGTTAACAGAGCTGAGATCACAAGGAAACTGAAATGTACAACTGTGTGTCATCGGCATATGACTGGTAGGATATATTTTTTTTTAATGATAATACCAAGCAGGAGATTGAAGAGCAATGGTCCAAAGACTGAGCCTTGTGGTACCCCAGGCCTCCTTTAATTGCAATTGGATGCAGTTTCTCTTAATAAACACCAGTGGTATTGTTATGCATTTAATGGCTTGATGCTGTATGTGTGTTTGTCTGTTGGCCAGGCTGTAGACTTTGCGGTCTGAGGACATACTTGGAGGATTGTGTTTTTGATTGCCATTGTTGATCTCTTGCTCAGTCAACGAGTCAGTCAGTGTGTTTGTAAGGTGAGTTGCAGAATTGACTCACCGTAAATGAAGCCGTTTAGTGCTGCAAGGCCTGAGTCACTGTCCATATGGCAGATCTTCTCAGATAGGTCAATCTTCCCCAGCTGTCCGACTTCACACTTGGCTTTGAATCATCCCTGCTCGCACGTCATGAAATCTTAAGTCAAGGGAAACAAAATGTGGACAAATGACAGGCCAGGCTCACCACTTCATCTTAGACTTCTTCTCTTTATTAATCCTTTTGGGATGACTCCCACAAGGAAATTGAAATCGGACTGCCATGTGGATTGATACCCATGAAGTTTGACGTGATCGGTCGTTGCTTAAAATGTAGCCGTGATCATCTCACTCCATCTTTTTATTTCCATGCATTGAAAGCAGGAACAGTTTAGTATCACATTTCACTTTGTCACATTTCTTGACTTCCCAAAAAAAAAGGCTTACTCTGTCATTTATACTGTAGTTCCAGCATTATTTAAATTATCTGTCACAGCTGGAGTGAGCAATAACTTGGGGAAAGTTGCACAAAGTAATAAAAGATTTAACCCAATTCCAGGACATTATTGTGCCACTTGATGCTTTTAGTAATTCTGTAAAAACTGTCTTCTCTCTCTCCAGACTCTAACATTATTAGTAGAAGCGAGCATACAGTAGTCCATCGAGAGGTGGATTAGTGTGTGTCTGCAGGGATTTTTGTCATGGTCAAGATGAAGCTGAGCCTGAAGAGGAAGCTCCTAATTTAATAAAGCATCTACGTACAGTACGTTCCAACTTTCACCTTTTGTCATGAGCTTTGCACAATCGCTAAGTGAGTTAGATACAAGCAGCTGAAATTAGTATTTTGGACCCCTGGACTAGACCTGGTCACAACATTTAGGCTAAAAATGTGTTTGTTTCAATAGAATTGCATCAATTAGAAAGAAAATCACCCATTTAGGCAAAATAATTCATCCTTTGTACTTTGAACTGTAGTTTGGGGAACTTTTACACATCGTTACACATCACTAATTATGAACTGTCTTCACAACACTGTATAGATAATAATGAACTTATTTTTATTAATGAACTATTTCTGTATCGTAATTAATGCAACACCAAGTGCTTTACATAAAAGCAAAGAAACATAACAAATACACCAAAAGGCAAAGTAATAGTAGATAAAAGTAATTGTTTAAGGACAGAAAATGTGATGGTGTGTTGGTTTTCAGTCCGACACAAGCACTGTCCACTCACCGGATGGAACTGGTTTGACTTATTGTCACACAAGTGGTCCCAATGTCAACCAGCCTCCAGTATGTTTTGTGTAGATGTGTGAGTTCATGTCCCTCGCCCATGTCACGTTTCCCAGAAGGGGGTTATACATCCCGTCTGGTCTGAGAGGATGTGACAGAGGGCAGGGGAACCAGCTGATGGAGATATTTTGTGTATGTGCGTGCATGCGTGGTATATTGACCTGGCAGGTGGAGCATGGATGTGGCGGCATAGTCTGTGATAAAAGAGACTTAATCAACTCATTTAAACCTCTGAGAGCCTGATTAACTCCTCACAGGAGCTACACCTCCAACTCCACTACATGCGAGTCTGGTTTACAGGGCAGTAGCTCTGTTTCCATCCACATGTTTTTATCCAAATTAAGTGATATTGAATGATAAATGCCTTGTTGAAACAGTGAAATTCGATGTAATTTCATGAATATCGACTCAAAGGAAATACGTTCGGTCTCATCTGATTTTCTCTTGATGATATTCGGCTTATGCGAATAACACTGATGGATTATTTGTTCGAATAAATAATGAATTGCGATTAAGTTTTAGGTCATTTTATGGTTGCAACCCGCCACAAAACGAAGAAGAAGAAGTTGTAGTTCATTTCCGCCCAGTATTTGCCCAATTTCTTTTTCCTTTCATATCATTTATTTTCATGTAATAGAGAAACGATTGTAGCTCCATAGCCCGCAGGCCTTCACCAAATCAACACTCAAAGGCAGACATGACCACAGCTACTATAACCCCCTTTTTTTTTTTTACATACAAAACACATGCACCTTCATTTATTGGATTATTAATTCAATTTTTGGACAAAGTTAGATATGTTGTTCATTTAGAACTGATGTTTTAACTATTGCTATATATCTATTTGGATTTTTTTCAATCTGAATTTTATTTTATTGTAAAATGGAGATCCTGTGGTAATAATATTGATGTTTTTCTCTACCCCAGTGATGGTTCAGTACATGATAACCTAATCACCATCAGATGTGTAACAAGGGGCGTGGCCTATAGAACTGGTTTGAAGAAGGACTGAGGGTCGAAACGTCATCAGAATAAAAAGAGAGAACCTTTATAGCCGTTACCACTGGCTGGCGCAAACACTGATCCTGATGACAAGGAAATTGTATTGATTGATTCTGATGTAAGAGTGCCCCTTTAAGATTTATTTTAGATTTATTTTCATTAGGACAATGCACAGTAATCAACATTTCTGTAAATGCGCCAGTGTTTAGGCAGTTGGCTAATTTTCAACAGTAGTCCTAGCATGCATGTTTTTATGGTGGGCAGAAACCGGAGCACCCGGAGGAAACCCGCGCATACACAGGCAAGGCAAGGCAGCTTTATTAGTAGAGCACATTTCAGCAACAGGGCAATTCTAAGTGCTTTAATTCACAAAAACAGTTAAAAAAATAAATAAAAACAGATAAAACACAAGAATAACAGTTACAGGGAAGTATAAGAAATGGGGAGAACATGCAAACTCCACACAGGAAGGCCCTTATACTTATATACCTTCAGCTTTCGGCACAGTTAAACCAACTTGATTGGTGAAAGTACGATGTGCCACTCTGTCGCCAGACAAGAGCCCGTCCATTATGCATAAGGCCAATGCTTTTTTTTTTTTCGGGCTGTCCTCAACTAAAGACATTCTTAGTCGATTAGATTCAATCCCCAGATCTGTGAAACTGAGTTTTTTCCACAAAGAATAATGCAAAACCCCCACTTTAAATGTTGTGTTTACCAGAGAGAAGTGCTCAGAAAACTCAGAGAAAAGCTCAGAAACTCCAAGAGTTTCTTGGAAATACTTGGTTGTGATATGTCACACAGATATATCGGGCATCAATCTGATATAGGTCCAATGCATTAACAATGATTTCCATATATTAATGTATCAAGCATCACACATTTAAAGGGCACCCTGGTCCCATTATAGTCTGCATTATGCATGCCTTAACTTGATAAAAGCTTATATGTTAATGCCTTTTTAATGACAGCGAACACAGCTGGAAACATTACTGCTAATTCGGCTCAACAGAGAGGATGAGTCTGGGATAATTGAGGTGAGCAGCGATCACACAGTGCCGGTGAGAATTAAAGCAGTCGCGGGTATTTCCATTCATTTTAAATGGGGGCGGGGCGTTAAGGCTGCGGCGGTGGGGGCCGCAGGG
>CM049371.1:38255019-38332519 GCA_026937815.1 Etheostoma perlongum
CCGCCTCCAGATGAGACAGGAGTTTGTTTTGGTAATGTTGCGAGGACGGGGACGGATGGTCATCACGGATGCAAACAGTTTGCTGGAGAGAAATGTCATGACGTTTCTAATTTGAACAGCTCTGGCAGGTAAACGCTTGAGCAGATCCCTTAATCTGCACATAAATCAGTCCGTGGGGGGAAGAGGGGCTGCAGGAGAGCCGGCTCGCCACGCAGAGCGAGGATCAGCGACGTCTCCGAGACAAATGAGCGGAGGCCAGATTAAACATTTTTAACCACAGGCACACAAGCCGGCAGGATTTACATGAAGCATCAATGTACTGTGGGATCTTCAGCATGTTGCCGTAGCCAAATACGCTCTGGTTTATGACTCAATTATTTCATTAATGCCTCTTTCAGTCAGAGGAAAGGGTTAAACTGGAGATTTACACTCCGTGGGTTAGTACAGGCTTTAGGTTCTGTTACTTTACAGGAGTTTTTTTATTCCATTTTAGGAGAATTTAGACACTTCATAGGATGTGTGCCGTATTTTTATTCTACTAGTAATCGGACGGCAGCAGTTACTTTGCACATTGTGATTTTGCTTTCAATGTGAGATAAGATCACCAAATGTTGCTCCAAAATCCTCCAAAAGTATCTCAGGGACAGTGAAAGAAATTGATTCCTGCATATTCGAGCAGGCCGGTCATGTGACGACCGCTCAAATGACAGTTAGAGGGCAACTAAGTTAATAGGACAAATGTTCAGCTTGTATTTACCTTCACAAAAGTGCTCGTTTTGCTGCTGACAGGCTCAGGTTATTATTCTAAGTGTCTGACAACATTACAGAAAAGATTTTAAGGAGGACGACCTTTCTGTTCAAGAGTAAGATCCTTTTTTTCAACATAAAAACATCTGCGGAATTGCGTTCGCTGAAGCCACCAAACTCCATGTAAATAATCAGTAATTTTAGCATCATATAACACACTTCATTCAAAGTCGATAGAAACTGAATAAAACTATGAAAAGCCATTTTGGGTCGTCTTTCCTCATTTCCAACCATCACAACTCTAGTTTTGGTTGAAATAAACACATAGCATACAGATTTACATGTGAACATAGGTCTGCTCTATACAAGGTAAAAGTATTGCTTTTTTAAATGGAGTCTGGTAGGTTTAGCGCTAGCGACCTCAGAGCTGTTTCTGGTAAAACAGAAAGGTCTCAAAGAGGTTTTAAAGGTCTATCTCTGTAGAGATTATTTCCATAATGTTGTCAGACACTTGGGACAGTTGGGTTTGGGTAAAGAAGAACGGGACAGTTGGGACCCATAGCTCCTGCTCTATATCATATGCACCATATGTCAAACACTCTATACAAGACATTTATACGTATGTATCATGCATAACACATATCTCCTCCATCACTACTTCTTCCATCCGTGACCGCTGTGACGTGTTGTCCACTGTCCTCCTGTGCAGGTACCTGGTGCTAGAGCACGTGTCCGGGGGGGAGCTGTTAGACTACCTGGTGAAAAAGGGCCGGCTAACTCCTAAAGAAGCCAGGAAGTTCTTCAGGCAGATCATCTCAGCCCTGGACTTCTGCCACAGCCACTCCATATGGTTTGTTACCTATCAATCCTAAATAATACGTCATTTATATCAGCAGGTTGTGTTTTTTCTAGTTGGTTGTCTTGTGGTCTGTTTTGAGAACACAGGATTTGCAGGCATTCTTTAGACCAGAGATCTTCAACAGGGGGTCCGTGACCCCTAGGGGGTCCTCGGAGTTACTGCAAGGGCACCGACAAAATATAATGTGATATAAAAAACCTTTTCCCTTTCAGCTAAGGGGTGTTATGCCAAAAAAAGCCTGGACTAGAGCCCGACCGATTTTTAAAATCTGATATATATAAAAAAAAAAGAAATTCAGAAACGCGTAACAAAACATAAACAGATTTCCCTAACAATAGTTATTTGTAGTTATTAATAAGTTCTCACTAAAATAATATGATAATAATTTGTTTTATTGTAACAACAGAACAGATCTTTAACTTTTTCTTATGTTTTTGTCCCTTTTTTTCAATGTTTGTCACTTTTTTTGACTTTTTCAACACTTATTAACTTTAGTTTTACAGTTATTTTCTGAATTTATGTTCAATAAACCTCATTTATAGGAAATTATACCTCATGTTTGAGTTAGAAAAGCAGAAATTAGGAATTATTGAGACTAAAATTAAAGGAATGGATGTTGATGATAATCACAGACTGGAATATGTCAACTTTTACTCAATACTATTTCAAAAACACTTCCATTTGTTTTACAATGCTATAACATTGAATAAGACGCCCCAAAATTAATGAAAGTAGAGATTTGTACTTGGCAAAAAGCTCGTTTTGGGTGGAATCAATCATGTTATTTTGGGGAATTAAAAAGAACATTGGTATAGGACAACATGAGGACAACATGAGGACAACATGGGGACAACATGAGGACAACATGAGGACAACATGAGGACAACATGAAGACAACATGAGGACAACATGAGGGTTAAATTTAAAAAATGGAGATGTAGTAGAGTAGCCTTAGTTAGCATCACAAACTACACTGAGTTTCTACTGAATTAAAAAAACTGAATTTTTCACCCTTGACAGTAATTTGCATGAGGTCAGTAAATATAAAACGCAGACAGAAAGAAACTTAGATAGAGAGATAGAGAGAGAGATAGATAGATAGATAGAGAGAGAGATAGAGAGATAGATATGACAGTTAGATAGATAGATAGAGAGATAGATTGATAGATAGAGAGATAGATAGATAGATAGAGAGAGAGATAGAGAGATAGAGAGAGAGATAGAGAGATAGATAGAGAGAGAGATAGAGAGATAGATAGAGAGACAGTTAGATAGATAGATAGAGAGATAGATTGATAGATAGAGAGATAGATAGATAGATAGAGAGATAGATAGAGAGATAGAGAGAGAGATAGAGAGATAGATAGTTAGATAGATAGATAGATAGAGAGAGAGATAGTTAGATAGATAGAGAGATAGATAGATAGATAGAGAGATAGTTAGAGAGATAGATAGATAGATATTTATTGATCCCAAGAAAAATGGGAAATTACGGTGTTCCAGCAGCATGTTCAGTCACACAGCATAGAATATAAATATAAATGAAATACTAGGAAAAAATATACATATACATACAATATACATGAAATAATAATAATAGGAATAAAATAAAAGAACAAATATTTGAATATATACAGGATGGGAAAACAAAAATGTGCAACTGCTTAAATAAAAAGCCTAAAATGTAAATAAACCAATTGTGCAGGTTGCACTTAGTGCAGTAGTGTGGTGTCCAAAGGCTCATCTAGCACCCAGTGGTGACATGTTAAAGAGTAGGCAGCACCTACAACAGTGTATTTTCTCAGAATTGTATCCGAGGTGGTATTTCCAGCAGGACTGGAGAGGCTGCCTCCTCTTCAGGCTCTTTCCTCGGCAGCTGTAGCCGGCGGCTGCGGCTCCTCTTCATCTCGTTTCATCTCGAGAGCCCCTTCAGTTTCTCAACGCCGCGTCTCTAAGAGCAATCGCACATCAGAGGAGTTCTGCCTCTGACTCTCTCTTTAGACGTCAATTGTAGAGCTTTGAAGGACCAGAACTTTGTTTTTCTGGAGGGAACTAGAGCCTAGAATAGCGATATATCGGGCCGATATTTACGCTTTTACTTGTATCGCCGATAGTTTTCCCCCGGCATTATTTCCAGACAGGCGTCCACAGGCAGCTTGTGTAGCTGGAGACGCTGCAGTTCATGTGTCTTAAAGTACAAATCAAGTACTTTATTTCAATGGCTACTTTTCAGGTTTATTTGTTTTCTTAAGTCATTTATATGTGTTGAAACAGGACATTTAGTGACAACCTGATTATATCAGTCTTATAATATGTCGACAAGCAGTGCATCACCAAGGCTGTGTTGCAGCTGTTGACCATGTGCAGTGCACCATCCATACAGTATGATGCACAGTGCACACATTATTTGGGCGATATATGAATGGAAGATGATAGCATAAGTGACATTGATCTGGGTTTTTGG
Organism: Etheostoma perlongum; assembly: GCA_026937815.1. Taxonomy (NCBI): domain Eukaryota; kingdom Metazoa; phylum Chordata; class Actinopteri; order Perciformes; family Percidae; genus Etheostoma; species Etheostoma perlongum. The sequence goes on from CM049371.1 coordinate 38,259,090, forward strand.
TTATGATTTTTTAAAGAAACGGCAGAGCAGATTCCGAAAACAAAGCCAGTGTGGCAGGGTATAATTTTGATGATGTAAAAAGTAGTTAAGGCTCCAAATATCGGCTCAAGAAAATCGGCAGCCCGTATCGGTAATCAGCTAAGGCTGATGGGAAAAATGAATCGGTGTCGGCACTAAACAAATCCATATCGGTCGATCCCTAGTCTAGAAGCTTTTAGCTTCTGGTTTTATATCCTGCCCTCATTTTGAGTAAAAGGGATTTCTGAAAAAGACTTGGACCTTCTGAACACCTGGAGTGCATTAGTTCTTCATGATTGGACTGTAATAAAGTAGCTTTTCGTGCAGAAAACAGTAGTGTAGGTGTGAATGCTTTCAGGACTAATTGTTTCCCATTTCACCCACACCACCTTCAGAGGCTGAAGCGTAAAAGCAGAGTGCCTACAAATGTCAGGATCTACTTTATTCAAACTATTATTTCACATGAAAGAAGCAAAAGCATAAAGCAGCAAAAGAAAACAGTCAAACAATGTGCACTTTGCTTTGAGGAATATAATGATTAAAGTTGTTTAGCCCAAGTTGTCCTGACTTACATATATGCATATATTACATATTCAACACACTGATATCAGAGAATCGTCTCGGGTTACGTATGTAACCCTTGTTCCCCAAATAAGAGGTATAAGTAATTGACATATAGGCGTTCCCATAAGAGTGTATAAGTAATTGAATATATCGAAGGGGAACCAAATACAGAGTGCACGCATTGCATACACTTACTTTGTCTTTACTTACATCCATCAACTCTCTACACAACACACACAGAACATGAGATGTCTGACGTTGATTTAAATGGAAATGGCCTTTCTATCCATTTTATTTCTATGGCTCAGACATATGGAAGCAAATAAGAGGTATAAGTAATTGAATATATGGAAGCAAATAAGAGGTATAAGTAATTGAATTTTAACAGCCACTGAATATTTATATTGCTAACTATTTTATTTTGAAAACCATATAGCTGTATTTATTTGTTCTCAATTAAATCTTTTGAAAATTAAAATATGAAATTTCTTGATTTGGAATTTCCAAAAGCTGAATTTGAATCTATTTATCTTTCCAGTGGTCACAAATACCAATCCAAAAGTTTCAGAATGTGATTGTTTCTGACGGTACACACAGCCAAAGGTTTATGTCAGGTGCAGAGAAGGTCATTTTCAGCCACAGCTTCATCTGTTCCCTCTCTTCCTTCTGTTTCCTCTCCTGTCGTCCTCCAGCCACAGAGATTTGAAGCCGGAGAACTTGTTGTTAGACGAGAAGAACAACATCAGGATAGCAGACTTTGGCATGGCGTCTCTGCAGGTCGGGGACAGTCTGCTGGAGACCAGCTGTGGGTGAGTGCAACAAGTCCTAACCAGTACATCTCCGGTCTTCACACCCAAGGCCCAAGTCCTTCTCCTCTCTTTGATACTTTTCTAAATGTACTCAATGGGAATAGGGCTGCACTGTATAAGAATAATAACTCATTGTGATAACTTTGACTGATATTGCGATTGTGATATGATTTACGATATTGGAGGAAATGACCATTTTGTGTCATTATTGTCATTTTTATTTTTTTTATTTTAGAAATTTTATACTTGATTTTTTCTTAAAGGGTAACTACCGTTTTCTTGACTTTGGTCCAGTATTAAGCTGCAGTCGGCAGCGGAGAAACAAGCTACAATGTAAGTTAATAGGGGAAATGTCCAGCTTGTATTTACCTTCACAAAAGTGCTAGTTTTGCTGCTAACATGCTCAGATTATTATTCTAAGTGTCTGACAACATTATGGAAAGGATTTCTAAGGAGGTCGACCTTTCTGTTAAAGAGTAAGATCCTTTTTTTAAACATAAAAACATCCGTGAAATTGCGTTCGCTAAACCCACCAAACTCCATGTAAATAACCAGTCATTTTAGCATCGTACAAAACACTTCATTCAAAGTTGACAGAAACAATATAAAACTATGAAAAGCTGTTTTGGGTCGTCTCTCCACTTCTCCAACCATCACAACTCTAGATGTGGTTGAAATAAACACATAATATACAGATTTACATGTGAGAATATGTTGGCTCCATTCACGCTAAAAGTATTGCTTTTTTAATTGGAGTCTGGTGGGTTCTGCGCTACTGACTTCAGAGCTGTTTCTGAGTAAACAGAAAGGTCTCAAAGAGGTTTTAAAGCTCTATCTCTGTAGAGATCCTTTCCATAATGTTGTCCAACACTTAGAATATTAATCTGACTCTGTCAGCGGCAAAACGAGCACTTTTGTGAAGGTAAATGCGAGCTTGACAGTTGCCCTGTTAACTTACATGGTAGCTTGTTTCGCCGCTGCTTAATACTGAATGCAATGTCAAAGATTGTTGTTCCCATCAGTCACTTAGACATAAAAACATAGGAACGGGTATGGTAGTAACCCTTTGAGTCTGTAGGATACAATTTGTAGGCTGGGCGTCTCTGCAGCACCACATACTTAATTCTGAATAATTTGACACATGGCCCTAGATTTTTGGGGGGAGATGCAGGGGATATGTTCTGGCAGATGGTCCCCCAGAGCCCCTCGGTTATAATGTCTGTCCCCCCCCCATGTTGAAGCAAAAGCTACGTCCTTGGTTTGACAAGGTTTTTGAATTTTCCTTTCTTTTTCAATGTGTTTGTCTCTTTTTCCGACATTCCAAAATAAAATCATTCACACACAAGTTATTTTACAGAAATAATATCTGAAGCTCGTCTCTGAGTTCAAACAGATAAATGCACGATTAACTGTTAGGAGCAACGGCAATTTTTTAGATGTTTCTGTCGCTTTATTTTTTAATACACAATCTCATGTTGAACACAAAGTTACGCCCTAGACCGTAGGTGGTGCCCAAAATGCCTTGAAGGTGCAGCGGCGAAGCCTTGTGATGTCAGAAGAAACACACCGGCGGCCCAGTGAGCTTTGTTGTGTAACGATGCTGTGAGTGTGGAAACAGTAGAAAGCTTTCAACATGTGAGGTCCTGGTTGTTTGTTCCGCAGGCTTCTTGAAAGCTCTGTAGGATCCCGGCGCCTCCAGTGTGTCTCGCTCACCTCAGCTTCACACAGTCAGTCATGTGGAACAAGCAAGAGAGAGAGGAACATGGAGTTACTGGGCAAAATGTCACTCATTAGTCCTTATTATAATTCAGTACAGGCAGCGGAACCACTCGAAATAATGCAGCGGAGTTGGAAAAGTTGAAAAATGCAATTTCACACATCATTTTGGATTGGTTGTTATCACCATATCTGTGTCTAAAATAGTGAAAAACGCGAGAGAAGATAATAAATACATAACACTCAACAAGCTTAAAAGACAAAACTCGCTAAAGAAGAAGTCATCCGACTACAATCATTCGATCTGAGAAAAGTCTTTTAGTTTGTTTTGATGATTTTATGTTCATTCGGTGTGGTGCTGCCCAAAATGGCTTGGGTTCTGCACCGGAACCTAATAATGGCAGGGAAAATCCTTCATATATATATATATATATATATATATATATATATATATATATGTACTGTGATCCGATCAGAGTACAGCCACTTGCCCTTGTCACATGACCAATTAATATTTCCATGACGACTATCCTAAATTCTGACACCATGGAAACAACGCTGGATTTTTTTTTTTTTAGTCCCAGACTAAGCCTATAGAAATATAAAATTGGGTATACAATTTGTTTAAAAAGAAAACAAGTGAAATGAATAATGAATTGATGTTTTATTTAGCAGAATTACATTTTGTTGTTCTATCTTATCCAATATTTCCTATATTTATGAGCCTGTATTTTAAAATGCCCTTAAACTAGTCCATAAAATTTAGATTCGGGCTAGTCCACACAGCATTACGGTATGGGAGAAGAACGTGCTCTGGTTTATCGGCATTTCTTTAAACCAATCACAATTGTCTTGGGCGGGGCTAAGCGCCGGACGGAGCCACGGTGCCGCTGCTAAATAGTCTCGGGTAGGAGGTTGTTTTGGTGTGTATGTAAATAAGTAGTTTGAGTTGTCAACAGAGACTCAGATTGGACAGATAGTCTAGCTAGATGTCTGTATTTACCCTGCAGAGACCTGAGGACCAGGTAACCATAGTCCTCAGATTGGACAGATAGTCTAGCTAGATGTCTGTATTTACCCTGCAGAGATCTGAGGACCAGGTAACCATAGTCCTCAGATTGGACAGATAGTCTAGCTAGCTGTCTGGATTTACCCTGCAGAGACCTGAGGACCAGGTAACCATAGTCCTCAGAAATCAGCCTCATTTAGAGCGCCCGACACAAAGACTAGCTAGCGGGGTCTGGACATCCGAAAAGGCTGCAAAAAGACAAGTAAAAATGCAAAGAAAAGGCGACAAAAAAGCAGCAAAAAGACAACAAAAATGTTATGAATAGGCGACAAAAGGCTACAAAAAGGCGACAAAAAGACGGCAACACAATGACGACAAGAAAAAGGTGACGAAAAGGCAGCAAAAGCAACAAAAAGCAACAAAAAGCCAACAAAAAGTCAACAAAAAGCAACAAAAAGTCAACAAAAAGCAACAAAAAGCAACAAAAAAGGATATGGCACACTGAGTGGAGATTCTTCTCCACACCTCAGGGATGCCGACAGTTTTGAAGAAGAACCTCTGATGGATCCTGTAAATATCTCTGGGACATGTCTCCTGGAGCAGGAAGGATGAACGTTTGCTCTGGTATAATTAGATTGCAGTAAGTGTGTTTGAGGAGTTCAGACCGACTGGTTTCACATACATTAGCATAATTAAGCAGGACGCTGGCAGTGATGGAGTGTGTGTTTGCTGTGGGAGGCGCGCTTCATTTGCCGTGATGAATCCTCGCCAGTGAGATTACTCCATCATTCAGAAGACGCACGGATCTCCGACCAACGTTGGGAAAATCAGAAGCATTTGTTAAAATCCCCCTCCACTTAAAATTATTTTTGTTATCTTCATGCTTCATGTCCCCTTAAAATGTCCAACGTTTACTCTACTGACTGATTTCTGTGCACAGATTGTTGCTAGAGAGGCTCTCCTCAAGTCAGAGATTAGGGGTTTTTGCCTGATCTTCTGGTAGCCCGGTCCTACCAGACTCTGGTCCATCAGCCTGGTCCACCAGACTCTGGTCCATTAGCCTGGTCCTACCAGACTCTGGTCCATCAGCCTGGTCCTACCAGACTCTGGTCCATTAGCCTGGTCCTACCAGACTCTGGTCCATTAGCCTGCTCCTACCAGACTGTGGTCCATTAGCCTGGTCCTACCAGACTGTGGTCCATTCTGGTCCTACCAGACTCTGGTCCATTAAGCCTGGTCCTACCAGACTCTGGTCCATTGGCCTGGTCCTACCAGACTCTGGTCCATTAGTCTGGTCCTACCAGACTCTGGTCCATTAGCCTGGTCCTACCAGACTCTGGTCCATTAGCCTGGTCCTACCAGACTCTGGTCCATTAGCCCGGTCCTACCAGACTCTGGTCCATCAGCCTGGTCCTACCAGACTCTGGTCCATTAGCCTGGTCCTACCAGACTCTGGTCCATTAGCCTGCTCCTACCAGACTGTGGTCCATTAGCCCGGTCCTACCAGACTGTGGTCCATTAAACCAGACTCTGGTCCATTAGCCTGGTCCTACCAGACTCTGGTCCATTAGCCTGGTCCTACCAGACTCTGGTCCATTAGTCTGGTCCTACCAGACTCTGGTCCATTAGCCTGGTCCTACCAGACTCTGGTCCATTAGCCTGGTCCTACCAGACTCTGGTACATTAACCTGGTCCTACCAGACTCTGGTCCATCAGCCTGGTCCTACCAGACTCTGGTCCATCAGCCTGGTCCTACCAGACTCTGGTCCATTAGCCCGGTCCTACCAGACTCTGGTCCATCAGCCTGGTCCTACCAGACTCTGGTCCATTAGCCTGGTCCTACCAGACTCTGGTCCATTAGCCTGCTCCTACCAGACTGTGGTCCATTAGCCCGGTCCTACCAGACTGTGGTCCATTAGCCTGGTCCTACCAGACTCTGGTCCATTAGCCTGGTCCTACCAGACTCTGGTCCATTAGTCTGGTCCTACCAGACTCTGGTCCATTAGCCTGGTCCTACCAGACTCTGGTCCATTAGTCTGGTCCTACCAGACTCTGGTCCATTAGCCTGGTCCTACCAGACTCTGGTCCATTAGCCTGGTCCTACCAGACTCTGGTCCATTAGCCTGGTCCTACCAGACTCTGGTCCATTAGCCTGGTCCTACCAGACTCTGGTCCATTAGTCTGGTCCATTAGCCTGGTCCTACCAGACTCTGGTACATTAACCTGGTCCTACCAGACTCTGGTCCATCAGCCTGGTCCTACCAGACTCTGGTCCATTAGCCTGGTCCTACCAGACTCTGGTCCATTAGCCTGGTCCTACCAGACTCTGGTACATTAACCTGGTCCTACCAGACTCTGGTCCATCAGCCTGGTCCTACCAGACTCTGGTCCATTAGCCTGGTCCTACCAGACTCTGGTCCATTAGCCTGGTCCTACCAGACTCTGGTCCATTAGCCTGGTCCTACCAGACTCTGGTCCATTAGCCTGGTCCTACCAGACTCTGGTCCATTTTTTAGTCCAGAGAGTCTGGCCACTCTGCATTGACCGGTGTAAACTTCATTGAAGGCGGGTCGTCTGTTGAAGTTTAAAACTATTGGATCTGGATCTGCCCAGAGCCGATCTGGATCTGCCGTAACCAATCGCTAACGTTGGTCGTGACGTCGGATTAGTTAGTGTTACGTAGTGTTGAAAACGTCAAAAGTGTTGAAAAAGGGACAAAAACATAAGAAAAAGTTAAAAACATCGATTAAAAACTTTAGTGTTGATTAGATGTTGCCTTTCTTTAAATAAATAATTTCTTATGCTGCACTGTAACTTTTATTCTTGTGTTGTATGTGTCTTAATGTTCTTATTTTTAACTGTTTATTCACGTCTTTTATCTGTTTTTATTATTTTTTTTAACTGATTTTGTGTAAAGCCCTTTGAATTGCCCTGTTGCTGAAATGTGCTCTACTAATAAAGCTGCCTTGCCTAGTGGTGGTCACATTTTGGAATTGGTCATATGTTACCCAACAGCGTAAGCCATCATCACTGGAATTTAGTTCGAGGCCATTTCATTTTGAGTTACATAATACTGAAAAAAAATAATCCACAATAAAAATCAGGCAATGAAAGTCTTGTATTTTCATGGATTTCCGGGGAAAGTGGTTCCTGTTTCTTCTTCTGAGTGCGTTATGTCAGAAGGTTGTGCTTATGCTTCACCTGATTGCCAGTCTTCACCTGATTGAGTGTGTGGTGTTGTGTAATGCTGTGAGTCCTTTCCTCCATAACCTCCTCTCTTTGGCTCTTTCCCAGATCTCCGCACTACGCCTGCCCAGAGGTTATCAGGGTAAGTGCTGTGTTTCTTTCGTTCAGTAATAGCAGCTCCGACTGCACTCTCCACAATGGCTCTTACATCACTGCTCCATCCTCTCTGCATTCATTCACTCGCTGCTCCACTCAGTTCAAATACACTCTGCACACATAAAAGAACAGCTATTTGTCCCGCAGTCTCGCATTTTCTTTGTCCATTTTGTTCCCTTATTTCCTTATTTTTGTCTTATGGACAGCAAACAAGCCTATGTTTGGTTTGAACTACTGTTTTTTTTCAATCTGGTCCCTATTTTGACAGACGGGAACAACTGGACTTAGACTTAGACTTACACTTACACTTAGACTTAGACTTACACTTAGACTTAGACTTACACTTACACTTAGACTTACACTTACACTTACTTAGACTTACACTTACACTTAGACTTAGACTTACACTTAGACTTACACTTAGACTTAGACTTAGACTTAGACTTACACTTAGACTTAGACTTACACTTAGACTTACACTTACACTTAGACTTACACTTAGACTTACACTTACACTTAGACTTAGACTTACACTTAGACTTACACTTAGACTTACACTTACACTTAGACTTAGACTTACACTTACACTTAGACTTAGACTTACACTTAGACTTAGACTTAGACTTACACTTAGACTTAGACTTAAACTTAGACTTACACTTACACTTAGACTTAGACTTACACTTACACTTAGACTTAGACTTACACTTAGACTTACACTTACACTGAGACTTACACTTACACTTACACTGAGACTTACACTTACACTGAGACTTACACTTACACTGAGACTTACACTGAGACTTACACTGAGACTTACACTTAGACTTACACTTAGACTTACACTTAGACTTACACTTACACTTAGACTTACACTTAGACTTAAACTTACACTTACACTTAGACTTACACTTAGACTTACACTTAGACTTAGACTTACACTTAGACTTACACTTAGACTTACACTTAGACTTACACTTAGACTTACACTTACACTTAGACTTAGACTTAGACTTAGACTTAGACTTACACTTAGACTTACACTTATACTTACACTTACACTGAGACTTACACTTAGACTTACACTTAGACTTACACTTAGACTTAGACTTACACTTAGACTTACACTTACACTGAGACTTACACTTAGACTTACACTTAGACTTACACTTAGACTTAGACTTACACTTAGACTTAGACTTAGACTTAGACTTACACTTAGACTTACACTTAGACTTACACTTAGACTTAGACTTAGACTTACACTTAGACTTAGACTTACACTTAGACTGAGACTTACACTTACACTGAGACTTACACTTAGACTTACACTTAGACTTACACTTAGACTTACACTTAGACTTACACTTAGACTTAAACTTACACTTACACTTAGACTTTAGACTTACACTTAGACTTACACTTAGACTTACACTTAGACTTAGACTTACACTTAGACTTAGACTTACACTTAGACTTAGACTTACACTTAGACTTACACTTAGACTTACACTTAGACTTACACTTAGACTTACACTTAGACTTACACTTAGACTTACACTTAGACTTAGACTACTCTTTATTAATGCTTTTGGAATGACTCCCGCAAGAAAATTGGAATTTCCAGCATCCGTTTTAGCATGAATACATGTGTGATATATATTTATATACTATATGTGTGTATATGTGTGTATATGTGTGTATATGTGTTTGTTGTGTTATGGTTGTCTTGCTACTGAATGCCTAAAATTTCCATCAGGATGAATATAGTATCCATCTATCCATCTATCTATCTATCTAAATACCAAAACATTGGGAGGGACAATTCAGCAACACGTTGAAAAAAAAGGGACATGTCCTTAATGTCCTTACTCCTATCTATGCCTGCAGCTTGCCTACAAGTCATAGTTATCGGTAAATGATGGTGGAGACTTAAACAGATGACGAGTCCAATGATTTCAGGTTAACGGCATTTATTCAGACAGTGAACACACTCTCTGCATGAGAACGACTCCTGGACATCAGAATAACTGCTTTTATTGTGTTTTATTGGCAGTGTTACCTTCAAACTACTCCTTACATGGAAGACACTTCTAATAGATTCACACATTCCAGTCGATTCTACACTGTGGGACAGGGTTACCTCAAAACTAACCCTTTTGTGGAAGATCCTTAGAATAGATGAAATACATTTGACAACGTGCATGCTTAAATATTCCACCTATCAGTCATTTTTTTTGGAAATGACAGTACAGTAGATGAAGAAGGTTTGGTACATCCGAAAAAGAAAATTCAAAGACATCCCAAAATAACTCCTGCAATGCAGTCAGCATTGCAAATTGCTGATGTTGACGTTGTAGGTCCATCCATATACGGGCGAGCCAAAGCTCACAGCAGTCGGAGTGAGTTACAGTGTGTAAAACAGAGTTGAACGAAGAGTTTATGTTGTCTCATCCCTGTCTCTGTCTGTCTGAACCAGGGGGAGAAGTACGACGGGAGGAAAGCCGATGCATGGAGCTGTGGAGTCATCCTGTTTGCACTTTTAGTGGTGAGTGACTGAACAGCAGTGAATAAAGCCACCTTGTTCCTTAAAGTGGATATCTTTGGTTGATTGGTCCAACTTAGAAGTCCCGCCCCCCCATGCAAAACATTAGCTACATTTCCGTCCACGTGTCCATCGAATTATCTGAAGTTCGGTAAAAAAAAACTCCTGGTAATAAATCTGGTGAAAGTGTGTTTCCATCCAACGGCTTTAAAGCTGATAAAAAGCTGGTGATGACGTCACATAACGCTGTTTTAGGGAAAGATTGGTATATCGGATTGATTTGAGACATTTTAAGGTGTTTCCATTAATTTTCACTGAATCACAACATTCAACAACAACAAAGAGTTTCTAGACAAAATGGCTGCCGTCTCCATCACATGATCACTATGGGACAACATCACATGATCACTATGGGACAACATCACATGATCACTATGGGACAACATCACATGATCAATATGGGACAACATCACATGATCACTATGGGACAACATCACATGATCACTAGGGGACAACATCACATGATCACTATGGGACAACATCACATGATCACTATGGGACAACATCACATGATCACTATGGGACAACATCACATGATCACTATGGGACAACATCACATGATCACTATGGGACAACATCACATGATCAATATGGGACAGGTTGTCATAGAGCTCATGTTCCAGCTGATAGGACATATCGAGCTATAATAAGAAAACAACGATGCCATCAACACATCGCTATGACGATGCAGATGCAACTTGTCTTTTATTGTCCCCCCGGCACCGCTGCGACTCTTTTTTGAGACATGTCTCTCTGTTTGAGCGTCTTCCATTTCCATTTGGAGAAAAAACAATTGGTAAAATAACTTTTTTTTTAAAAAGACAAATGTCAATAAAAGTGACTAAAATGTGAACAAATGTAAAATAAAGTGACAAAAATTTCAAAAAATGACAAACGTAAAAAAAAAAAAAAAAAGCTTAAAAAATTTGGGGAAAACCATAAACATTTCAAAAGGCTCAGAAAAAGTCTACAAACGTTGAAAAAGTGACAAAATCATTGGGGAAAGCCACAAAAGGTTTGAAAAAGACGACCATAATCTTGATAAAAGGGTTTTTCATTTTAAATTTTGACTCAGAAAAACACAAATTTTCCGGTGGGCGTGAACACAACACGAGGGTTAAATCACAAATATGGGTTTCGGACATCGGTCCGGACTTTTAGGTGTGAAAACGACCTTAAATGCTGAATTTGTGAACCACGGTGACGTGAAGTCTCTGAAATCTTTCGACACAAACACACTAGCTGGGAATGAAAAGGAACATCCAAATACTTCATTTGACAGGAACGTGTGTGTGTTATAAATACAAAAATCTTAAATCTGTGCGTCTGCTTTTTATGGAAGCAGCACTCGTGTGTGTGTGTGTGTGTGTGTGTGTGTGTGTGTGTGTGTGTGTGTGTGTGTGTGTGTGTGTGAGTGGATGCTGTAATGTCGTGAAACGTCTCGCTGGAGGACAGACGTCCTGTTCTTGTTCATGCAGTGTGTGTGTTTTACACCAGGTGGGATTGAACTAAAGATAGGAAACACACTGTGTACCAATAAAACATTGAAAACCACATTATAAATTAAATGAGTTCAGAAATGAAAATGTCCCGCCCTGACTAACACGCCTTTACCATGGTTACAAGGTGTTCATCTTTTCTATTCAGATCCATGGAGTTTTAGAAATAGTGCCTGCTTGGACTGTTTCTCCAGAACCATGTACCCCCCAAATTACTCACTCAGGGACCCCAAAGTACTTACTACAATATACTGCCTGGCTTTTGTCTTTTATATTCTAGTTTTGGCAAAAAAAAAAGCCTTTTTAGGCTATGTTCACACTGTCATCGCCGCATTAACGCTCACTTTTTTTGCCTAAACTTAACCGGAGTGTCCGCCAAAATGGCCGGCAGATCGCGGTGCTCTTGTACTGGAGCCCAACCGATATATCGGATGATATTGGGCATTTGAAAAACTATCGGTATTGGCATTTATAATGGCTGATAAAAAAAGTAATGTATATGCATTTAGGTCCCAGTTTACCACTCTAGCCCCTGAACGCCACATTTACCAACAGATATAGAGAGACCAGATGTGTGCCGTCGTAGGGCCAAAAACCGCTGCTTTCCTGAGAGGATGTTGGATTTAATCTGAAAAAATCAGAAGAAATGCATGCTGGTTTTTCATTGCGTGTGAAGCAGAGACATGAGACCGGTGTCCTTCAGCACATACACATCCAGTCACGTAGAAATTAGACTCAAGAACAGTTTCTTCCCAAAAACCAGAACCACTCTGAACTCACACATGCACTGACCCCCCCTTACTTACTTACTTATATATAATACCAAAAAAGACACTGGAATTCTGTGCAATTTCATTACTGTGCAATATTTAATACTCAGGACCTTTTGATACACCACTAACTATTTTTTTATTTTATTTTATTTTACCTTTATTTAACCAGAAAGAAAACTCATTGAGATTAAAAATCTCTTTTCCAAGAGCGTCCTGGCCAAGATGAACAGCAGCACAAACAACAAGGTTGCAGACATATAACAAATAACATAAAACACTTTATACTGTTAATAAATAGTGAATAAAATATCTAAATTTCAACAATAGTGAATAACAACAAGGATCGACTATAGTATTATTATTATTATTCTTACTACTTTACTACTATACTGTAGTTGCTCTCAGGAACTGTGCACTTCTTCTTCTGCACTACTTACATTTGATATTTTATATTTTTGAATTTGGTTTTGACACTGTGAAGGTGCTTCAGTCTCGTTGCACAGGTACTGCGCTTGTGTATAATGACAATAAAGGCTTTCTACTCTACTCTAAATGACAACGGCCCTTCATATCAGCAGCGTTGTAATGCGTCAGTGACAAGTGAGCGGCCAGAGAAGGAACTGTCTGTGCACACATGCGTGCTCTCCTGTTGATTAAGATGCAGCGCGTAACACAGTCATCGTGTGAAGATAAATCTCTCCAATTGTGTTGATTTTGATTACCAACGCAGCGCCAGTGGCCATCTGGCTCCGTCCTGCTCCTTTTCAATGAGGAGGGAAACTGTATCAGTCATCTCGTCACTGAGCGCGCTCCCCAGCTGGTGAGCAGAGGCAGAGCCGACTGGCTGCGATACAAACCGCTTCATCATCACTGACATGTACTGTGTATATATACACGGTATGTGTGTATATATATATATATATATATATATATATATATATATATATATATATATATATATATATACACACAGTATATGTCATATATCGCTCACAAACTGCTTCTAGTCCTCCTCTTTGTCCAAATCCGAGACTATTCTCCCCGGAAAATCCCAGACATCGTTTAAACATGCAGCAATTACGACTAGAAATGTTCGCATACCGATACCATTATCGGTAAAGCCTCCGAGACTGACTAAATGCTGGTGATGGTATCGGAAAGTACTGGAGTTCATGGACCAATCCGATAACAACAGGCGTTGTAGGCGTCCTCTTAGAATGCAACACCATCATAACACGTAGTAGAGCGTCCTCTGGTGGACAGACTATGCAACGCCATCACTAACGTCCTCTGGTGGACAGACTATGCAACACCATCACTAACAGGGACGTTGTAGAGCGTCCTCTGGTGGACAGACTATGCAACGCCATCACTAACAGGGACATTGTAGAGCGTCCTCTGGTGGACAGACTATGCAACGCCATCACTAACAGGGACGTTGTAGAGCGTCCTCTGGTGGACAGACTATGCAACGCCATCACTAACAGGGACGTTATAGAGCGTCCTCTGGTGGACAGACTATGCAACGCCATCACTAACAGGGACATTTGTAGAGCGTCCTCTGGTGGACAGACTATGCAACGCCATCACTAACAGGGACGTTGTAGGCGTCCTCTGGTGGACAGACCTCTAACAGGGGTGGACAGACTGGTGGACAACGCCATCACTAACAGGGACGTAGTAGAGCGTCCTCTGGTGGACAGACTATGCAACGCCATCACTAACAGGGACGTTGTAGAGCGTCCTCTGGTGGACAGACTATGCAACACCATCACTAACAGGGACGTTGTAGAGCGTCCTCTGGTGGACAGACTATGCAACGCCATCACTAACAGGGACGTTGTAGAGCGTCCTCTGGTGGACAGACTATGCAACGCCATCACTAACAGGGACGTTGAGAGCGTCCTCTAGTGGACAGACTATGCAACGCCATCACTAACAGGGACGTTGTAGAGCGTCCTCTGGTGGACAGACTATGCAACACCATCACTAACAGGGACGTTGTAGGCGTCCTCTAGTGGACAGACTATGCAACGCCATCACTAACAGGGACGGTGTCCTCTGGTGGACAGACTATGCAACACCATCACTAACAGGGACGTTGTAGGCGTCCTCTGGTGGACAGACTATGCAACACCATCACTAACAGGGACAGTCCTCTGGTGGACAGACAACACCATCACTAACAGGGACGTTGTAGAGCGTCCTCTGGTGGACAGACTATGCAACACCATCACTAACAGGGACGTTGTAGAGCGTCCTCTGGTGGACAGACTATGCACGCCATCACTAACAGGGACATTGTGCGTCCTCTGGTGGACAGACTATGCAACGCCATCACTAACCTCTGGTGGACAGACTATGCAACGCCATCACTAACAGGGACGTTGTAGAGCGTCCTCTGGTGGACAGACTATGCAACGCCATCACTAAAGGGACGTTGTAGAGCGTCCTCTGGTGGACAGACTATGCAACGCCATCACTAACAGGGACGTTGTAGAGCGTCCTCTGGTGGACAGACTATGCAACACCATCACTAACAGGGACGTTGCAGAGCGTCCTCTGGTGGACAGACTATGCAACGCCATCACTAACAGGGACGTTGCAGAGCGTCCTCTGGTGGACAGACTATCCAACGCCATCACTAACAGGGATCACAACCATAAGGCATGAATGAAGACAATTTGAAAATGTAATGGAAACCTAGATCTTCTTGTGTCTCGGTGAGAGATGATGAGTGGACTACGAGGGGGAATAAATAGCAGAGGGAGAGTTATGTGAGCTGATTCTCATTTGTTCAGTATGTCGCATCTCTGCAAACTGAGTAATGTACACAATGAAACAGTCAGCACACATACAGCACATATAGTTACACCAGAGTGGTTAGAACCAGACATCTTCTTCTGGAAACGCTTTGTTGACTGTGAGATAACCCGTCTTTCCTCCTCTCTGGTTCCTCCAGGGCGCCCTGCCTTTCGACGATGATAACCTGAGGAATCTTCTGGAGAAGGTGAAGCTGGGAGTTTTCCACATGCCTCACTTCATCCCTCCTGATTGTCAGAACCTTCTGCGCGGTATGATTGAAGTGGACGCCGGCAAGAGGCTCACGGTAAGAGAGGGCTACAATCATCTCTCAGCAGAGTTGTGCTCGCTTTGCCTTCGTACAGTCTGGGCTGCCGCCTCCGGGACTGCTCGGGCTAAATTTAGCACAAGTGCCCCGTGAGTGGCCCTGCAGCATCTGCGCTCTGCATCACATCTTCTCATCTCAGGCCAAGGATGTTGTTTTAGGCTTAGAATAGAAACCTTGACAAAAATAACAAAGGGTGTATTTAGATAATGTGCTTTCACTTGTTTTTCCCCTGCAGTTATTTGAACTTGGTTTGGAATAACAGCTCCAGTGTCTGCGTGTCTTATAAAAAGAGTGAAATCATAAAAATGTCTTCATGTTTTAGCGTGTTTACATTTGGAAAGCTCTTACCTCAACTTATCTTTGGATCTGTACACAAGTGAAATGGCCCTTGTTGCAGTCAGAGTAGTTTGAATGTGCACGGATGGGGGTTACCACCAGGTAATCAATGAACACCCCGGATCCAACCAGATGGTTCCATGAACTGAGTCTTCAAGTAGTTGGAATTTGACATTGCAGCCAATTAAATTAAATTCAATTGTATTTATATAGAGCCAAATCACAATTATCTCATTGCACTTTTCATAAAAGAGATCTGTGCTGTCATTTACAGAAACCCAACAGTTCCCACCAAGAGCAAGCACTAGGCCACAGAGGCAAGGAAAAACTTCCTTTAAGAGGCAGAAACCTCGAGCAGAACCATGGTTCAGGGTGGAGGGGGGGTCATCTGCCTCGACCGGTTGGGGGTGAGAGAAAGAGAGAGAGAGAGAGACAGAGAGAGAGAGACCTGGAGAATTGCAGCAGAGGGTGTGGAGCAGGAGCATGGAGGCAGCAGGTGACTCCAACCACAGATCCAGAGCCAGAAACACCTGCAGGACGTGATAGGAGGAGAGGGGGGAGGGGCGAGAGAGCACAAGACTCCGGGAAAGGGAAGAAGTTGAGTTAGTAAGCCAGAGAGTGGAATTACAACTTCTGTGTCCATCACGGGATACCCAAAGAGACTTTCCCCCCCATAGACTAAAGACTTTTTTTCGTTACAATCCCAGACAATTTGACCCATATGGTCCAATAACATTTGGAAAGTCTAGAAGAGACGACGATTACATCATTTAATCCCCATTCAAGTTATCCGAGCGCTAAACCGGAAGTAGTCGGCTTGGCTGGTGGAGGTCTCTGGTGCACCTGCTCTAAGGGCCGGGGAGTATAGGTAATAATTCGGGGAATTTGATACATGGCGGTTGAACTTTTTTGGCTTTCATAGGAATGAGCGGGGCTCTGCCTCGAACGCAGGTTTTACTCTACATCCACAGTTACCAACAGGTAATCAAATGAACGTCCAACCAGAAGGCTCCGTGACCAACATAGTCAGATTAAGCCATAACAAAGATGTTTCATACATCAACGCCATGACAGAAGACCATCTTGTTTGTTCCACCTATGAATAAAAGAGTCATTCATATTTATTTTCTCCTCTTATTTGTGTTACAGTTAGAGCAGATCCAGAAGCACACATGGTACCTGTAAGTATATCCAACTGTTAACGCTCTGCGTTGAGTGTCTGTGTACATGTGCACGTTTTCAACCCTATGTTCCTATGTTTGAGTGACTGATGGGAAACAACAATCTTTGACATTGGTCCAGTATTAAGCGAGATCGCTGCGGCAAAAACAAACTATAATGTAAGTAAACAGGGCAATTGTCCAGCTTGTATTTACCATCATAAAAGTGCTTTATTTTGCCGCTGGCAGGCTCAGATTATTATTCTAAGTGTCTGACAACATCATGGAAAGCATCCCTACAGAGATAGACCTTTAAAACCTCTTTGAGACCTTTCTGTTTAACCAGAAACAGCTCTCTCTACCGCTAAACCTACCAGACTCCATTTAAAAAAATTATACTTTTAGCGTGTATAGAGCAGACATAGTAGCAGATACAGTATTAGGGACCACTAAGGTCTATATAAAGAGACTTCAGATACAGTATTAGGGACCACTAAGGTCTATATAAAAGAGACTTCAGATACAGTATTAGGGACCACTAAGGTCTACATAAAAGAGACTTCAGATACAGTATTAGGGGACCACTAAGGTCTACATAAAAGAGACTTCAGATACAGTATTAGGGACCACTAAGGTCTATAAAAAAGAGACTTCAGATACAGTATTAGGGGACCACTAAGGTCTATATAAAAGAGACTTCAGATACAGTATTAGGGGACCACTAAGGTCTATATAAAAGAGACTTCAGATACAGTATTAGGGACCACTAAGGTCTACATAAAGAGACTTCAGATACAGTATTAGGGACCACTAAGGTCTATATAAAAGCATCCAAAGAGCACCATGTCATGGGACCTTTAAGTGCAAATGTGTTTGTTTGGGCCTTTGATGTGACTGGAAGTCTGAGCTCAGTAGCAGATTAGCTTGTCGGTTAGCTGCATGTGTTGTTGTGTTGCAGAGCTGGAAAGAACGAGCCGGAGCCCGAGCAGCCCGTCCCCAGGAAGGTGGCCATCAGGACCATGGCCGCCACCGAGGAGATCGACCCCGACGTCCTGGAGAGCATGCACTCTCTGGGCTGCTTCAGAGACAAGGAGAAACTGACCAAAGACCTGCTGTCTGAGGAGTGAGTGAGGCAGAGGAAGAAGAGAAACATATATATTATATATACTGTATATATATTTTGGATGTGCAAGTCTAGTGCAAGCGTAGGGTGGTCAACAAGCCCAATATTCGTAATTTTTTGGTTTTATTGTCCTTTTTACAAGGATATAACGGATGTACAGTACATTTTACTGTAAAATGATCTCTTTGTGATGAATTCTTCTGGCTAGATGATTATGAAAAATAACTTTTTTTTTTAATCATATTGTATTTACCAAGCTTGGGAGAAAAGACCCAATAACTTGTTGAAGAACAAGCTGTGAAATAACCTCATCATTTTGTGAAATGTAATGAAATATTTGAACACTGCAGTGTGTGTGACAGAGAAATAAAGAATCATTCAATGAATCAATCGTTCATGAATGAGACGGCAGACCAATTGTCCGTCTGAGGAAATCTGCTAGCTATTTAATATATTTGTGGTGATGGAGAATGTTACCAACGCGCTCTCCGCTGATTGTCTTCTGTCTCTCTCCAGAGAAAACCAGGAAAAGATGATCTACTTCCTGCTGCTGGACCGCAAGGAGAGGTATCCGAGCCAAGAGGACCAGAACTTGCCGCCACGCACCGAGATCGGTAGGCCAGTCCATCTTAACTCCACAACATACACAAAGAGTGTTAAAACAGCTTTCACACTGTGGATGCACGGGGCAGCCATGGTGGATTTGGAGCTCGGGGTACTCGGTGGTTAGTCTCGCTTTGCCAGACCATTGACACGCTGTGGAGGAAGGTCTGGGGGTCTTTTGGGGGATTAGAGAAAAACCCAGCTCTGGTTTATCGGCAATTCTTTAAACCAATCACAATCATCTTGGGCGGGGCTAGGCGCCGGACGGAGCCACGGTTAAATAGTCTCGGGAAGGAAGTTGTTTTGGTGGAACATGTGTACGTTCAGAAGTAGTTTTAGTCGTCAACAGAGACTCCGATTGGACAGATAGGCTAGGATTGGAGTCTAGTCTGGATTTACCCTGCAGAGACCTGAGGACCAGGTAACCATAGCAGCATTTACCATGACAACCTGAGGACCAGGTGAAAAACCAGAGTCCTCAGTTAAATCAACAGAGACTCAGATTGGACAGATAGTTAGCTAGCTGCCAACACAGAGACAGAGGAAGGCATCATTGGACAGATAGTCTAGCTAGCTGTCTGGAAAGACATTCAGAGTTTCCTCGTGGACACCGCAGCTGCAATCCCAAGATCTGAGGACCAGGTAACCAGAGTCCTCAGAAATCAAGGTCGTGGACACCAGAGGAAGGGCTGCATTGGTGGTTGTCCGAAGTTCGACAGTTCTTGGTGGTTGGGAGTTCAGGGAGCGCGTTTCCGACTTTGACTTCGGAAAATCTGACTTCCGGGTACAAATGGAGCGCAGGAATAACCCTCCAGATAAAATGGATGAATGGTCGTCAAGATAATAAAACACGGGACATTTTTATTTGATTACTGGTTAAGTTATTTTCTTCTTCTGACCACTTCCTGTCCTTGTGTTATCCCCCTCCTGTTGACCTTTGACCCCTGACCCTGCTCAGCAGACCCTCCCAGGAAGCGCGTGGACTCGCCCATGCTGAGCCGCCACGGTAAACGGCGGCCAGAGAGGAAGTCCATGGAGGTGCTGAGCGTCACGGAGGGAGGATCGCCCGTCCCGGTGCGACGAGCCATCGACATGGCGACCAACGGTCAGAGGTAAGACCTGGAGATGTGCACGTGTGTGTTCGTGAGCATGGGCGGACACGTCTGACGCACACGCAGAGTTTAACTGATGATTGTTGCGAGTGATGATTAATAATGTATTTCATCTCAGTTCGGTGACATAAAGGAAGGAGGTTCAGCTCAGCAGCGCTTAATCAAAATAGACATTTTTCAAAATAATGGCATTTTTGTTGTTTCATACAGTCTTGTATGAAGTACGTGAAAAAAGTAATACCTGAGTAAAAGTACAAGTATCTTAGCAGAAAATGTCATTGGTAGAAGTTAAAGTCAACTTTTAGAGTATTTCTTTAGTAAAAGTCTTGAAGTATTCGATATATTTACTGCCCTTACAGAAAGTATCAAAAGTAATTGTATGATATTAACCCTCCTGGTGTCTTTGGGTCTAATCTGACCCTTTTTCAAAAAGTTTCTATATCAGAAATTTGGGTTTCTTTCAAAAAAATTGTCCAAAAAAGTAACATGGATGGTTCCCAGCAACTCTCCTCACACGTTAAATAAATACTCAGTTCACTACTTTCATTGAATTAATTAATTTTAAAGCATTTGGAGAGAAAGAAATTGATACATGAACTTGTCTGTGACAAATGTTAAAAAAGTAAAATAAGACAAATGTAAAAAAAAAAAAAAGACAAATGTCAATGATAGTGACTAAAATGTGAATAAATGTAAGAAAAAGTGACAAAAATTTTAAAAAGTGAGAAATGTAAAAAAAATAAAAAAATAAGCTTTAAAAAATTTGGGGAAAAATCCACAAAAATTTCAAAAGACTCAGATAAAGTTGACAAACGTTGAAAAAGTGAATTAAAAGTGAATTAACTTTGATTATGATTTTTATTGTGGCTTCTTTATAGTAGGGCATGATATTCAGGGTTTCCACACCTCAGGGACACCTCAGGGACACCTCAGGGACACCTCTGGGACACCTCAGGGATCTGTGACGGACTTAGCGAGGCTTAGACCCAAATGCAGACTTGAAGGATTTTTTTTTGTCAACTTCATTTATAGATTTTCAATTTACATAAGAAAAAACGACAAAGATACAACATATTACCAAGACAAGAGAGGAGAAAACAGAGCCTTCAAAATAAAACACTAACAACAGAAACTCACAAACACCTTCTTCATATACATCAAATTCAAAGTCAACAAAGAGAAAAACAGAAAGAGAATTCAATATTTTGTGAGGAAGAATCCTTCACTCTAATTTACTAAAACATTTCTCGCAAGTAACGATGATGCTTAGGGGGAAATGTATCTGAGAGAAAGTATACATTTTATTTAGGATGTGTAGTGGAGTAAAAGTAAAAGTGTCCCAAAATACAAAATAACACAAGTAAAGTACAGATATGTAAAAACTCTACTTAAGAACAGCAACAAAATCCTTTCCTCCTTCAGCAAACTGCGGTCAAATACATTCATACTCGCTCTGTCGGTTAAGATGAACAGCACGTATCAAAGACCTGACGTGAACTCCTGTTCAGTGCGCTGTGAGCTCTGTGGGACAGTCCCACCGACTGTTAAAGGCTCATTTGGGTTATGTTTTTCAACCCAGACCCTATTTTCCACCTTCATTTGTGTTCAAGTGTGAACAAAAATCTATGATATTGGTCACGGCTGCAATGCAACGTGTATATATCAGCATATCTCCACCAGACTCCATGTAAATAATCACTAATTTTAGCATGTATAGAGCAGCATATCTCCACCAGACTCCATGTAAATAATCACTACTTTTAGCATGTATATATCAGCATATCTCCACCAGACTCCATGTAAATAATCACTACTTTTAGCATGTATAGAGCAGAATATCTCCACCAGACTCCATGTAAATAATCACTACTTTTAGCATGTATAGAGCAGCATATCTCCACCAGACTCCATGTAAATAATCACTACTTAATGTGTTAATAATGTCAGAGACTTATCTAATAATCATCTAATAATCGGAGTCAACTTTTTGTGGACGTAAACTGAAGGTGTGCAGTTGCCCATTAGCGTTACATTGCAACTTGTTTTGCCGCTGCCGACTGCAACAATCTTGTTTAATAGTGGACCAATTTTTAACAATGTTGTTGCCATCAGTCACATAGACACATACATATAAAAAAATAGGATCTAGGTTGAAATATACCATAGCTACCCTTTGAAAAAGCATGAAGAGAACTCCCAGGTCTGTGCGTTGTGTGTGCACAGTGTGCATGGAGCATGCCGTCACAGAGGACAACAAGCATCCCGGCTTGAGAAGATGTAAACCTGAACTGTGTTTGGCAAGTTGGTGCATAATGTGATTGACAATGTTTGAATTGTTAGGATGAACATTATGTAGTTGGTAGTCAGAATATATCAAAGAGTCTTAGGGTCCCATCCAGCACCCGGCGGAGCGCGCCACAAAGCCCGACCCAAGTGTCTTCCCGTCAAAATTGAAAGTCAACACTTTTGTTGTCGATGTTATTAATTTTTTCTTACGTTTTTGTCCCATTTTATAAATAGTTGCCACATTTTTTAGCTTATTAACTTTAGTTTTTCAGTTATTTTTGGATAAATTTGGAGGAAATTATACCTAATGTTTGAGTTAGAAAAGCAGAAATTAGGAATTATTGAGACTAAAATTAAAGGAATGGATGTTGATGATAATCACAGACTGGAATATGTCAATGCTCCAAGGTAAAAACGCACCTGGCTTTTAAAGGGAATGGGAGATGACCTCTGACTGGTTGATTGCATGTTACGCCCAGAACACACCTATGAATTAATGCTGCGTTATTGACGTTAGACCAGGTTTTTGTGCCACAGGGCTAACCATTGGGCTGGTTACTTTATACCAGGGGGGTCAAACTCAACATCACTAAGAGACAGACTGGGAAATGAGAGCCAGACATGTAGTTCATCCTGTTCCAACATTTTATTGAACAGGGCACCGCAGAGAGTAGCAGGGTGTAGCAGGGCACCGCAGAGCGTAGCAGGGTGTAGCAGGGCACCGCAGAGAGTAGCAGGGTGTAGCAGGGCACCGCAGAGCGTAGCAGGGTGTAGCAGGGCAGCAGGGTGTAGCAGGGCACCGCAGAGCGTAGCAGGGTGTAGCAGGGTGTAGCAGGGCACCGCAGAGAGTAGCAGGGTGTAGCAGGGCACCGCAGAGAGTAGCAGGGTGTAGCAGGGCACCGCAGAGCGTAGCAGGGTGTAGCAGGGCACCGCAGAGCGTAGCAGGGTGTAGCAGGGTGTAGCAGGGCACCGCAGAGAGTAGCAGGGTGTAGCAGGGCACCGCAGAGCGTAGCAGGGTGTAGCAGGGCACCGCAGAGCGTAGCAGGGTGTAGCAGGGCACCGCAGAGCGTAGCAGGGTGTAGCAGGGCGTAGCAGGGCACCGCAGAGAGTAGCAGGGTGTAGCAGGGCACCGCAGAGAGTAGCAGGGCACCGCAGAGAGTAGCAGGGTGTAGCAGGGCACCGCAGAGAGTAGCAGGGCACCGCAGAGAGTAGCAGGGTGTAGCAGGGCACCGCAGAGCGTAGCAGGGTGTAGCAGGGCACCGCAGAGAGTAGCAGGGTGTAGCAGGGTGTAGCAGGGTGTAGCAGGGCACCGCAGAGCGTAGCAGGGTGTAGCAGGGCACCGCAGAGCGTAGCAGGGTGTAGCAGGGCACCGCAGAGAGTAGCAGGGCACCGCAGAGAGTAGCAGGGTGTAGCAGGGCACCGCAGAGAGTAGCAGGGTGTAGCAGGGCACCGCAGAGAGTAGCAGGGCACCGCAGAGAGTAGCAGGGTGTAGCAGGGCACCGCAGAGCGTAGCAGGGTGTAGCAGTGCGTAGCAGGGCACCGCAGAGAGTAGCAGGGTGTAGCAGGGCACCGCAGAGAGTAGCAGGGCACCGCAGAGAGTAGCAGGGTGTAGCAGGGCACCGCAGAGAGTAGCAGGGCACCGCAGAGAGTAGCAGGGTGTAGCAGGGCACCGCAGAGAGTAGCAGGGTGTAGCAGGGCACCGCAGAGAGTAGCAGGGCACCGCAGAGAGTAGCAGGGTGTAGCAGGGCACCGCAGAGCGTAGCAGGGTGTAGCAGGGCACCGCAGAGAGTAGCAGGGTGTAGCAGGGCACCGCAGAGAGTAGCAGGGTGTAGCAGGACATGTAGCAGGACCACGGTGACAGCTGCAACCAGGATGTTAGAGCTTTCCTGATCCAAGGAAACATGCTGGGGGAAAAGAACAGAATTGATATCACGATTTTCTGCCACAAAGTGTCATGTTCATTGCACACATGAACCATGACGACACAAAACAAATGGGCAGCACCAAACAGATTTTTTTGGCACCTATAGCACATTGGTCTTCACCACAAGTCTGTAAACAGAGAGGCTTCAATGAAGAGAAGGGAGCTCTTTAACACTTACTGTATACAGTCTATGTCTAAAACTCACAGAAGAAAGTTGTAGTGTATGTGATGCAGTCGGCTCGTAAAAATAAATGAGAATCTTTCAAAATAAACTCGCTGATTTGAAGAACACAATGACCGGTTGTGCTCCTGCAAAGTTAAACTTTCAGACAAATCCTCCGGGGCCGGAAAACCTTAAAAACAAACAATAAAATCTTAAAATCTCTTCTACAATGCCAACACTCATAACATGGTTGACCGTCCGTTTTTTATTTTTTAAATATTCTTTCATCAGAATCTTTTATTCATCATTATAAATGATTGTGGTGAATGAATTTTTTAAAAAAAAAGACCTTTTTAAAGCCTTAAAACAAACTCTTAATAATAAAATCTATTCTAAAGGCGCACCGGGAGCCCAGTGCAGGGTGTAGAGAACGGGGGCGATGTGTGCACGTCTTGATGTATTTCTTAAAAAAGCCAATTTTACATTTTTTTCGACGTCCCGCCGACGTCCCGCCGACGTCCCGCCGACGTCCCGCCGACCCGAGCATGACCCACGAATGTGTCTCCTCTCCTGGTTTCTGGATCTGTGCACGCTCGGGGTTTTTTTGTGTTACTCTTGTTTTAATTTCTTCTGTTTTTGTTGATGCATGCTCAACATTAGGATTCCCTTTATGTGACTACCTTTCTGTGTGTCTCTTGGTTTTCTGTCTGCCCCCCCCCCCTCCCCCTCCCCCGCCCCCCTTTTTTAGCAAATCTGTTTTCAGTAAAAGCTTGGATATCACAAACGCTAACTGCAGCAAGGAAGAAAGGTACTGGCCGGCTCCGTTCCTGTTCGTCCGTCCTGTCAGATCCATTCTCTTCCCTTCTACCATCCATTACTTCTCTTTTCTTTTTTCTTTCTTTTTTAAGCATCCAGTGGTCCTTTGCGTGTCTTTGTCTTTTTAAATGTAGCATGTTGTATCATGTATTTTAGCTTCTTTCCATTAGAAATCTGTCTTTTAACATTACGTTGCGTTATTGTGTATTTGATATGGTTTTTATGTATGCACCTTAAACCAAGGCTGTAGTCAAGACCACCTTAGTCGAGTCCAAGACAAGTCCAAGACCAGGACAAGGCGAGTCCAGGTCAAGACTGAGTCCAAAGAGGTTCGAGTCCAAGTCAAGACCGAGTCCAAAGAAGTTAGAGTCCAAGTCAAGACCGAGTCCAGGACAGAATAAAGGTCTTATGCATGACAGTATCAAGACAATCATTTTGGGTTTCCCTTTCCCTCCAATAGTATTATCAACATAATAAAGACACCTGGACTCCAGGTCTGGTCCAGACCAGAAGCCATATCTGGCAAGACCAGTGGCCGAGACCAAGAGAAGTCCGAGTCCAAATACTAGCAAGTTCGAGATAGGTCCGAGACCATAGAAAAACGGTCTTGAGTCCAAGACCGGACTCGAGTCCTACAGCCCTGCCTTAAACCAAGACAAGCGGTCGTAATTGCTACTTGCCTAATAAATCTTTCTGATTCAGATATAGATTGCCAACAAATCAGCCACAACAACTCCATAATGTACCTTATGTAGGTCAGAGGTGTGTTCTTCTGCCTCCAAGTGGCCAAAATATCTCTTTGAGAAATCTCTTTGAAATTCAGTTCCATGCATGCAAATTAGACGGCAGATATCGTGACGTCTGTTTGAATGTTGCCCTTATCATATATCTCTGTGCATTTTACCGTTTTTAATATATATATATCGCTGCGAGATGAGTAGCATGGTCATTTCTTTTCTGTGAAATCAGAAAAAAAGAACACTTTCCTCTCTGACGTTCCTCCCTCCGCCCTCGGGGGGCGAGGAGAATTTTTAGGTCAACTTTTCTGTTTCCTTCTCTCTCTCCTCCTCCTCCACTCCGCCCACCTTCACTACTCATTGTCTGTGTGTGTGAGTGTGTGTGTATGTGTGTGTGTCTGTGTCTGTGTCTGTGTGTGTGTGTGTGTGTGTCTGTGTGTTTGAGTGGAGAGCATGACGAGGGGTCTCCAGCCTCCCTGTGAGGCTGACCTTGTGCCGGGGAAGCCCGGCACGTCGATGGAGTCTCTCTGGATGGAGATTAGCATAAATTAATTAGAATAAATTGCAGATGATCAACAAACAGGAGATGGAAGTCAGGCTCCCTATCTCGCCCATCATCTAAGCTGCTGCCGCTCCCTCTCTAACACACCACCAGCGTTGGATTAGTTTCCAAAGACTAGCCGGCACCGGCTTCCTGGTTGTGGCCTGGATGGGGGTCCCAGGTAGTGATCTGTGTGTTAATGGAGGCCGCTCTCTGAAGGGTCTGACAGTGTGGAGAGTCTCCTCTCCCTCCACTCTTCCTCAATATGAGCTAACCCAGTGGACACAGTACGTCCCACGCTGATCAAGCACATATACAGATCCCCCTCGTGTTGTCTTCGGGTCACATTTGACCCATTTTCAAAGTTTTTTTTTTTAATATCTGAAATAAAGTAAGTTGAAATACGGGTGAACAATGTTGGAAATCGCGGCAAAATCTACGGGGAAAAAAAATCAAAACTACTAAAAAATACAAAAACTTTGAGATAAGGGAAAAATGTTCTTCATGGTCAAAGGGAAGACAACAACAAGGTTTAATACCGAGGCGCTGATCTGATCCGTTGGATTCTTTGGTGATACAATGTGATTTTAACATATTTGCCTGGTGAAATTTTAAATGCATCTTTTTGTCAACAAATCCCCAAATCCCATGAAAAGACCCAAAACCAACATTACTAACAAGTTTTGTTTGTGTAACCCTCGCGTTGTCTTTTTTTTTTTTTGTCAACACATCACTTTTTCTGACATTTTTTGTCACTTTTTCAATGTTGTGGGTGCTTTTTTTATGTTTTTTTCCAAAGTTAGTTGATGTTTCTAACGTTGACATTTTCAGCTTATTTCGAACGCCCATTTTTTGTGATGAAAAAAATGAAAAGGGGTTAAATTTGACCCGAGGACCACAGGAATGAGCTCCTTTGCACTACTTTTTGACAAGTTAAACCGATGAATTATTTAGCTGTTTGAGTGGCGGGTAAGAAAAGTGATGGACTATGAACATAAATCCCATCACAATTTAAGTTTTTAACTCAATCAGAAGAATCGTCTCCCTACTTGTCCTCCGAAGAGAGTAACTAGAAAGAATAAAAATCAAAAACAGTAAAAGAAAAGAAGAAAAGAAAAGAAGCTGTATGATATTACGAGGAACTAAATTAGCACTTTAAATGGTTCCAGCTGAAAAGTTGTCTTGAATGACAAAGCTGTGGAAGCTAATTTAATGCCAGTGATGTCATTCCTCATTTGTGTGTGTGGCTGTGCATGCATGTGCACGTGTGTGTGTGCGTGCATGTGTGTGCGCGTGCGTGCCCGTCTTCAAATTTAATTATAATTTACTGTTTTCATTTTACACTTCCAACAAAGCCAAATTGTCTACGGGCAATTAAATCCCAAAGTCTCATGTTCAATGACATCAGCAGGCTGGCGTGGTTTTTGGTTAAAGTGTGTGTGTGTGTGTGTGTGTGTGTGTGTGTGTGTGTGTCTGTGTGTGTGTGTGTGTGTGAGGGGGGGGGTTGGGGGGAGACAAGGAGGAACATATGAAAAGTTAATGATACGTAAATGAAAAATGGAAAAACTGATGAAGAAAAAGAAAAGATGAAATGGTGCAGATGAGTGTGTCTGTGTGTGTGTGTCTGTGCGTGTGTGTGTGTGTGTGTGTGTGTGTGTGCGTGTGCAGCGTGTGTGTGTTTTTGCAGTGTGTGTGTGTGTGTGTGTGTGTGTGTGTGTGTGTGTGTGTGTGTGTGTGTGTGTGTGTGTGTGTGTGTGTGTATTGCCTTAAACGCAGGATTTTTTCATGTTTTCTTTAATAAATGCTAACAGGACTCCCTTTGTGTGTGATGGTTTTGGACCAAATGGGCCCATTCTCCTAAAAAGCTTTGACTCTTAACCTAAAAGTGTAGAAGCGCCGACTCACCAACCCGATGATCTGCCGTGGGACAAAAATTTAAGATTATTTTTTGGGCTTTTCTGCCTTTATTTGATAGGACAGCTAGGTGGAAAAAGCGAAGAGAGAGAGAGGGGGAAGACATGCAGGAAATCGTCACAGGTCGGATTCAAACCCTAGACCTCTGCATCGAGGCATAAACCTCTCGGTATGTGTGCGCCCGCTCTACCACTGAACCAACCCGGCCAACCGAGGAGCTTTTTTAACCCTCCTGGTGTCCTCGGGTCAAATTTGACCCACTTTCAACAAGCTTCTATATCAGAAATTTGGGTTTCTTGCAACCAAAATTAACGTGGATGGTTCCCTACGACGCTCTTCACAAGTAATATAAATGATTAGTTCTCTACTTTCAGTGAGTTTGGTTGTTTCATTCATTTTTATAGCATTTGAATAAAGAAAATGGTAAAAGAACGTTGAATAAAAGTGACATATATGTCATAAAAAGCTTAAAAAATGTCGGAAAAAGTGGCGAGAGAAAAGACATCGAGGGAAAGCAACAAAAGTGTTGAAAAAGACGACCCCAAAAAAATCAATAAATAATAAGTTTTCATTTTAAATTTTGAAGCTAAAAAAACTAATAGTTGCATGGTTGACGGGGAAGACGACACAGGGGTTAGGAGACGGGAGATCAGGCTGACAGCGGAGAGAGAGATAAAGTAACAGAGGGAGAGAGAGAGAGAGAGATGTAGTGCTGAAGGACAAAGTAATAAAAGACAGAGAACAGAGAACATCAGAGTAAATCATCTGTCTGTGTTTGTGTCACTGTTCTCGGATCACCTTCAGCCTGCTCTGACTTCTCTTTAGTTGGATCTTTTATGCTTTTGTGTCATCTGTGCATTGATCTGATTCTGTGTGTGTGTGTGTGTGTGTGTGTGTGTGTGTGTAGATCGCGGTCCATCAGCGGAGCGTCCTCCGGTCTGTCCACCAGCCCTCTCAGCAGTCCCAGGGTAAGTGTCCGTCCGTCCCACAATGCACCTCACCGGCTGGCTCTGCTGGAACGTTGTTCCGCTCACACACAGGTTGTGTGTCCATTCCCCTTCAGCCTCTCATCAGCAGCTCACACACTCCTCTTTGGACTTCCTTATGAGTCTGTTGGATGTAGACGCAGCAAGGCAAGGCATGGTACCTGCAAGAAAACACAATGTCTTCAACTTAAAGGGCCCACGTCTGATGTAATTCTATATTTCTTCCATTAAAGACATCAATACGTGACCAGCTTAATTCCTGATGTAGATAGATAGATAGACAGATAGACAGACAGATAGACAGATAGATAGATAGACAGATAGATAGACTTTCACTGCTATATTGTCGTCATCAGAAGTGACGTCATGCAGGATCTCATGGTGCACCTTCAAGTAAAGTTTGAATTTGAAATTTTTTTGTTCACATTAGTCACTAGAACACCAATGCATTGGGAAATAGGGTCCAGGTTAACACACACACACACACACACACACACACACACGTCGAGCAGACTTCACACAGGCTGCTCTGAGCAGAGACTCCGTTTCTAGCCCCGTCCTATCAGCAGGCTGCTCATTCATTCCACAGCATTGTGTTAACGAGCACTATGCATGCACTCGGGCCCCTTTCCCACATGGAGGGCGAAGCTAAATCTGTTAGCTTGCGAGCTGGTCCACTTGCCGGTAATCAGGGATGCACCGATGTATCGGACCGTGAAAACCTTCTGTCGACTAAGACCCTGATCCTAAGGGAGTGTTAAGATGAAGACCTCTGATTGGCTGTTAAAGGGAATGGGAGAGGACCTCTGATTGGTTGATTGCATGTTACGCCCAGAAAACACCTCTGATCAATGAAGACACTAAGTCCAACCCTTTAGGACCAAGCGCCCGGTACTCAGACCCTTTTTTCCGCCGTCAAACCAGCAAAAGTGGATTTGGACACGCCCTCAACGCACCTGAACCTCACGCCGTGCGCTTCCATCGTTAAAACAGGGCCCTGGCTATTGCTTGGGTGGATAGTGCTGTGTGACTGACATTACTGAGACAGTTCAACACTCTCAGAAAAACACATGTAACACAGCACATGTGCCAATTAGTTGTATTCAACCAAGTTCTCATGACGAATAAATACATTAATGTCTTAATGAGCAAACAAAGGACGACATCAGCTCCATTTCATGTGTCAAGGTTTCATTAAATCAATGTTGTATAATAACAATTTAAATATGTTTTTTGGTCAGACAGGTGATCACTAAAGTGACAGGATGTAGTTTGGGTCCAGCAGGTCTGATCTCGGTGCATCCCTACTGTTAATGCGTCATGAATGCGCCACTGCTGCCTCCTGATTGGCTGATCACTTTGCTAATCGCATGTTCTGTTTTTCTTTCTTTCTTGCACTCTCACCACTTCCTGCCTGCTCCACCTCTCAACCCATCTGCCACACTCCTGTTTTTATTTCCTGTTTTTCTATATATATATAAATATATATATATATATATATATTTTATGGGAATTAACCTTTATTGGGCTGTGGTGTTCCTCTGGCTGTGGCCTCGCTTTCTCATTGGCTGACTCTGCCGCTGTGTCATGACCAATTGCAGCCCACCCGGCGGTTTTTCATCCCACCGCAGTCCCCAGACCTGTGTCAGTCCCCCAACTGCAGCCCCACCCACTCCCCCGAGGTCCGCCTCAACGGGGTGGGGCCACGCACGCACAACTCCTACCAGCCAAAGATGGGGTCTCCCCTCATGCACCCCCGCACACAGACCCTCCCCGCCAAGCCCAAAGTGTCTGAGAAGCCCCTACAGACCACCAGATCCAACCCCCTCCCCAACACCGCCCAGACCCCGGCCACGCCCAAATCTGAGCCGTCCACGCCGTGCCAGCCTCTGGCTCCGTGCATCCCCAACAGCCCGCGGGTGAGACGCCACCCTCCCCTCACCGTCCCCCCTAAACTCTCCATCCCCCTCTCCCCGGTGGCTCCTATGTCGCCCCGCCGCCGCTACCACCTCCACCCTGACCACAACGGCAAATCTGTCCCCATCACGCAGGTGACCCCCCATCCCTCCCCCCGAGGGAGCCCTCTCCCCACCCCCAAAGGCACCCCGGTGCACACGCCCAAGGACAGTCCGGCTGGGACGCCCAGCCCGACGCCGCCGCCCAGCCCGTCCATCGGCGGCATGCCCTGGAGGACACGCCTCAACTCCATCAAGAACAGCTTCCTGGGCTCGCCGCGCTTCCACCGCAGGAAAATGCAAGGTGAGGGGGAGTGTGTGTGTGTGTGTGTGTGTGTGTGTGTGTGTGTGTGGGGGGGGGGGGTATTATAATAATAATAATAATAATCTTTATTACAAAGTTACAAAGTGTTTCACAAAGCCGAGCCTTCATAAAAATATTGGGTTTTAATTTTTTTAATTTCTTTAAATTTAAAATTGTTACTTGGACGAAATTAAGACATTTCCAACTATTTTTTGCAAGTTTAGAGAACTAACTCATATTCTGAGTAGGACAAACTTAATAATATGCATTTTAATGTATGCAAAAATATGAAGTAGCATTTTCAGAAAAAGCCAATAAATTGAGTACAATCAAAGTCAAACATATCAGCATATTATACACATTAGACTTAATTAAAATAGGTAACATTTAAATGAAAAAATACTAATTAATGTCCTCTGATTTATACATTTTGACCTTTTTGACAGTTTAAGATGTCGCTTCTTAATTATTTACATACAAGCTGCAACTGCTTTCCTCATATTTGATATTTATACTTGATTTTTATTTTTTGTATTGCTTGTATTCTTTTATCAACTGTCTATAATAATGATCTTAATTGTCTAATATGGGGAGGATATGGCTGGTCCCCTCAGGTTGTTTAGTTCACTGTCTTGTGTAATTGTGAATGTATTTTCTCGCCTTTAAGACTCGCCCTTGAAAACAAGATGCTACATCTCAAGGGGTTATTCCTAATAAAGATTTTTTTATATTTTTTCAACAACAAATAGAAAGTGTCCATGTAGGAAAGAATAGGACAAACCTTTTGAAACGATGCCATATAATTGCCTTTTAATTGTCTATTAATGAGGTATAAAAGTCAGAAAATGGTGAAAAATGGGGATCGGTGTTTCCCAAAAAGTCCTCGAATGTCTCGTTCTGTCCACAACTCAAAGATATTGAGTTTTCTGTCACAGAGGAGACAAGAAAGTAGAAGATGTTCACTTTTAACACACTGACATCAGAGAAGATTATTTTTTGCCTCATTTAAAAGTGACTCAAACAGAAATAGTTGCAGGTTGGGATTACTGACCAACTTTAATATTGGCAGGTGTATAAAAAAGAAACAATACCCACTTTTAAATTATGAATAGTGTTACACATTTGGACATATGTCCGAAATCTCAAACTCTGCACTACTCACTAGTGAACTATTGTTTCATCATTTTGTGTAAATAAACGATAGTGTGCATCTTTTCTGACGCACTAAGCTGTAATTTTCGACATCACTTCCTGAGAGCCTCCTTTGTCGTTGAAAGCGCGTAACCATGGTAATCCCATGCCGACCTCCGCTCTATGTGAATAGCTGGACCAACAGTTATTTACATATGTAGAAATGTAAATTATTATTATTGCATTGTGGGATATTTATGCCAGCGAAGTGTCCAGTGTTAGCATACTGTAATATTTAACAGGAACTAGTATGCTAGTCGTGTACTCTTGAATAGAATAGAAAGCCTTTATTGTCCATCTTCATCCGCTTATCCGGAGTCGGGTCGCGGGGGCAGCAGCTCCAGTAGGGGACCCCAAACTTCCCTTTCCCGAGCCACATCAACCAGCCTTTATTGTCATTATACACAAGTGCAGTACCTGTGCAACGAGATGGAGGCAAAACCTTTACAGTGTCAACATGAAATATAAAAATATAAAATGTAAGTAGTGCAGAAGAAGAAGAAGAAAAAAGGGGGGACGTGGTGCACAGTTCCTGAGAGCAACTATATAAAATAGCATTTATAAAATTCTTAAATTAGTAAGAAAGATAAAGGGTTTGTATACACATTATGCAAATAATATAGTTATTGCTGGATCAAAAGTCCTGAGTATTACATATTATTAGTATTAAATTATTAAATATTAAATACTATTAGTTTCATGCTAAGGTTTTGGACGGACTGAAAAGGTCTCACATACAGCTACTATACAGCATGACAGTATGGAATCTGGGACCCAGCCTGGGAACAGATGAAGGGGTACGTGAGTTTATCTGACTGGGTTGGGGGGGGGACCTCGGACCAAAAAGGTTGGAAACCCCTGCTGATTTATTCAGATCAGATCTGTATGATATCTTTGTATTATGTGTATGACAGGGCTGTAGTACTTGAGTCCGGACTTGGACTCAAGACCGTTTTTCTATGGTCTCGGACTTGACTCGGCCGCTGGTCTTGCCAGAAATGGCTTTTGGGCTTTTGGTCTGGACCAAGTCCAGGTGTCTTTATTATGTTGATAATAATATTGGAGGGAAAGGGAAACCCAAAATGATTGTCTTGATACTGTCATGCATAAGACCTTTATTCTGTCCTGGACTTGGTCTTGACTCTGACTCGAACCTCTTTGGACTTGATCTTGACTTGGACTCGCCTAGTCCTGGTCTTGGACTTGTCTTGGCCTCGAAGGCGGTCTTGACTACAGCCCTGGTGTGTGATACTGTACTCAGCAGAGAGTGTGTTCATGTATGAAACTGCATTCTCGTAGCTCAGGGGAATAAGTTCAGACATGAGGGCTGTGTTTAACAGCTGCCAGCCTTATCAGGAGAACCAGCCGCCTAACTACCTGAGATAACGATCTCATTACAGGGACCGCAACATTTACCACTGCTCTGCTTTAGTTGAGGTAGTTAAATGCCATGAAATCGTTCCACACTAACTGAACAGAGCCATGAACTCATTTACACGCACACATTATACACACTGACGGAAAATATAGACACAACACTACACAGTTATCTTATTGAGCTTTCCATAAAGAGCAGGTCTAGACCGGACTCTGGGATGTTATTTACAGAAACCCAACAGCTCGCACAAGCCGACAGAGTTAAGGAAAAACTTCCTTTAAGAGACAGAAACCTCGAGCAGAACCAGGGTGGGGGGGGCCTCAACTGGTTGGGGGTGAGAAAAAGAGACAGAGAGAAAGAAAGACAGACAGACATAGAAGAGACAGAGAGAGAGGGAGAGAAACAGACAAAGACAGAGAGAGACAGAGAGAGAGAGAGACAGAGACAGAGAAGAGACAGAGACAGAGACAGAGAGACCTGGAGAATTGTAGCAGAAGGTGTGGAGCAGGAACATGGAGGCAGCAGGTGACTCCAACCACAGATCCAGGGCCAGAAACACCTGCAGGACGTGATAGGAGGAGAGAGGAGGGGCGAGAGAGCACAAGACTCCGGGAAAGGGAAGAAGTTGAGTTAGTAACATGCATCTTTGAGTTCAACTCATGAGAAATGGGGGCAAAAACAAAAGTGCTGTGTTTAAATTTGGTCAGCGTATTTATACATCTGCAAGGATGTAACTTTGGGTTCCCCATCCCCCCAAATTATCCCTATGTAGATCAGACAGACAAACAGAAAAACCTTTATGATCACAGTTTCTACAAATTAAATGTGAATAGACCTGCAAAGATTAATCGATCAGTGGACAACTATTAAGTTAAGTCACCAACTATTTAGATAGTTATTCGGGTTGAGTCTTTTTTATGAAAAAAAGAGTACACATTCTCAGATTCCAGCTTGTTAAATGTGGATATTTTCTGTGCAAATTCATGGAAATTTGTTGCAATTATGCCTTCATTTCATTTTTATTTGAATAGGGAAAGATGCTAAATCAGAGACATTTGTTGTACAGCATCCCAGTGTATATATGCATGTATATATATTTGTATGTATGTATGTAAATTTGTCTATTTCCAATGCCGTCCCTAGATAGGCTTTCAAACTGTCATAAAAAAAACACATTGCCACATTAAAAAACCTAAAGCACATAAAAATAAAAGGCACATACATCTGTGTAGGAAAAAGATGACACCCCTCCAACTCAACTCTGTAACCTTTGACCTCATATTTCCACAGTTCCCACCCAGGAAGACATGTCCAGTCTGACTCCAGACTCGTCTCCAGAGTAAGTTTCACCAGAGATCTTCCAGAACTAAAGACACCAGAGTAACTTCCTGTCTGTGTGTCCCGTGGGTTTGTCCGCGGCCACGCCTCTTTGGGAGACTACCGGCAGGTCCTGAGTGTTTGACTCCAACGGGAGAAGTGAACATGAACACCGATTATGAGCATAACCCACATATCGTCTCGGGTTACGTATGTAACCCTTGTTCCCCCGAGATAGGGGAACGAGACACTGCGTAACCCGTAACCCGAGACATTGCCCTTCGAGGGGAACTCGAACTGCGTCGGTTACAACACTATGGGAACATCTTTAGGCATAGTGTCGTAACCGACACAGTGTCTCGTTCCCCTATCTCGGGAAACAAGGGTTACATACGTAACCCGAGACATTCCCCTTCGAGGGGAACTCAAACTGCGTTGGTGACAACACTATGGGAACGCCTTTATTGTCGTAATCGACGCAGTTCGAGTTCCCCTCAAAGGGGAACTCCAGAACATTCTGACACTAAAATGGCGTTTTACAGACGGATGCATCAGGAGAAAAGTAACTTAGTTTGAGACGTATTTCTTTCTCAGGATCTAGCAGCACGTTAGGTTTCGCAAAGTGCGATTTTAAGAGTCCAACATTCGTAATTAATTTAGTATATTTAGATTATTTTTAAAAACAAAGCCTGCCATGATACTTCTCAAAGCTCAGACAGAAATTTAAACTAAAGAACTACTTCAGATGTATACGTTGTTCTGAAGCACGTTGGTCCTCCTCCCTGCAGACTGGCTAAGAAGTCGTGGTTCGGGAACTTCATCAACCTTGAGAAAGAGGAGCAGATCTTCATCGTGATCAAAGACAAACCTCTCAGCTCCATCAAGGCAGACATCGTCCACGCCTTCCTCTCCGTGAGTCTCCTCTTCTTTGTTCCTCTTCATCCGTCTAGCGTCTGTTCTCCTCTTCCTGTTCTCCCGTTACTGTCTGATGAATCACTCTTTTCTGTCTGTGGCCTGTTTCTCCTCCTCCACAGCTCCAGCCAAACACTGCGACATGTTCTCCTTCTGCTCCTGTCTGTCTCTCTCACGTCTCCTCTCTCACACAAGTTGTTTGTCTGCGTTTCTGTTCTGCTGACTCAGAGTCTGCTTTACCCCCCCTCTCAGATCCCCAGTCTGAGCCACAGCGTGATCTCTCAGACCAGTTTCCGGGCGGAGTACAAGTCCACAGCCGGTCCAACAGTTTTCCAGAAGCCCGTGAAGTTCCAGGTGGACATCACCTACACGGAGAGCACCAGCGCCACCAAGGACAACGGGATCTACTCTGTCACCTTCACGCTGCTCTCAGGTAAGCAGCACCCGCTAGATCACAGAGCCGGAGGTGTCGCTTTGTTAGTTTGTAGGTCAAAAGCGTTTTTTTTAGATGTCTAGGGCTACATTTCCATCATTTTGGTTTTTTAAGCAGAGTTTTAAGCCAAGAAGGTACCGGGTTCAAACCCTGGTCGTCCCGGGCCTTCCTGTGTGGAGTTCTCCCCACCACTAAACACATTGGTGGTGTTAGAGAGCAGCGTGGAGACTTCGCCCACTGTTGGTAGTAGCCATGGTAACGTTAGTAGCTTTAAGTCTCAGAACAAGACGTCATGACCGATGAGACCCAATCAGGCGGAAAAACGTTGGCGTTGGGGAAACACCAGAGCAGGGGGAATGAGAGGGGGAAACACCAGAGCAGGGGGAATGAGAGGGGAAACACCAGAGCAGGGGGAATGAGAGGGGGAAACACCAGAGCAGGGGGAATGAGAGGGGGAAACACCAGAGCAGGGGGAATGAGAGGAGGAAACACCAGAGCAGGGGGAATGAGGGGGAAACACCAGAGCAGGGGGGAATGAGAGGAGGAAACACCAGAGCAGGGGGAATGAGAGGGGGGGAAACACCAGAGCAGGGGGAATGAGAGGGGGAAACACCAGAGCAGGGGGAATGAGAGGAGGAAACACCAGAGCAGGGGGAATGAGAGGAGGAAACACCAGAGCAGGGGGAATGAGAGGGGAAACACCAGAGCAGGGGGGAATGAGAGGAGGAAACACCAGAGCAGGGGGAATGAGAGGGGGAAACACCAGAGCAGGGGGAATGAGAGGGGGAAACACCAGAGCAGGGGGGAATGAGAGGGGGAAACACCAGAGCAGGGGGAATGAGGGGGAAACACCAGAGCAGGGGGAATGAGAGGGGGAAACACCAGAGCAGGGGGAATGAGAGGGGGAAACACCAGAGCAGGGGGAATGAGAGGGGAAACACCAGAGCAGGGGGAATGAGAGGGGGAAACACCAGAGCAGGGGGAATGAGAGGGGGGAACACCAGAGCAGGGGGAATGAGAGGGGGGAACACCAGAGCAGGGGGAATGAGAGGGGGGAACACCAGAGCAGGGGGAATGAGAGGGGGAAACACCAGAGCAGGGGGAATGAGAGGGGAAACACCAGAGCAGGGGGAATGAGAGGGGGGAACACCAGAGCAGGGGGAATGAGAGGGGGAAACACCAGAGCAGGGGGAATGAGAGGGGGAGCAGGGGAAAACACCAGAGCAGGGGGAATGAGAGGGGAAACACCAGAGCAGGGGGAATGAGAGGGGGAACACCAGAGCAGGGGGAATGAGAGGGAATACAGTGGGTACGGAAAGTATTCAGACCCCTTTAAATTTTTCACTCTTTGTTTCATTGCAGCCTTTTTCCAAAAATCAAAAAAGTTCATTTTATTTCTCAGTAATGTACACTCAGCAACCCATCTTGACAGAAAAAAAAACAGAAATTAGAAATTTTTGCATATTTATTAAAAAAAACAAAAACTGAAATATCACATGGTCATAAGTATTCAGACCCTTTGTTCAGTATTTAGTAGAAGCACCTTTTGATCTAATACAGCCATGAGTCGTTTTGGGAAAGATGCAACAAGTTTCTCACATCTGGATTTGGGTATCCTCTGCCATTCCTCCTTGCAGATCCTCTCCAGTTCTGTCAGGTTGGATGGTAAACGTTGGTGGACAGTCATTTTCAGGTCTCTCCAGAGATGCTCAATTGGGTTTAAGTCAGGGCTCTGGCTGGGCCATTCAAGAACAGCCACAGAGTTGTTGTGAAGCCACTCCTTCGTTATTTTAGCGGTGTGCTTAGGGTCATTGTCTTGTTGGAAGGTAAACCTGAGGTCAGGCACCACCACCATGCATTCACTGTTGAGACTGTATTGCTGACAGGTGATGAGCAGTGCCTGGTTTTCTCCACACATACCGCTTAGAATTAAGGCCAAAAGTTCTATCTTGGTCTCATCAGACCAGAGGATTTTATTTATCACCATCTTGGAGTCCTTCAGGTGTTTTTTTAGCAAACTCCATGCGGGCTTTCATGTGTCTTGCACTGAGGAGAGGCTTCCTTCGGGCCACTCTGCCATAAAGCCCCGACTGGTGGATTGCTGCAGTGATGGTTGACTTACTACAACTTTCTCCCATCTCCCGACTGCATCTCTGGAGCTTAGCCACAGTGACCATTGGGTTCTTCTTTGCCTCTCTCACCAAGGCTCTTCTCCCCCGATAGCTCAGTTTGGCCGGACGGCCAGCTCTAGGAAGGGTTCTGGTCGTCCCAAACGTCTTCCATTTGAGGATTATGGAGGCCACTGTGCTCTTAGGAACTTTAAGTGCAGCAGACATTTTTTTTTTGTAACCTTGACCAGATCTGTGCCTTGCCACAATTCTGTCTCTGAGCTCTTCAGGCAGTTCCTTTGACCTCATGATTGTCATTTGCTCTGACATGCACTGTGAGCTGTAAGGTCTTATATAGACAGGTGTGTGGCTTTCCTAATCAAGTCCAATCAGTATAATCAAACACAGCTGGACTCCAATGAAGGTGTAGAACCATCTCAAGGATGATCAGAAGAAATAGACAGCACCTGAGTTACATATGAGGGTCACGGCAAAGGGTCTGAATACATATGACCATGTGATATTTCAGTTTTTGTTTTTTAATAAATATGCAAAAATTTCTAAATTTCTGTTTTTTTCTGTCAAGATGGGTTGCTGAGTGTACATTACTGAGAAATAAAATGAACTTTTTTGATTTTTGGAAAAAGGCTGCAATGAAACAAAGAGTGAAAAATTTAAAGGGGTCTGAATACTTTCCGTACCCACTGTATGTAGAACGTTGTTAACATTACAGAGCTCCTCGGTTTCTGTCTGTTATGAACGTTGCCCTTACAACCGCATTGCATTGTGGGATACTTTTGCTAGCGTAGTGTTTTTTGACAGGAAATGGTCTAAGGTTTCGGATGTACTGAAACTGTTTCAGCTGCTAATTAGCATGTTAGTGTGGGAGCGCTAACGAAACCTAGCGACTGTTCCAGGTCCCAGCCGGCGGTTCAAGCGTGTGGTGGAGACCATCCAGGCCCAGCTGCTCAGCTCCGACCAGCCCGGCATCCAGCCCCAGATATCTGGTAAGTGGAGTCCCTCGCCACCCCCCCCGCCCCCCTTCCTCCACGTCCTCACAGCCTCCCCCCGGCATCCTGGCACTCCTCACAGCTCAGCCACTCCTGCGGCCCACCTTGGCGCGGACCCGCTCGGCACACTGCTTTTAGCACACGGCATCACCACGTGCATGGCCCTGCCACATACCATGGCGCACACACACACACACACACACACACAGGACATGTTAACATTGTTAGCTGAGCTGTAGATGTGCAGTTGAAGGGCTGATTACTAGGATTGGGCATCGAGAACCGGTTCCAATTTCGGATCGAAATTAAAAATGTTGGTGTCGAATCCGATCATCGTTTCCAAATTGAAGACACTAAAGTTTTGGTTTCCGAAGCGGCCGGGAGCGCGGTAAGCGGCGCTCTAAAGTGTGGCTTTATGTTAGGTTGACAAAGCCCGGTAAACAACTGTAAATCACCATTTAATAATACATCAAATGTTCCTCTGGGAATTAAGCATGTGACCCGTTTTATCTCCCCCACTGAATCAAATTTAGGGTGACCATATTTTGATTTCCAAAAAAGAGAACACAAAGAAGAAACTAAATAATAGCTCTCTTTTCAAATAAATAAATAAATAAGAAATAATGTATATGACCAATTCTGTGTCAGCTTCAAAATCCAGCTTCAACTAAATATCTCTTAAAACCTTTTCAGTGTAATCAGATCAGGTTCTTTAGTGTCCATGTGAGCGTTGAGATCTGCAGCACCTTTATTATTAGACACTGAAACACACGTGCTAGCATAAGATATAATACAATATAATATATATAATCCAGCCTCTCGGAAATTATGTCAGGCAACAAATTACCGTAGTATTGTGCGCAAAGCGCAAGTCAATTTAAGAACACGCTTAATGCTAATGGATGAAAAACAGTGGAAACTGGACATTTTCATGACGTAAAAAGTGGACATGTCCAGGCAAAAGAGGACATTTGGTCACCCTATTGAAATCCTAACGATGCCCAACCCTGCTGATTACATCACCTGTGAGTCATCCTCGGCAGGCAGCAGCCTCGGCTCCCACCCGGCGCCTGACTCAGCAGAAACGTTCCCGGGAAAGCACTCGCTCAGGCAGACGGATGTTTCCACAGCTGTTAGATTTCAGAGCACATTCATATTTTATTTAGTGTTGCAGAAACAGTCTGTGAAATCTTCTCTGATGTGATTGGATATTTTGGGCTGCCTATGGAAAGATGGATGGATTGTTAAAAACAAAAAAAAAACAAATATGGAAGAAAAGAAAGAGTGACTGTGTGTTCTCCAGTCCTTGTTAGTTGTGTTTGTTAGTGTGACACTGTGGTGTTGCTGTCGTTGTTATCTGTGGATATTCACTTGATAATGGTGTCCTCTGGTGGTGAAGCAGAGAAACTACAACACACACACACTGACACACACATGCACACACACGCACACACAAACGAAACACAGACACACACACACACTCACTCACACACACACAGACACATATACACACATGCATGCACACACAGAGAGACACACAGAGTCTACACTCATACAGACACACTCACACACACACACGCACACAGTTTTTTAACAGATAGTTTGGATTTTTGACCTCTGCGGCTCCAGAACAGATCCAGCTGCCCGCGAGTCGTATTCTCTGTAATGCGAGACACTGACAGCAAAAACAGGTTTTCTTCCTTCATGTATGGGTCAGTTTCAAGATTTTAGGTTACAGTATTTATTTTCTATAACATGTCTTCTTTCAGACTATTTCTTTGACCACATTTAACTTAAATTTAAAAATGTAAACTAAAACGTAGCATCAGAAAATGCCTCATTTGCACATTTAACTATGAGAATTTTAGAAAAGTTGAGATGTTCCTACTGTAATGTAGTAGTAATGGCCTGGGGAAGTTTCACGCTGATATCTGTTAGCTGTAATCTTTCCCTTCTCACCCGTAGCGTCGTGTCTTAATGTGAAGTCAAGTAACGGGCAACTTCAACAAAAATCTTCACTCCAACTACAGGAGTCACACATTATTTATTATTATTATTATTTATCTAATCTTCCAAAAAATCCAAACTATCACATGAACACAAAGAACCAGCAGCACCAGTCACTGCCACAGATGGAGCTGTTATCAGGTGCTGTATGCACACTCTCAGTCACCTTCACCGTGTAGATGTGCCAATAACACGCATTCTTTCTATCTATCTATCTATCTATCTATCTATCTATCTATCTATCTATCTATCTCTCTCTCTCTCTCTCTCTCTCTCTATCTATCTGGCCTGCCTCTCCATGCCACCCTGCTTCTCGTCATCCACAGCTTTACTCACTTTACGCCACTTGGATGGTCTGAATGACTCTCATGCTAAATGAAATGCCAGCCCAGAACCACACACACACACACACACACACACACACACACACACACACATTAAAACACACCAAAAAAACACACACACCTGCCTCCGGGCTCAGGACTGTGTAAAAACCAATCGAACGTGAACAGGGTCGGCTTTGTCGACGCCAAAGTGTGTGTGTGTGTGTGTGTGGGCTGATGGTTCTGGCTGAGCTGCCATTCACACACCGTTGTGTGTTTGCCACTGTGCGATGTACTGAACACAGTGACAAACTCATGAGCAAGCAAAAAAACAACAAGTGGATGTGCTTGCTGATCTCTTTGCAACCCCAAAAATAACGCATGTGTTGGATGAAACGTACAAATCTAACAGCTCTACACACGTGTGAACCTGCAATGTGTGTGTGTGTGTGTGTTAGCTCACACATACATGTGT
This sequence comes from Etheostoma perlongum, assembly GCA_026937815.1. Classification (NCBI taxonomy): domain Eukaryota; kingdom Metazoa; phylum Chordata; class Actinopteri; order Perciformes; family Percidae; genus Etheostoma; species Etheostoma perlongum. Next base: position 38,301,669 of record CM049371.1, read on the forward strand.
AATGTTATACTTCTACTACTGATTTTAAAGGGTTACGTCTGCCACGGTGAATGTTCAGCCTCTTTTCTCAGTCTCTTCTTTGACACAGACCTATGTATCTCCACAGATGCATTCTGGGTTGTTTACATGTCTTTAAACCAATCACAATCGTCTTAGGCAGCGACGACGGCTTGGCTAAATCGTCTCAGGAAGGAACTTGTTCTGGTGGAACATCTTCAGCTATATTGGAGCCATTTAAATCAGCTGATACATGGTTATGCCTCATTATCTCGTAGCAGTGTATCTCCGTGTGTACCTCGTCAACAGCGTCCAAACTGGGACGTCAAAACGTCCCATTTAGAGAGGAAATCTCCTAAATATATTCTTTGTAGATCTTTACAATCATTCCTAATAACAACCAAGTAGAAATGCTTTGTTGCATGATCCACATCTTCTTCTAACCTTCATGTTGTCCTCGGGTCAAATTTAGTCCCTTTAAAAAATCAATATATCTGAAATATGAGTTTCTTTTTAATCAAATTACCACAAAAAATGGATTGGATTCCTTCCAACGCCCTTTGTAAATACAACTGATCACTTTCATTCCTCTGATCTTAACTATTAGTCAAAATAATTCATAACTTCTGCTTTTTTAACTCTAATATTAGGTATAATTCTATATAAATGAGGGTTATTGACCATGAATTCCCAAAATAACTGTAAAAATAAAGTTAATAAGTTGGTGGTATGTAGTGTTAAACACTGAAAAAAGGGTCAAAAAAAAGGGACAAAAACGTAAAAACATTGTTAAAAAGCCTCAACAAAGTGAGGTGTAAAACAAGTAAGGAGGGGGTAGTGAAAACTTTAAAAAAGTCTGAAAAAGGGACGAAAATGTCATATCTGTCAGTTTTTGACCTGGGAGGACAACACAAGGGTTAGGTTACGTTGTGGTCTTTGGCCTGTGGACATAAACCAGACTTACCCAGACTGGAACCATGTCAGAGAAACGTCTCGGGTTACGTATGTAACCCTTGTTCCCCGAGATAGGGGAACGAGACACTGCGTCGGTTACTACACTATAGGCGTTCCCATAGTGTCGTCACTGACGCAGTTCGAGTTCCCCTCGAAGGGGTACGTCTCGGGTTACGTATGTAACCCTTGTTCCCCGAGATAGGGGAGAACAGTTACTACACACATAGTGTCGTCACTGTTAGTTCCCCGACACTATGCCTAAAGGCGTTCCCATAGTGTCATAACCGGCTCTAATCCCTCATATGTATTTTTTGGGACTATGAGCTGAACATTCATCATGTCTGCAGCGTTCTCTGAACCTCAAGCAGACGTGTTAGCCAGTGTGCTGCTGGTGTCAGCTCACTGAGGACGCCCCGCCGGGCCTCGGTGAGTCTGCCGGGGTTTCTGACACTGTCCTCTGCTCCCAGATGGCCCTCAGCGCTCCGCTGCTGTGCCCGGTAAATCCTCCAAGCGCGGTAAGACCCAGAGCGGCCGGCAGCGCCCGGCAGAAACACCTTAACTCTGTTAAAACACACTGGCAACGTGCTGGAGGCCTGGCACCCACACACCCCTGTCTGCACTAACACGCGTGTGTGTGTGTGTGTGTGTGTGAGCTGCAAAAAATATATGTTCACCTTATCAAGTCATTTAAAGTGCTCTTATTATGCTTTTTGGCTTTTCCCCTTTCCTTTATTGTGTTATGTATCTCTTTTTTGCATATTGTAGGTTAACAAAGTGAACCCCCGCCCCCCAAGTCCCTCATACTCTGCTTCTGACTGGCTAGTAGTCCTTACCTAGGTACTGTCAGGGCCCTCATACTCTGCTCCTGACTGGCTAGTAGTCCTTACCTAGGTACTGTCAGGGCCCTCATACTCTGCTTCTGACTGGCTAGTAGTCCTTACCTAGGTACTGTCAGGACCCTCATACTCTGCTTCTGACTGGCTAGTAGTCCTTACCTAGGTACTGTCAGGACCCTCATACTCTGCTTCTGACTGGCTAGTAGTCCTTACCTAGGTACTGTCAGGGCCCTCATACTCTGCTCCTGACTGGCTAGTAGTCCTTACCTAGGTACTGTCAGGACCCCTCATACTCTGCTTCTGACTGGCTAGTAGTCCTTACCTAGGTACTGTCAGGACCCTCATACTCTGCTTCTGACTGGCTAGTAGTCCTTACCTAGGTACTGTCAGGGACCCTCATACTCTGCTTCTGACTGGCTAGTAGTCCTTACCTAGGTACTGTCAGGGCCCTCATACTCAGCTCCTGACTGGCTAGTAGTCCTTACCTAGGTACTGTCAGGGCCCTCATACTCAGCTCCTGACTGGCTAGTAGTCCTTGCCAAAATTCAAGCGGAAGCAAAATATGATTTGTCATTTGCTAAAACGCAGCTTCTTATTTCAGGTTTTAAAAGGTAAAAGTTCAATTGGAAAAGTAAATGGCTGAATAAGATGTGTATGTTTCAGAGTGTGTGTGTGTGTGTGTGTGTGTGTGTGTGTGTGTCTTTTATCTGACCTCAGTAACCTTCTGCATGGTAATGCTTGACACTGTCCCACTTTCCATATTTAAAAATCCCTAGAACAAAATATCAGAAATGCACACATCACTGTGTTGTTGGAGAGGAAGGATGGTAAGTTATATCACAACAAGTCTGATTTATTACAATCAGCAACCCAACACACACGGGGGGGGGGACTGACCTTGGCAGTGACACGTGATTGTGTATTAATGTGTGTTCTGTGCTGCGTTGTTGCATGTTTTCTTTCACTCATGACTTACCAAAGAGCTCTTTGTCCTAACGGGTGGTTGTTGGATGTTGTTGTGATGGACGCTGATACGACGGAGAGTTAGCGGGAGCTGTTGGAAGACGGCCGCACCGAGACGCAGTCCTGTAAACTACACAGGGAACCATTAGCAACAGAAACCGCACCGAGACGCAGTCCTGTAAACTACACGGGGAACCATTAGCAACAGAAACCGCACCGAGACGCAGTCCTGTAAACTACACGGGTAACCATTAGCAACAGAAACCGCACCGAGACGCAGTCCTGTAAACTACACGGGGGCAACAGAAACTGTGCACCGAGACGCAGTCCTGTAAACTACGGGTAACCATTAGCAACAGAAACCGCACCGACGCAGTCCTGTAAACTACACGGGAACCATTAGCAACAGAAACCGCACCGAGGCGCAGTCCTGTAAACTAGGGAACCATTAGCAACAGAAACCGCACCGAGACGCAGTCCTGTAAACTCACACACGGGGAACCATTAGCAACAGACGGGAACTGGCAGAGACGCAGTCCTGTAAACAGAAACACAGGGAACCATTAGCAACAGAAAACCGCACTGACGGGCTAGCAGTCCTGTAAACTACACAGGGAACCATTAGCAACAGAAACCGCACCGAGACGCAGTCCTGTAAACTACACGGGAACCATTAGCAACAGAAACCGCACCGAGACGCAGTCCTGTAAACTACACTGGGGAACCATTAGCAACAGAAACCGCACCAGACGCAGTCCTGTAAACTACACGGGAACCATTAGCAACAGAAACCGCACCGAGACGCAGTCCTGTCATTACCAGAAAGTCCTGTAAACACACGGGAACCATTAGCAACCGAGACGCAGTCCTGTAAACTACACGGGGAACCATTAGCAACAGAAACCGCACCGAGACGCAGTCCTGTAAACTACACGGGGAACCATTAGCAACAGAAACCGCACCGAGACGCAGTCCTGTAAACTACACGGGAACCATTAGCAACAGGCTAGTAGTCCATTACAACAGAAACCATTAGCAACAGGCACCGAGACGCAGTCCTGTAAACTACACGGGGAACCATTAGCAACAGAAACTGCACCGAGACGCAGTCCTGTAAACTACACGGGGAACCATTAGCAACAGAAACCGCACTGTCAGACGCAGTCCTGTAAACTACACGGGAACCATTAGCAACAGAAACCGCACTGTCAGACGCAGTCCTGTAAACTACACGGGGAACCATTAGCAACAGAAACAGACGCAGTCCGCACGGGGTCCTGTAAACTACACGGGGAACCATTAGCAACAGAAACCGCACCGAGACGCAGTCCTGAGACGCAGTCCTGTAAACTACACGGGGAACCATTAGCAACAGAAACCGCACCGAGACGCAGTCCTGTAAACTACACGGGAACCATTAGCAACAGAAACCGCACCGAGACGCAGTCCTGTAAACTACACGGGAACCATTAGCAACAGAAACCGCACCGAGACGCAGTCCTGTAAACTACACGGGGAACCATTAGCAACAGAAACCGCACCGAGACGCAGTCCTGTAAACTACACTGGGGGAACCATTAGCAACAGAAACCGCACCGAGACGCAGTCCTGTAAACTACAGGGGAACCATTAGCAACAGAAACCGCACCGAGACGCAGTCCTGTAAACTACACGGGGAACCATTAGCAACAGAAACCGCACCGAGACGCAGTCCTGTAAACTACACGGGGAACCATTAGCAACAGAAACCGCACCGAGACGCAGTCCTGTAAACTACACGGGGAACCATTAGCAACAGAAACCGCACCGAGACGCAGTCCTGTAAACTACACGGGAACCATTAGCAACAGAAACCGCACCAGACGCAGTCCTGTAAACTACACGGGGAACCATTAGCAACAGAAACCCTGACGAGACGCAGTCCTGTAAACTACACGGGAACCATTAGCAACAGAAACCGCACCGAGACGCAGTCCTGTAAACTACACGGGGAACCATTAGCAACAGAAACCGCACCGAGACGCAGTCCTGTAAACTACACGGGGAACCATTAGCAACAGAAACCGCACCGAGACGCAGTCCTGTAAACTACACGGGAACCATTAGCAACAGAAACCGCACCGAGACGCAGTCCTGTAAACTACACGGGGAACCATTAGCAACAGAAACCGCACCGAGACGCAGTCCTGTAAACTAGGGGAACCATTAGCAACAGAAACCGCACCGAGACGCAGTCCTGTAAACTACACGGGAACCATTAGCAACAGTGTAAATGTTTCGAGACGCAGTCCTGTAAACTACACGGGGAACCATTAGCAACAAAACCGGGGAACCGCAACAGAAAGACGCAGTCCTGTAAACTACACGGGAACCATTAGCAACAGTCCGCACCGAGACGCAGTCCTGTAAACTATTAGCAACAGAAACCCACCGAAGTCCTGTAAACTACACGGGAACCATTAAAATACGCAGTCCTGTAAACTACACGGGGAAATTGCACCGAGACGCAGTCCTGTAAACTACACGGGAACCATTAGCAACAGAAACCACAGCAACAGAAACCGCACCGAGACGCAGTCCTGTAAACTACACGGAACCATTAGCAACAGAAACCGCATGGACGCAGTCCTGTAAACTACACGGGGAACCATTAGCAACAGAAACCGCACCGAGACGCAGTCCTGTAAACTACACGGGAACCATTAGCAACAGAAACCGCACCGAGACGCAGTCCTGTAAACTACACGGGGAACCATTAGCAACAGAAACCGCACCGAGACGCAGTCCTGTAAACTACACGGGGAACCATTAGCAACAGAAACCGCACCGAGACGCAGTCCTGTAAACTACGCTCTTTGTGGGAACCATTAGCAACAGAAACCGCACCGAGACGCAGTCCTGTAAACTACACGGGGAACCATTAGCAACAGAAACCGCACCGAGACGCAGTCCTGTAAACTACACGGGAACCATTAGCAACAGAAACCGCACCGAGACGCAGTCCTGTAAACTACACGGGGAACCATTAGCAACAGAAACCGCACCGAGACGCAGTCCTGTAAACTACACGGGGAACCATTAGCAACAGAAACCGCACCGAGACGCAGTCCTGTAAACTACACGGGGAACCATTAGCAACAGAAACCGCACCGAGACGCAGTCCTGTAAACTACACGGGGAACCATTAGCAACAGAAACCGCACCGAGACGCAGTCCTGTAAACTACACGGGGAACCATTAGCAACAGAAACCGCACCGAGACGCAGTCCTGTAAACTACACGGGGAACCATTAGCAACAGAAACCGCACCGAGACGCAGTCCTGTAAACTACACGGGGAACCATTAGCAACAGAAAACACAGTCCTGTAAACCGGGGAACCATTAGCAACAGAAACCAGACGCAGTCCTGTAAACTACAGAAAGACACAGTCCTGTAAACTACACAGGGAACCATTAGCAACAGAAACCACACCGAGACGCAGTCCTGTAAACTACACAGGGAACCATTAGCAACAGAAACCGCAAGGCTATCTGCAGGAGCCCGGGTTACCATGCCTCCTGCTCTCCAGCACGGGGTCCCTGGCTGGCGGCGGGACGGTCTACCGATGCCCCCGTTAGCTCTCCAGTCCAACGGGGGAACTGAGACTCTGAAGCCAACACTGACATGGACATAAATAATATAATAAGATATAAATACTAATATCTCAGCCTTTAAAAAACAAATAACGGGGACATTACCTCAGCTGTTCTGGCTCCTTCTCATGTACCCCCCGGCTGAAGAGTCTCCTTTCCTCCGGCTCCACTCCTCCTCTCATCCCTCCATCACCTCCTCTTCTCCTCATGTTAACCCATTGCTCATGTTGTTTGTTCTCTCTCTCTCTCTGTTTTTTCTTTTCTTCCCGTCTGTGTAGGCAGCCCGTTGAGTAACTTCTTTGACGTAATTAAACAGCTTTTTTCAGACGAGAAGATCCACTCGTCCCTCTCCCCCGGTGCCCCCGCCGCGCCTAGCTCCCCCGCCAAGCATGCCCCCGGCAGCAAGCCCAGCCAGCCCCCGCCCAATGACTCTAAATGCCCCCCCAGCAAAGACAAAACAAAGATGGCGGCCGGCAACAGGACACAGGAACAACCTTAAGGAGCGGTAGCTGTGCATGCCTAGAGAAAAAGCCGTTATCAGGTCACGAGGGGACGAGGACCCTTTAGTTAGGAGGGAAAGAAAAACAAATCTATTTTCTACCGTATAATGTGAATGGCTATTTCAGTTTTAAAGTTGATCAGTATTTTACAATAAGTAGCAAATGTAGCTTTGTTGTCCCTACTTTGTGTCCCTCTGGGTGTCCTCGGGGGTCTTACGGTGTGTGTGTGTGTGTGTCCTTCCTCACATGTGTGATGGCTTGACTTGTCTCTGCCACCAGGGATCATCCATAATAACTATTAACTTGGAGACCGAGCGACACCAAGAGAGTCTGAAGAAAAGAAAGAGGAAAACCCTTCCCCCCCCCCCCCCTTCCCCTCTTCGAGTACTTTCTCCAGCCGCATCAGTAGAGTCCACTTCCCCCCCGACCAGACCAAAACAGAGACATCTCGTAAAAAGAAAAAAAAGCCTTAAGACAGTGATGTTTGTCAATCTGCAGCCCCCGTCCCCTCCCCTCCCTCCTCTTTTCTCTTTCTTCTAACCCTCCCACATGTACATAAGAATCACACGTATGTACTGTATGTACTGCTCAACACACACACGATGCGGGATGTAATGACTTGCACACGCTGACAAACAGGAAGTAGGAGCGGCAGCGGCGGCGGACGAAGACGCCGACACGGACAAACGCTGGCTGGATTGTAACTCTCGGTAAAATGGGTTTAAAAAGTTGCCCATAAAAGTATGATAGGGGGGGTATCGAATAAATGAATGATCTATTCTGTTGTACAGATTCAAATAATGTTCCGTATGTACAAAAAGTGTAGTTGTGACATTATCTTTTAGAGTTGTGTTGCCATATCTTTGGTTTTGTATTCCTGTCTGTGCAGGCCCGGTCACACCAGCATTTAAAAACAACCCGCTGTCTGTCCCTTGACGTGCATTCATTTTCCAATCTGGCCCTTAGAGAAGCTGAGTTTCACAGTCCTGATCTGGAGCAGAAGGGGGTAAGCGAGCATCCAGAAAGCGTACCTCCTATGGGGAGATTCTGAGGCTAACAAGCCATCACTAGCCGTTAGCATCCCATTGACTCCCATTCATTTTGGCGCCACTTTGACGGTGAATAACTTTCCATCTGAAGCGTTTAAAGACTATTTTTGTCCGTTGTTTATTTCTAAAGAAACACAACAACGTATAAAAGTCTCCGTTACCTTGTAGCTCACGTTATGGCTCCGTAGAAGCCATTTTTGTAAAAATAGGCTAACAATTGTGTCGTAACCACGCGACACATGCACAGTAGAGAAATCATCGTATAGTCAGGAGAAGCTCAAGGGAGAAGTCCGTAGAGAGTCCATTAAAGCATCAGATCCAAATATTTCAGCAGCGTTTTGATGGATTGGAAATACTTCAGTATGTGGCAAGTGAATTCATATGAAGTAGCATTTAGATTTCTCTTGCACAGCTACCAGAAGACTTACAGCTTTCAGACAGGTTGCTCACGTCACATCATGCGTAGTCACGCTCAGTTTGAAGCTGCAGTAACGCTCAGCATCACCGGGAAAGAGCTTCTAATAGACTTCACTGGTCTCCGTTGCAAGACTATGGCATCGTTGTGTCCATTTCTTTCACTGTCTATGCATTTTGCAGAGTCACTTCCTGGTGGGACCGGGCCTCGTCCATCAGAGAGACATGTCTCCGTTATCCTGTCGCACTTTTGACAAGTGAGTCAGATTCTGGGTTCAGTACAAAAAAATCTCAGCGCGTTTTTTTAAATTATTTGTTTTTTTAATAGTTTTTTTTCAAATTATTTGTTTTCATTGTTTTTCACACTATCAAACTGCTGTGTATATTTTTGTACTTTATTGTATTTATTGTCATTTATTTCCGTTGTTAATTTATTCTCCGTTATTTATACGAAAAGATGTAGAGAATGTTTCTTAAGACTATTTAAGGATATTTTTGTCATGCTTAAGTTATTTGAACGAAAATGTCTGTGAGCGTTTGTTCCTCTTTTCTCTTCTTTTTTTACTCTTGACGAGAGAAACCTGTAATATATATGTTGGGGGGGTGATTTACCGTAATTTAAGAATGTAGAAGTAGCCTCTGTTAGAGGAACAAACCCTTTGTTGATACTTGTCTCTCTCCCTGTGTGTATGACGACTAGGGTTGGGTACCGAAACCCGGTGCTAGGACGGCACCGGTGCCTAAACGACCCGTATCTACCCAACCAATCCCAACGCAGATTTCGGTGCCAATTAAATGCCTTTTGCCCCGTCTCTGATGCTCCGAATCAGACGTTAGAGGCAGCTAGTTAACACTGTCGCTCCCCGATGTGAGTCGCGCATGCGTCACTTAGCGACGAGTAGCATGCAAGATGCTAACGAGAGACTTGTGTAATGTCAACACAGTAGAAATGGACCTACTTAACCCTCGTGTTGTCCTTGGGGCAAATCTGACCAATTTTTAGATTAGAGTTGTGGGTTTCTTTAAACCAAATTGTCCCAAAAGAGCATGTACGTTGTATAGAAACCACGTAAAATTAATAATTACTTTCATTGAACTGTGGGTGTTTTAACAACAAAAAATAGGTATTATTAAAAAGTGACGGATGTTTCAAAAGAGCGTCAAAAAACACAGGAGAAAAAAAGTTAATTTGCAATTTTGACCCGGGAAGGACAACACAAGGGTTAACCATGTTGGTTCACTGCTAGCTAGCAATCAAACACAACAAAGGCTGTCAGGTGAATGGTGTTTTGCGCTAACGTTAGCATCTAAACTGTCATAGATAGCTACAAGCTAGCAATCAAACGGTTGAATGGTGTTTTGAGCTAACGTTAGCAATCAACCATAGCTAGCTACAGCGTTTCTGAAATGATTTCCATCTTCTGTTATTGTTTGTAAGGAGAAAACTTTCATGGATTTCACAAATGTCAGTATGACACGTTAGGCTGTAACCCGTTTAAATCTGCACTCGACTCACATCGGGGAGCGACAAACACTTCCCTTAACAGCAGGTAACGCTAGCCTACCACTAGCTAGCAGCTGGTCGGCTAACCGTTGTAACCAGTGGCTGTATTTCACTGTGGAGGACGTCCACGGTGCGTTCACTTGAAACTAGTAAGCCTCGTTGTGCATTTAAACTTATTGTAAAATACCCTATTCCCCTGAGGTTCCCCTATCTTGGGGAACAAGGGTTACATACGTAACCCGAGACGCTTTTTTTAGTATCGGTTCAGGCCGCGTTTAGGCACTGGCACCATTTTAAAAGGTATGGTTTTAGCACCGGTACACCCAACCCGAATGATGACTCAGATGTCCCCAAACACTGTGTCCTGTCCTGTAAATAATCCCCGTTCCCCGACACGCTGGTTTTAAAAACCAAGGGGATTCCCACTCTTAGCTTCGACCGTGTACGGCCGTTTGCATGTTCAGCATTCGTCTTTTCTTTGCATGTCGTCGTGGGAATTGTTCTCCCGTTTCCCCTTTTTCTCTCCATCCTTATTTCTGTTTATGCCCTATATGTGCGTTTGTTTTAATTTGCCTTGTTTTATATGTTGCTTCTCTTTTCTTTTGCTGCCTTCTTCCTCCCTTTTGATTACTGCAATGCATCCTCCTTACTCGTTCTCTCGAAGAGGGAGCTTTCTGGCGACCGGGGGTTGGGGGGTCATCAGAGAGACAAATTAAAGCAATATCTTTCAATTGTTTTCTACTGGGGGGATCCAGAGCACACAGAATGGACTCGGAGCGCTACTACTGAGCAGGATAACCACTGGCAATGTATTCCCTTTGTGACGTTACTGTGAACAACTTCTAAAGGAAATAAATCTGTTGACTTTGGAGCCGCGTGCACATTTGTCTTTCGGGGTTATTAAGACGTTTATTCACAAATATGTACATGTTTTACATATTCAGAGTTGATCGGCTGCAGAGGATTTACAGTACAGAAGTCATCCTTAAAAAAAATATATATATATATATGAATGTTGGTAGCAGTTGTGTCTGTGGAGCCTCATTGACTTCCTGTCAGTCCTTCCAGAAAAAAATGCAAAAATTAGCTTTTTTTTGTGATTGTTACGGGCAAAAATCCTTAATTATGCGGCACGTTTTCTTAAAAAATACAATGGAATATGCGGGATATTTATGCGCGAAACCGAACTTGCAAAAAAAAACCGATTTGATGAAACAAAGACTGTCTTGTCGCGTGATTACATCACTTCACAATGTTTCCATGGCAACAGGGGAAAAGGGCTGCTCTTGTGCAATGCAACATTTTTCAACTTTCTGCTAAGATACTGTATATGTGACTTTTTTGCAACAAAAATGCGTGGATTATGAAGGAAATCGGCAATTTATGCAGCGAAAGTGCAGCGTATTTGAAGAAGTGCGGACTTTGGCTGCTCATCCGTTGAATTATGCGATCGCATAATCACGTTTCTCTGGAGGAACTGTCCGGTCGGCAAAACTGCACGTTAGATTTAGGGAAAAAAAAATTTGATGATTAGATGGGATGAACAGCGTGGAGGGGGGGGTGACTACACGCTGTAGCTTTAACTGTAAACTGTTTTGGGAGTTTAAATCTGTTAAATCACAGTAACAGGACTCCAATCTTTACAGGTTATCTGAACAAGTGGCCTGAGGTTATCTGAGTTTTTAAATGTGGTCCTGACACAAATAAAACCTTTAAAAGACTAATAAGATATTAAAGCAATATTTAAAGCTATAGGTGCCCTATTTCAACGATCTACGTGCATGTAAAATTACCACTTTTGCTAGTTTGACGGCGGAAAAAAAGGGTCCGTTAGTTTCAAAAGGGTTGGACTTAGTGTCTTCATTAATCAGAGGGGTGGTCTGGGTGTTATATTGTCATTATACATGGCTGCTGCTCCTGCGTCCTTTTCTACTCTCGGCACGCAGAGTGGAGCGTGTAAAGTCTGTGGATCAACGTGGCCTCCAAAACCTCCAGAAGAACCGGTGGATCCTGGCCGACGGCGCCCAGCAGCAGGCGGTGGAAGTCCTCGGCGTCCAGCAGCCGGTCCAGGTTCTGCAGGAAGAATCCTTCACAGAACCGGCACAGCTCGGCCGCTCCGTGCTGCTGCAGACGCAAACGCAAAGGACGGAAAGGTCAGGAACATTTCAGTTAAGATATCAATACACAGTCGCCAGGCTAAAGTTGATTAAAAAGAGGAATAAAAAATACATATTTTGGAAATTGATCTTAATGCCTTAATTCTAAAGATTTAGAAAAATCCGACCTTTAAGGACACCAATTTTCTTTGAGAATGAATAATGTTTCATAAATAAATAAATACATGTAAAATACAGGGGGCATAAGTATACACCCCCTATGTTAAAATACAGGGGCATAAGTATACACCCCCTATGTTAAAATACAGGGGGCATAAGTATACACCCCCCTATGTTAAAATACAGGGGGGCATACAGCATATACACCCCCTCTATGTTAAAATACAGGGGACATAAGTATACACCCCCTATGTTAAAATACAGGGGGGCATAAGTATACACCCCCTATGTTAAAATACAGGGGCATAAGTATACACCCCCTATGTTAAAATACAGGGGGGACATACCCCCTATGTTAAAATACATAAGTATACCCCCTATGTTAAAATACAGGGGGCATAAGTATACAGGGGGCATAGGTATACACCCCCTATGTTAAAATACAGGGACATAAGTATACACCCCCTATGTTAAAATACAGGGACATAAGTATACACCCCTATGTTAAAATACAGGGGCATAAGTATACACCCCCTATGTTAAAATACAGGGGCATAAGTATACACCCCCTATGTTAAAATACAGGGGGCATAAGTATACACCCCCTATGTTAAAATACAGGGGCATAAGTATACACCCCCTATGTTAAATTCTCTGGGGAGGGGGAAATCAACCCTCGCCTTCCGTCGGTTCAACCTTGTGTTTTTGTACCTTGGCGGTGTGGTAGAGGCTGACGGCGTTGTCCAGAGTCAGACTTAGCGACAGCTTCATCTCACAGCACCGCTGCAGCCCTCGGAGCTGGAAGGAAGCGGCCGCCGGCAGCAGCTATGAAGAAAGAAAACAGCCACGGCACGATTAACCCGAAGTCTGAGAAGAAGCCTTCATTAAAATTAAACATGAAAAGAGATCCAGATTAATTAAGACTCGGTTCTTATTGGTCTACATCCTTGCCGTTGCCGCCAGAAAATCCGCCAGATTGCACAATTAAAACAACTTTTAAAACCAAAACAAGTTCCTTCTGAGCCTGTTTAGCAGCGGCACCGTGGCTCCGTCCGGCGCTTAGCCCCGCCTCAAGGCGATTGTGATTGGTTCAACCCTCATGTTGTCCTTGGGTCAAATTGACCCGTTTCAAAGTGTTTTATATCAGAAATATGGATTTCTTTCAACCGAATTGCCCAAAAATAACATGGATGATTCCATACAAAATTACTTTTATTGAATTTTTGGGTGTTTTATTTAATGGTTCCCAAACATTATGTGGACTAAACTTTGACATCTACCCATCTGAGATCCACTCAACCTCCTCTGATCTTAACTATTAGTCAAAATAATTCATCATTTCTGCCTTTTTAACTAAAAACGTACGTATAATTTGATATAAATGAGGTTTGTTGAAAAACCTGTTATTAAATCAGCTCAGGTTTTTAAAAAAGCACCAAGAGCTGAAAAAAGTGAGAAATAAATCAGAAAAAAACTACAAAAAATCGGAAAAGCCCCCAAAAAATTCAATTTTGACCTGGAAGGACAAGTTCATGGTTAACGGGAAGACAACACGGGGGTTAAAATTATCTATATCTGAAATATGAGTGTCTTATAAACCAAATTACCATAAAAAAGGATGGATTCAATGCAACGTGAATAAATGCAAATACAATCACTTTTACTGAATTTCGGGTGTAAATTGAAATCAAATCAGCATCCTGACAAACTCATCCACTCAACATACCTCTGATCTTAGCTATTAGTCTGAATAATTCATAATTTCTTCTTTATTAGCTCAAATATTAATACTTAATTTATTAATATATTTCCAATTTATTTAAGCTATATATTTTTCATTCAGAACACATGAGAAAATAAGAGTTCACTTGCATAAATGATAGTTTTTCTCGATTATTCTGTTTTTGTGATCATTTGGAGCCGAAATCATAATAATCGCAACTAATAACATTATTCCTCGTTAAATGGGATTAATCATATCGTCTCATATCGATCACAAACCCCTGAATGGGGTCAAAATCGTATCGAGACAGATTTCTGTAAATATCGCAGTAAACGCCAATATAACACCGCATCGTGATAAACCTCGGGATCTACCCGTCTAGACTACAGCCGGGTGGGGGTACCTTCAGGGCTTCAGAGTGCGAGACGGCAAGTCCCTCGGTCCCTCCGCAGTACAGAGACCTCATCGTCATCTGCAACAAAACACACTTCAGATCAGATGAGAAAAACCAACACACAACACATAAACACTGCAGCTACACACCTGCTCATCAGATACACACTCACACACATCTACACACCTGCTCATCACACACATCTACACTCCTGCTCATCAGATACACACATCTACACACCTGCTCATCAGATACACACTCACACACATCACATCTACACTGCACACCCTGCTCATCAGATACACACTCACACACATCTACACACCTGCTCATCAGATACACACTCACACACATCTACACACCTGCTCATCAGATACACACTCACACACATCTACACACCTGCTCATCAGATACACACTCACACACATCTGTACACCTGCTCATCAGATACACACTCACACACATCTACACACCTGCTCATCAGATACACACTCACACACATCTACACATCTGCTCATCAGATACACACTCACACACATCTACACATCTGCTCATCAGATACACACTCACACACATCTACACTCCTCGGGGGGAAGTGTCTTGCCCAAGGACACTTTGACATGGGACTGCAGGGCCAGGGATCCAACCACCAACCTTCCAAGTGACAACCAACTGCTCTACCACTGGGCCACACCCGCCCCAATGCGCATAAACACACAATAATAATACAGTTAACCTACATAGACACATAATCACACATTATCTCATCCAATGCTTCAATGAACATCTAATAAACCTCACATAATAGTCCAACAGCCCTGCGTCTCACCTGGAAGGTGCTGTAGGTCATGTGACTGACGTGGATGATGTTGTCGGGGGAGTCGCAGAGCATCTGTCGAAACCTGACGCGACAAAACACACACCAGGACTTCAGAGATTGATTATTATTATTTTAATTATAACCGTTATTTATTCAGGGAGGGACATCGAGAGCAAGCTCTCTTTTCCAATGACTCTGGAAGAAAAACTTTAAAACATCTGCCTCTATGGGAATTTAACATAGGGGGGTGTATACTTATGCTCCCTGTATTTTAACATAGGGGGGTGTATACTTATGCCCCCTGTATTTTAACATAGGGGTGTATACTTATATCTCCCTGTATTTTAACATAGGGGGGGTGTATACTTATGACCCTGTATTTTTAACATAGGGGTGTATACTTATGCCCCCTGTATTTTTTTAACATAGGGGGGTGTATACTTATGCCCCTGTATTTTAACATAGGGGGGTGTATACTTATGCCCCCTGTATTTTAACATAGGGGGTGTATACTTATGCCCCCTGTATTTTAACATAGGGGGGTGTATACTTATGCCCCTGTATTTTAACATAGGGGGTGTATACTTATGCCCCTGTATTTTAACATAGGGGGTGTATACTTATGCCCCCTGTATTTTAACATAGGGGGGGTGTATACTTATGCCCCTGTATTTTAACATAGGGGGTGTATACTTATGCCCCTGTATTTTAACATAGGGGGTGTATACTTATGCCCCTGTATTTTAACATAGGGGGTGTATACTTATGCCCCCTGTATTTTAACAGCAGGGACGAGTGGAGTTATTAAGTCAGGGGACAGACCGTTCCGAGGCGGACATCAGCAGCACGCGGTGGGCGAAGAACGGACGCCCGTCCACCACGAACGTCACATCCGACATCTCACGGTTGTTCAGGAAGTGAATGTCTGAGGACAGAGAGACGGCCGTGAGATCCTGCAACTGTTTGTCAGAGGAAGAAAAGGAGGACGTTTCCTAGCGATGCGTTACCCAGCTGCGTGGACAGAGTGACGTCCATGGGCGGGACGGCGGGGACCGGAGCGCCGCCGTAGCAGTGAGAGAACACGGACGCCAGCCGCTTGGTAACCACGTAGTCCTGCGGAGGAAAACACAGCATCACGATCCAGACCTGCACGTCATCATGTTGAATACAGGCCTGTAACAGTTTAAAAGGTCCCTTTGTGATAGGAGTATAGCTATCTTTCATTATTTTAACAGAGAATTAGTAAAATGCTCCTAGGCACATGCACAGCATGCACACCCTAGTCCTGTTACACACACACACACACACACAGGCACACACACACACACACACACACACACACACACACACACACACACACACACAGGGACACACACTATGCTTGTTACACACACAGGGACGCACAACAGCACACACATGCAGAAGGTTACAAAGATTATGAATAAAAGTATTACAGTGTAAATCCTCCATCATAACAGAAATGCTCAAAGGTCCAAACACGTCTGGCTCTTAAAGGGAATGGGAGAAGACCTCTGGTTGGCTGTTAAAGTAACGGGAGAGGACCTCTGATTGGCTGTTAAAGTAATGCGAGAGGACCTCTGATTGGCTCTTAAAGGGAATGGGAGAGGACCTCTGATTGGCTGTTAAAGTAATGCGAGAGGACCTCTGATTGGCTGTTAAAGTAATGCGAGAGGACCTCTGATTGGCTGTTAAAGTAATGGGAGAGGACCTCTGATTGGTTGATTGCATGTTACGCCCAGAAAACACCTCTGATCAATGAAGACACTAAGTCCACCCCTTTAGGACCAAGCGCCTGGTACTCGGACCCTTTTTTCCGCCGTCAAACCAGCAAAAGTGGATTTGGACACGCCCTCAACGCACCTGAGCCTCACGCCGTGCGCTTACATCGTTAAAACAGGGCCCAAGGTGTTCTTATTTCACTGTTCATTGCAGTAACAGATACCCGTGAGAGTTAGAAGATAGAAGCCCTCATGTTTCAACTTCTCAGGAAGACAACAGTCAGATACTGGCTGAGAAAGGGGAACGTCTCGGGTTACGTATGTAACCCTTGTTCCCTGAGATAGGGGAACGAGACACTGCGTCGGTTACGACACTATGGGAACGCTTCTAATAGTGTCGTAAACGACGCAGTTCGAGTTCCCCTCGAAGGGGAACCACAACAAGCGACAGAGACCCGTACCTTGCTGGTCTCCAGCATTCTGAACATGAGCGGGATGCCAGTGGAGAGGAGCTCGGGGGTGTAGTCCTCCGTCCCGATGGACGGGAACTCTGCGAGGAGGGAGACCGTGACTCTGTCCCGGCACAGCTGCTGGGCTCTGTGGAGAGACTCCAGCCAGATGTGGAGCCTCCAGGGAACACCTGGACACGCGGGGCGGCACAACTGTCATACTGATATACGTGAAATCCATTAAATAATAAACTTTACAAACAATAACAGAAGATGGGAATCATTTCAGAAACGTTGTAGCTATCTATGGTTGATGCTAAGCTAATGTTAGCTCTAAACACCATTCACCTGACAGCCTTTGTTGTGTTTGGTGCTAACTTGTAGCTAAGCTAGCAGTGAGCCAACTTGGTTAAGTAGGTCCATTTTTACTGTGTTGACATTACAGAAGTCTCTCGTTAGCATCTCGTTAGCATCTTATATGCTACTTCAGACAATATAGATAGATGGATAGATGGATGGATAGATGGATGGATGGATGGATGGATGGATGATAGATGGATAGATAGATAGATGGGATGGATAGATGGATGATAGAGATGGATGGATAGATGGATGATGGATGAATGATAGATGGATGGATAGATGGATGATGGATGATAGATGGATGATAGATAGATAGATGGATGGATAGATGATGATAGATGGATGGATAGATGATAGATAGATGATGGATGGATGGATAGATGGATGGATAGATGGATGGATGGATGGATAGATGATAGATGGATAGATGGATGATAGATAAATAGATGGATGGATAGATGATGGATAGATGGATGGATAGATGGATAGATGGATGGATGGATGATAGATGGATAGATAGATGGATGGATGGATGATAGATGGATAGATAGATGGATGGATGGATGGCAGCAAAATCAGTCACACAGCACAGAATATAAATATAAATGAAATACTAGTATACAATATACATGAAATAATACTAGGATAAAATACAAGAACTAATATTTGAATATATACAAAAATGTGCAACTGGTTAAATAATATGATAAATATGTAGATAAAGCTATTGTGCAGGTTGCATTAGTGCAGTACTGTGATCATGAGCTCACCCATGTCTCTGATCTCCATGGTAACGTCCAGGTAGCCGTGCTCGGCGCTGTAGTAGGCCGCCTGCTGCAGGGCTTTCATCCTGGCCTTACACAGCCCCTGGTCCTCTTCCTCCTCCTCCTCCTCCTCCTCTTCATCCTCCACTCCTTCAGCCAGGATCTCCTCCAGAGAGAGGATGTCCTCCTTCCTGTGCTGCGGCTGCAGCAGCAGCCTCCTCAGGATGTTCCTGTAGAAGAGAGAGGACCGGTGAGGCTTTACGTGTTTTATTCCACACATATTAAATACAAAAAACTCATTTTATTGTTTTGTATCACCCTTTGCAGTCTCTGATCCCAACATTTGGAACCAGCTGCCTTTAGATATCAGATGTGCTCCCTTCAAGATCAAGATACATTTTATTTGTCTTGGGAACGCTTTTTAATAGATGTTTTTCACTTTTTCTTACGTTTCTGTCCCTTTTTTTGACGTTTTCAACACTACGTAACACTAACTTATTAACTTTAGTTTTACAGTTATTTTTGGAATTTGTGGTTAATAAACCTCATTTATAGGAAATTATACCTAATGTTTGAGTTAGAAAAGCAGAAATTAGGAATTATTTAGACTAAAATTAAAGGAATGGATGTTGATGATAATCACAGACTGGAATATGTCAACTTTTACTCAATACTATTTCAAAAACACTTCCATTTGTTTTACAATGCTATAAAATTGAATAAGAGAATTAATGGACCACTAAGGTCTATATAAAGAGACTTCAGATACAGTATTAGGGACCACTAAGGTCTATATAAAAGAGACTTCAGATACAGTATTAGGGGACCACTAAGGTCTATATAAAGAGACTTCAGATACAGTATTAGGGGACCACTAAGGTCTATATAAAGAGACTTCAGATACAGTATTAGGGACCACTAAGGTCTATATGAAAGAGACTTCAGATACAGTATTAGGGGACCACTAAGGTCTATATAAAAGAGACTTCAGATACAGTATTAGGGGACCACTAAGGTCTATATAAAGAGACTTCAGATACAGTATTAGGGACCACTAAGGTCTATATAAAGAGACTTCAGATACAGTATTAGGGGACCACTAAGGTCTATATAAAAGAGACTTCAGATACAGTATTAGGGGGACCACTAAGGTCTATATAAAGAGACTTCAGATACAGTATTAGGGGGACCACTAAGGTCTATATAAAAGAGACTTCAGATACAGTATTAGGGGACCACTAAGGTCTATATAAAAGAGACTTCAGATACAGTATTAGGGGACCACTAAGGTCTATATAAAAGAGACTTCAGATACAGTATTAGGGACCACTAAGGTCTATATAAAAGAGACTTCAGATACAGTATTAGGGACCACTAAGGTCTATATAAAGAGACTTCAGATACAGTATTAGGGGACCACTAAGGTCTATATAAAGAGACTTCAGATACAGTATTAGGGGACCACTAAGGTCTATATAAAAGACTTCAGATACAGTATTAGGGGACCACTAAGGTCTATATATAAGAGACTTCAGATACAGTATTAGGGATTACCACTAAGGTCTATATAAAAAGAGACTTCAGATACAGTATTAGGGGACCACTAAGGTCTATATAAAAAGAGACTTCAGATACAGTATTAGGGGACCACTAAGGTCTATATAAAGAGACTTCAGATACAGTATTAGGGACCACTAAGGTCTATATAAAAGAGACTTCAGATACAGTATTAAGGGACCACTAAGGTCTATATAAAAGAGACTTCAGATACAGTATTAGGGGACCACTAAGGTCTATATAAAAGAGACTTCAGATACAGTATTAGGGACCACTAAGGTCTATAAAAGAGACTTCAGATACAGTATTAAAGGGACCACTAAGGTCTATATAAAAGAGACTTCAGATACAGTATTAGGGGACCACTAAGGTCTATATAAAGAGACTTCAGATACAGTATTAGGGACCACTAAGGTCTATATAAAGAGACTTCAGATACAGTATTAGGGACCACTAAGGTCTATATAAAGAGACTTCAGATACAGTATTAGGGACCACTAAGGTCTATATAAATGACCATGTCATGGGTCCTTTAACTTGTCGTCATATACATTTTCTTTATACAGTTCGTTGATATTTTCCCAGGAAAAATACCTGTGGGATCCCGGGATATTGACAGTACCTGCGTATTCGTGTGCTGAAGGATTTTGTATTTAATGTGACCGTCATAGACCTTAAATCTATGTGATATATCTGGATCAACTTCTTCTCATTACTTGTATTGCTGAAACTGCAGCTTACAGTTATTATTTTATGATTCTATCGCTCTAAACGTCTGGGTAAATGTCTCACCTGTGTCCGTGTGCTGCTGCATAGCTGAAGCAGTTCATGTCCTCATACAGCGGTGATGTCAGTGAGTTCCCATGATGCACTCTGAGCAGAGGGTCTGCTCCATGGGTGAGGAGCAAGCTCACCATCTCGTAGTAACCTGAGGAGATTTTGTTGGATTTATTCAAGAGAGAGAGGCATCATCTGTACCTTAACATGTACCTGTTTGTGTTGCATGTACTATTACAGCAAATGCTAGCACGGGGTCTCAGTGGTTAGCACTTCTGCCTCACAGCAAGAAGGTTCTGGGTTTGAATCCAGGTCTTTCCGAGCTTTTCTGTGTAGATTTTGCATGTTGTTTGCGTGGGTTTCCTCCCACCATAAAGACATGCATGCTGGGTAACTAGGATTACTGTTGAAAATTAGCCGACTGGCTAACACCAGCACATTTAGGGAAATGTTGATTAATGTGCATTGTCCTAATCAAATAAATAAATCTACACGCGGGACACGTGTACAGGTGAAAGTCCTGTGGTGTACCTATCCCGACCAGCGTCCATTCAAATGCTATTGCAAGGTAATGTACTCAATGGAGGCCAAACAGCGTTGATAAGCATGCTAAAAAGCCAGATTGGTGTGCCATACATATGCCATTTCATGAGATCAGTAGCCTTCTGCTTGGATAATGAGCATGTAAATATTATCTAGAGTTAAAGAGTCTGTCCGTGTGTTGTCAAAGTCTGGGATTTATTTCTATGGAGCAAACCCACGGAGGTCTTCCCTGCCAACCTACCTGCAGCAGCAGCCAGCTGGAGCGGCGTCTCAGCGGAGCTCTGCTGGGCGTCCAGCAGGGCTCCTCCCTCCACATCTGCTCCGGCCTCCAACAGCAGCTGGCAGCAGGATGACACCACACCGTCACACATCACTTACACCGACCTGCTACATTCAACAACTGTCTCAGCGGCATGTTCCTCTAAGCTTGTACCCATGGTTTGTAAAGAAAAACTTTGTTTTTGTATTTTTCTCAACCTGGATCATGTGTCTAAGTGACTGATGGAACGACATCTTCAAACTGTTCCACTATTAAAAGTTCTGTTTTTGTCGCAGACAGACTCAGATTATTATTCTAAGTGTGATCTCTACAGAGATAGATCTTTTAGTTAAAGAGTAAGATCCTTTTTATTTAACATGAAAGAGGCCCAAAATCACCATCAGCAAACCCACCAGACTCCATGTAAATAAACATTGCTTGTATCATCGCAAAACACACTTCATTCAAAGCCGACAGAAACAAAATACAACTACCAGAAGCCGTCTTGGTTCATCTTTCCACTGTTCCAACAATCACCACTCTGGTCTGGTTGGAATAAACTCTTAATTCACCCATTTACATGTGGAGATATGCTGCTCTATACACGCTAAAAGTAGTGATTATTTACATGGAGTCTGGTGGAGATATGCTGCTCTATACAGGCTAAAAGTAGTGATTATTTACATGGAGTCTGGTGGAGATATGCTGCTCTATACACGCTAAAAGTAGTGATTATTTACATGGAGTCTGGTGGAGATATGCTGCTCTATACACGCTAAAAGTAGTGATTATTTACATGGAGTCTGGTGGAGATATGCTGCTCTATACACGCTAAAAGTAGTGATTATTTACATGGAGTCTGGTGGAGATATGCTGCTCTATACACGCTAAAAGTAGTGATTATTTACATGGAGTCTGGTGGAGATATGCTGCTCTATACATGCTAAAAGTAGTGATTATTTACATGGAGTCTGGTGGAGATATGCTGCTCTATACACGCTAAAAGTAGTGATTATTTACATGGAGTCTGGTGGAGATATGCTGCTCTATACACGCTAAAAGTAGTGATTATTTACATGGAGTCTGGTGGAGATATGCTGCTCTATACACGCTAAAAGTAGTGATTATTTACATGGAGTCTGGTGGAGATATGCTGCTCTATACATGCTAAAAGTAGTGATTATTTACATGGAGTCTGGTGGAGATATGCTGTTCTATACACGCTAAAAGTAGTGATTATTTACATGGAGTCTGGTGGAGATATGCTGCTCTATACACGCTAAAAGTAGTGATTATTTACATGGAGTCTGGTGGAGATATGCTGCTCTATACACGCTAAAAGTAGTGATTATTTACATGGAGTCTGGTGGAGATATGCTGTTCTATACACGCTAAAAGTAGTGATTATTTACATTGAGTCTGGTGGAGATATGCTGCTCTATACACGCTAAAAGTAGTGATTATTTACATGGAGTCTGGTGGAGATATGCTGCTCTATACACGCTAAAAGTAGTGATTATTTACATGGAGTCTGGTGGAGATATGCTGCTCTATACACGCTAAAAGTAGTGATTATTTACATGGAGTCTGGTGGAGATATGCTGCTCTATACACGCTAAAAGTAGTGATTATTTACATGGAGTCTGGTGGAGATATGCTGCTCTATACACGCTAAAAGTAGTGATTATTTACATGAGTCTGGTGGAGATATGCTGCTCTATACACGCTAAAAGTAGTGATTATTTACATGGAGTCTGGTGGAGATATGCTGCTCTATACACGCTAAAAGTAGTGATTATTTACATGGAGTCTGGTGGAGATATGCTGCTCTATACACGCTAAAAGTAGTGATTATTTACATGGAGTCTGGGGACCATATGCTGCTCTATACAAGCTAAAAGTAGTGATTATTTACATGGAGTCTGGTGGAGATATGCTGCTCTATACACGCTAAAAGTAGTGATTATTTACATGGAGTCTGGTGGAGATATGCTGCTCTATACACGCTAAAAGTAGTGATTATTTACATGGAGTCTGGTGGAGATATGCTGCTCTATACACGCTAAAAGTAGTGATTATTTACATGAGTCTGGTGGAGATATGCTGCTCTATACACGCTAAAAGTAGTGATTATTTACATGGAGTCTGGTGGAGATATGCTGCTCTATACACGCTAAAAGTAGTGATTATTTACATGGAGTCTGGTGGAGATATGCTGCTCTATACACGCTAAAAGTAGTGATTATTTACATGGAGTCTGGTGGAGATATGCTGCTCTATACACGCTAAAAGTAGTGATTATTTACATGGAGTCTGGTGGAGATATGCTGCTCTATACACGCTAAAAGTAGTGATTATTTACATGGAGTCTGGTGGAGATATGCTGCTCTATACACGCTAAAAGTAGTGATTATTTACATGGAGTCTGGTGGAGATATGCTGCTCTATACACACTAAAAGTAGTGATTATTTACATGGAGTCTGGTGGAGATATGCTGCTCTATACACACTAAAAGTAGTGTATAGAAACAATGTATGTTTTTAGTATTGTGATCTGATTATGATTATGACTCTCAGGTCAATTACTTTTATTTTGTTAATGGTTCTTGTTGCCTAACGGCCTTAGTTGGGAATTTAAATTAAAATCGCATCTTTTTCCAGCTGCATCTCCAACTCATCCTGAGTGTTGTTCACTTACTACCCACAACATGCAGCGTGTCTGACTTCAATATGCAGAGACGTTTTATGAAGGACACCCCCACTGTGTCCTACAGCCGTGATGTGTCTCTCACCTGAGCCACAGACAGGTGGCCGTGCAGCACCGAGAACGTCAGAGCCACCCAGCGCCGACTGCCGGGGTGAACCGACGGGTGTCTGGCAGAGCAGCCTGGGACCTGAACAACACACACACACACACACACACTTCAGCCACAAACCAGCAGTGACGTAGAGCAGTATTTCGGAAAGAGTCAGTCCCTCCAGAAAAAAACGTGATTATGGGGTCAGAAGCGGGTCTACCTGCAGGTCCAGGTCTGCTCCAGCCTCGACGAGCATCTGCACCAGAGCTTCATCTCCTGCTGCAGACGCGTACATCAGAGGAGTCATTCCCTACACACACACACACACACACACACAGAAAGACAGAGGCACACGCATATAAAAGAGACTTCAGATCCAGTATTAGGGACCACTAAGGTCTATATAAAAGAGACTTCAGATACAGTATTAGGGACCACTAAGGTCTATATAAAAGAGACTTCAGATACAGTATTAGGGGACCACTAAGGTCTATATAAAAGAGACTTCAGATACAGTATTAGGGACCACTAAGGTCTATATAAAGAGACTTCAGATACAGTATTAGGGACCACTAAGGTCTATATAAAGAGACTTCAGATACAGTATTAGGGGACCACTAAGGTCTATATAAAAGAGACTTCAGATACAGTATTAGGGACCACTAAGGTCTATATAAAAGAGACTTCAGATACAGTATTAGGGGATCACTAAGGTCTATATAAAGAGACTTCAGATACAGTATTAGGGGACCACTAAGGTCTATATAAAGAGACTTCAGATACAGTATTAGGGGACCACTAAGGTCTATATAAAGAGACTTCAGATACAGTATTAGGGGACCACTAAGGTCTATATAAAGAGACTTCAGATACAGTATTAGGGACCACTAAGGTCTATATAAAAGAGACTTCAGATACAGTATTAGGGGACCACTAAGGTCTATATAAAAGAGACTTCAGATCCAGTATTAGGGGACCACTAAGGTCTATATAAAAGAGACTTCAGATCCAGTATTAGGGGACCACTAAGGTCTATATAAAGAGACTTCAGATACAGTATTAGGGGACCACTAAGGTCTATATAAAAGAGACTTCAGATACAGTATTATTAGGGACCACTAAGGTCTATATAAAGAGACTTCAGATACAGTATTAGGGGACCACTAAGGTCTATATAAAGAGACTTCAGATACAGTATTAGGGACCACTAAGGTCTATATAAAGAGACTTCAGATACAGTATTAGGGACCACTAAGGTCTATATAAAGAAACTTCAGATACAGTATTAGGGACCACTAAGGTCTATATAAAAGAGACTTCAGATACAGTATTAGGGGCCACTAAGGTCTATATAAAAGAGACTTCAGATACAGTATTAGGGACCACTAAGGTCTATATAAAAGAGACTTCAGATACAGTATTAGGGGACCACTAAGGTCTATATAAAAGACTTCAGATCCAGTATTAGGGGACCACTAAGGTCTATATAAAGAGACTTCAGATACAGTATTAGGGACCACTAAGGTCTATATAAAGAAACTTCAGATACAGTATTAGGGACCACTAAGGTCTATATAAAGAGACTTCAGATACAGTATTAGGGGACCACTAAGGTCTATATAAAAGCATCCAAAAGCAGCATGTCATAGGACCTTTAATAGGACCCCCCCCACCTCACCTGGTCATCCATGGTGTTAACCCCCTCGGCTCCCAGAAGCTGTGTGGCCTGCTGGACCAGATCTGCTCGGCCACTTGAGCATCCTGAAGCCCAAATCCAGCTGGAACTTGGCGGAAGCAGCTTCTGCATCCAAGCACTTAAACGACTGGAAACAGCACTCGGGCCTGAAGACAGACAGAGACCTGATCTGGTGGACAGACCTAGACCTAGAGCCCTAGACTACAGACAATTTATCCCAACTGGAAACTCATTTATACCCAAAGTGCAGCCTGTTACTAATCAACAAGCTTCAATCCAATTAGAGAACTAGGATTCCAGCCTGTCCAGGATCACGTCACCAAGGCAGTGGTCTGCATCAGTGTTTCTCAAATGGGGGTACGCCTACCCCTAGGTGTACTTTGGAGGGGGAACGTTAGATGTTTGGAAAATGTTCATTTAAAATATATCATTCATGCATAATTCTCAAGATAATGATACACTATGACAATACATGCTTTTAGTGGTATATAGTAAATATTTGAAATAAATTGGAAGTATTTACGTGTTTTTTAAGTTACATTCACTGTAAATCGCTGTATTGTGCCTCTTCATATTGCTAGGCATGTTGTTGCTGCTCAGGGGGGACTTAATAAAAAGATATTTTACTGTCATGGTGCAGGAAGGAGGACCCAAATGGATGACAAGGACGGGGTAAAAACAGGACAAGCTGACGAGGCACGCAGGCTGGCAGAAGGATTAGAAGACAACATGTAGCGCAGACTAGTAAGCAGATCTGACTCGAGACAAAAGGGACACAGGGGTTAAATACATGAGTTAATGAGGCAACGGGGAACAGGTGAGACATCAGGTGCATCACATTAGGGCGGGGCTGGACAATCAGACAGGGAACAGTAAAGCTGGGCAAGACGAGACAGGACAGGAAACCAGACCATCAACAGAAAACAGGAAGCAGGACAACAGGAAAGGACCAGGGAGCACATGACAGAGACCACCACCCAAGACCAAGAAACAAACACAAGGAGCAAGACAGGAAAAATAACCCCAGTAAAAACATTTTACATTATTGAAAGAAGATCGGGAACCACTGGTCTGGATACATGGAAGTACATTTCCAGGATAAAGCCTGACATGTCGGTATGGACGGTCTGCTTGGTTCTTTCTGGGAATGATTGTAAAGATCTACAAAGAATATGTTTATAATGCAGTTATGAACCTGAAAATGAGCGTAAAATGGGCACTTTGAAGAACTGCAACCAACCCAGAGTGTTGATTTTCATATATCCCAGAATGCACGTGTGGTTTGGCGTCTTACTTCAGCTGTCTGGGCTCACAGTCCAGTCCCGGGAGGAGCTGCCGGGCCGCCTGTCTGACATCATCGCTGTCCACCAATAGGCTGCGGCGATAGTCAGCGTGCACCACGGCGACTCTGATCCACTCTACGAGCGGAGGGAGGAGCAGGAACGGCCTGGAGGAACGGGACAATGCTGATTTATTGATATGAAAATGCTGTTTTGCAGCTAAAATGCAGCTAAGCTGATTCACTCTGATTGGCTAACAGCTAGCCAATCAGACCCTGGCTGTCAGCATCCTTTACCCAGCTCATGAATATTAATAAGCTCAGGCAGCATGACATCAGACTGACCAGCTGTTGTGATTGGTCTGATTTCTCCTCTTATTTCTTTTCAGTGGCTAGAGCTGACGGAGGAGGTAGCAGTTCATCTTCACATTCACCACATAACACACACACACACACACGCATACACACACACACACGCATACACACACACACGCACACACACACACACACCTCTCTCTGCTCAGTGTCATGGTCGAGGGCTCCAGATTTGGGTTTTCCAGTGACTCCATGTGTGGGCTGGACAGGAAGTAGTAGAGCGTCCGGAGGGCGTCTGCAGCCCAGGATACTGACGGCTGATTGGCTGAGCGGGTTGAGCTGGCTGACGGTCTGGAGCTGACCAGACGCTGCATGGGGTGCGTCGCCCGTGTCACCAGATCACCTGCAGGGAGACAGGACACATCAGACGGACGTCGGGATCTTAAACATACAGCATCAGTACAGAGTGAAAATATCGATGCATTTGTCGTCTTTAAGATGCGGCTTTATTTTGAAATTCACACTTTATGTTGATTTTTATTAACCTCGTGTTGTCTTCCCGTCCAAATAGAAAATCAACACTTTTGTTGAGGATTTTAATCAATGTTTTTAACTTTTTCTTATGTTTTTGCCTCTTTTTTCAACAATTTTGAGTCACTTTTTTTGACATTTAACACTACGTAACACTAACTTATTAACTTTAGTTTTACAGTTATTTTGGAATTTATGGTCAATAAACCTCATTTATAGGAAATGATACCTAATGTTTGAGTTAGAAAAGCAGAAATTAGGAATTATTGAGACTAAAATTAAAGGAATGGATGTTGATGATAATCACAGACTGGAATATGTCAACTTTTACTCAATACTATTTCAAAAACACTTCCATTTGTTTTACAATGCTATAAAATTGAATAAGACGCCCCAAAATTAATGAAAGTAGAGATTTGTACTTGGCAAAGAGCGTTGGGTGGAATCAATCATGTTATTTTGGGGAATTACAAAGAACATTGATATAGGACGACATGAGGACAACATGAGGGCAACATGAGGACAACATGAGGACAACATGAGGACAACATGGGGACAACATGGGGACAACATGGGGACAACATGAGGACAACATGGGGACAACATGGGGACAACATGAGGACAACATGAGGACAACATGAGGACAACATGGGGACAACATGAGGACAACATGAGGACAACATGAGTGTTGGTGACGGTGACGTTGGTGATGTTGGTGACGTTGGTGACGTAGGTGACGTTGGTGATGTTGGTGTTGTTGGTGTTGTTGGTGATGTTGGTGATGTTGGTGACGTAGGTAACGTTGGTGACGGTGTTGTTGGTGATGTTGGTGTTCAACCCTGAATAAAATTCTACATGTAACTTCGAGGGAGAAACGTGAAAGCTGAAAAAAACGATGTACAGTGAAGTATACTAAAAGCTCCGTGTGCACGTGAACACGTTGTCAGACGGTCCATGAACGGCGTGAACAGTGCAGCTACTGACTCCTGTGGCGCACACACACACACACACACACACACACACACACACACAAGCCGACTGTGGCACACACACACACACACACACACACACTGTTATTTATCCTCCAGATAATGAGCTACGGTGGCCTGCAGGGTGTGAAGGTGCCTTGTTTTCTGGATACAAGCCACGGGCTGTTATGTAAGGGGGGGGGGGGGAGGGACTGGCAGCGTCTAACGATCCGTCCCAGGAGACCCATGCCGGTCACAATTTAAACAAACACACACACACAAAACACAGGAGCCGACTGAGTCACACACACACACACACACACACACACACACACACACAGGAGCCGACTGTGGCACACACAGAAAGACACATACGAAGCACACACATACACACACACACACACACGAGCCGACTGTGGCACACACACACACACACACAACGCATACACACAGAAACACACACACACACACACACACACACACAAGCCGACTGTGGCACACACAAACACAAGCACACACACACTTACTTAGCTCTGCGATGCTGCCCACCGAGGTGGCGAGAAGCGCCTGCTCCAGGGTTCGCAGCTCCAGCTGGAAGTAGGCGTCTTCCCGGCTCTCCAGGGCGTCCTCGGGGACCTTCGTGTACGGGCTGACCTGGGCCGGCAGCGACAGCTCACCTAAACACACAAACACAACAATAACATCACGTTTCATTAGGGCTGCAGTTAATCTGTTAACTGGTGAAAAATGTGGATCAGAGTTTCCCAAAGAGCCCAACATGACGTCCTCAGATGTCTCGTTTTGCCCCCCAAACTCAAAGATATTCAGTTTACTGTCCCAGAGGAGAGAAGACAGTAGAACATATTCACGGTAAGCTAACATTACCCTGTGTCTTTAGCTGCATGCTACCAGCCGGTAAGCTAATGTTACCCTGTGTCTTTAGCTGCATGTTACCAGCGGGTAAGCTAACGTTAACCTGTGTCTTTAGCTGCACGCTACCATCCGGTAAGCTAATGTTACCCTGTGTCTTTAGCTGCATGCTACCAGCCGGTAAGCTAATGTTACCCTGTGTCTTTAGCTGCATGCTACCAGCCGGTAAGCTAATGTTACCCTGTGTCTTTAGCTGCATGTTACCAGCGGGTAAGCTAACATTACCCTGTGTCTTTAGCTGCACGCTACCATCCGGTAAGCTAATGTTACCCTGTGTCTTTAGCTGCATGCTACAGTCTATAGGATGTTAAAAATATTATGTTTTCCCATTGTTTTTATTATTAAATATCTTGAAGAATATTGCATATAGCTGTCGTTAATGGAGCATTCCTCCTAGGTTTGGGCTGAGCCCCGAACGTCTGGCTCCGCCCCAGCTGGAAGAACCTCAACCCCTGCCAACACCTCTGGGATGAGAGGGGGGGGCAAACGGTGTTTAACACTGGACTGGTTACTGATTTGATTCATCACTCTGACCTGGAAAACACACCTCAGCTTTGTTAAAAAGTCGGGTCGTGTGTGAGAGAAAGACGCGAGTGTGGCAGATAATTGGTGCTGATTACTGTGTTTACAGACAGGAGCGAGTGGACAAGCATCTATTCATGGGACACAACGGGAGACCAGTCTGCAGCGGACAAAGCACAAATCACGCATTCTCTAATCCCTACCTGTGTAGTCCTGACTCCACTACACACACACACACACACACACACACATACACACACAAACACACACAAACACACACTGCCCTGCTTACATCCA
>CM049371.1:38335019-38350019 GCA_026937815.1 Etheostoma perlongum
ATGGGACCTTTAAACAATGTTAGGAGTGTTGTAGTTGCATAGTTTGTCCACCAGAGGACGCTCTACACCGTCCCTGTTGAAAAGTCTTTGATTTTTTTTTTTTTTAAGTTTGTATTGTATTTTATTTATCAGAACTTTAATATATTTTGATGTTCTGTTGTGACAGTAAAACAAATTATTATATTATTTTAGTAAGAACTCATAAATAACTACAAATACCTAATGTTAAAGAAATCTGTTCATGTTTTCTTACACGTTTCTGGATATTTTCTTTTAAAAATCAACACTTTTTCTGATGTTTTGTCTTTTTTATCGACACTTTTGTCCTTTTTCTCAATGTTTTTGGCTCTTTTTTTACGTTTAACGCTTCTTTTCACTACCATGTATGAACACCACTAACACCAACTTATCACCAGTTTTACATTTACTACGTGTTTGGAATACCCGGTCAATAAACCTCATGTATAGCGAATTATACCTAATTCCTAAGGTAAAAAAGCAGAAATTATAAATCATGTAGACTCATATTAAATGAAGGATAATTACAAAAAGGTATATGTCAACGTTCAGTCTGGTTTTTAAACTATTTTTGTATTCAAATCAATTTTTTGTTTTTTATAAAACACCCAAAAGTCAATTAAAAGGTTGAGATCCTGTCTTTTGTTGTACTTGCAAAGCGCGATCGTCCGTGTTATTTCCGGGTTTATTAAATTTAGAAACCTTTATTTCTGATATAGACATTCTGAAAAATGGGTCAAATTTGACTCAAAGGCAAGGTTACAGGCCCAGGGTCAGGTAAGGGAAAGGGGTTAGGGAATGCATTATGTCAATGACAGGTCCCCACAAAGATAGTGCCACAAACTGTGTGTGTGTGTGTGTGTGTGTGTGTGTTTGTGTGTGAGAGGTTGGGACAGCTATGGGCTGTTTGTTCAGCCTCGTGCCCTGCAGCCTGAGCGTGAATCAGAGCTCCTTTGTGTCGTCTGCGTGGGTCAGAGGCTAACAACACTCACTCCTTTCCTCTAGCCGCGTCTTCCTGTTCATTCTCCTGGGAGACGGGCTTGAAGCCTATATATCCCAGCATGCAATGGGCCCCGAGGCAGAGAAACACTGGGTCTTCGCTGGGGGCTGGGGTTAGGGTTCCTGTGAAATCGTATGTTTCTCATCCTACATGTAGGGCTGCAAATAACAACATTATTATTATTTAAATCATCGAATAATCGGTGGATTCATTTGCAGGAAACTAGAAAATATTCACATTTAAGAAGCTGCAATCGGAGAAGTTTTACGGTTTCTTTCTTAAAAAATCAAATCAATGAATCGATTATCAAAATAGTTGACAACTAATCTCTTAATGTTTGCAGGGATATGCAAGCAGAGAAGACATTTGAGTTATATACAGTGGGGTTGGAAAGTTTGGGGGCCCCCAGGTAAAAAATGTGTATTAATGAGCATAAAGAAGAGAAAAGATGGAAAAATATACAAAAGGCATCAAATGACAGATTAGACGTTTGTGTAATATGTCACAAAAAGTTAGATTTTTGGCTTCTTTATGCACATTAATACACATTTCTACCTGGGGGGCCCAAACTTTCCAACCCCCCTGCAGAGTAGGACGTGTGTTCATGTGAACTTGAACAGACTTCTTCAACTGGCGGAAAGTATCTGTTATTTTTATCTAGACTAATGTTATCTATTTGTCCCTCGTTAATTAGAAAAGGCATACATGAACAAAGGAAATGAAGAAGAAACGGTGACATGAACAACCCAGACACGTGATGTGCAAAAACGTTCAGGAGATATAGTTTGTGCAAAGTACAGGTAAACAGTTATTATATTATTATATTAATGCAAGGGGGTTTGTTTGGGGGGGTCTTTATCCAAAGCAAGGGGCTAAAGGGTATGTATCGGTATGAAAATGTAAAATCACGGTTATAATAACCAGAATATGTCCACGCTTCAGGCTTATAGTCCCCTTAGAGGGCTGAGAAATGTCCTGAGTGACGTCAACTATCACCACCTTACTAGTTTTACACTACCTTTTGGAATTAATGGTCAATAACCCTCATTTATATAGAATTATACCTAATATTTGAGTTAAAAAAGCAGAAATTATTAATTATTTTGACGTACAGTTAAGATCAGAGGAATGAAAGTGAGTAATTGTATTTGCAGAGAGCGTTGGAAGGAATCTAATCCATTTTTTGTGGTAATTTAATTAAAAAGAAACTCATATTTCAGATATAGACATTTTTTAAAGGGGTCACATTTGACCCGAGGACACCAGGAGGGATAACCATAACCTTTGGTTTTAGAAGATGAAGTGCTTAAACTCACCATTGGCATTTTTGCCACATATCAGATGCTCGTAGACCTGCAGCAGTCCCCACAGCTCGGCGTCGTTGTCGACGACTCCCTCCAGCAGCTCCGCGGTCACCGGGCCGCAGGTGACCCCGCCGCCCCGTTCCCTTCCCTCCTCCGCGGTCACCGGGCCGCAGGTGACCCCGCCGCCCCGTTCACGTACCTCCTCCGCGGTCACCGGGCCGCAGGTGACCCCGCCGCCCCGTTCCCCTCCATCCTCCGCGGTCACCGGGCCGCAGGTGACCCCGCCGCCCCGTTCCCCTCCCTCCTCCGCGGTCACCGGGCCGCAGGTGACCCCGCCGCCCCGTTCCCCTTCTTCCTCCGCGGCCAGCCTCGCCGCATGCAGCGCCCGCCCGACCACCTCCTCAATCAAAGTCTCCACACAGGCTGTCAGGCACACGGCGGCGTACTCGTGCACGCGCACCGACACGCGTGTTTCCACCATCCACCTGAAGAAGCGACCCACGGACAGCGTCAACCCGCAGCGCGCGGACTTGCCCGGCTGCCGCGCGGTGTCCCCGGAGCTCATGCAGTGCAGGGACACCGCCTTCACCGCGGAGGAGATGCACTTCTCGGCCAGACTCCAGCTGAGCACGAGCCTCGCCGCGCTCTGGACCTCCAGGCGCGTGCACCGCCTGTGGAGCTCACTCAGCCGCTGCGCCTCCCGGGAGATTCGCACCAAAGCCCTCCGGAGCAGACTGGACAGCCTGCGGGCAGCATCCGCGGTGAACGCGGCGTCCGAATCGGTGACTCTACGCACGACTTCCCGCAGCTCCTGCTCGGTCCAGGGATACTCCTCCAGGTCGGGCAGGCAAGGACACTCGACCAGGATGTCCACCGCGTCCTCAGGCAGCGTGCTCACCGTGTCCCAGCTGCCGTTTCTGCTGTACAGAGAATCACCGGCATGCTGCCACCAGGTACCCCGGTGAGGAGTGCCCGTGTGCGGCTGTGGCTGCCTCGACCTGCCGGAGGAGAACAGGCTGAGGGACGGGCAGGGTTCCCCAGTCACATAGCCCGGATCAAGGCTCAGGTCCTCCTCGGTTTTCACCAAAAGACTGCTGGACATGATGAAGATGGAGAAGACTTACGTAACTCTTGCTTTACGCACAGTTAAAACAGAGCAACAAGTTTTATCTCCAGTTGTAAAAGTCCAACTGCCCAGACCAGACAGCTGCACGAGACTGTCCTGCTGTGCCACAACTAACCCAAACATGAAGGGAAGGAGAATGTGGTAATAACCATAGTAATAACACAGGTGAGTTTACTACTGCCCTACAGCGCCCCCCGGTGGCCAGAGTAATGATTATTAAAGTAATGAAACATGAGTTAACCCTGGTGTTGTCTTCCCGTCAAAATTGGAAATCAACTCTTTTGTTTACGCTTTTTTATCGATGTTTAACTTTTTCTTACGTTTTTGTCCCTTTTTTCAATGTTTGTCACTTTTTTTGACGTTTTCAACACTTCGTAACACTAACTTATTAACTTTACTTTTACAGTTATTTTTGGAATTTATGGTCAATAAACCTCATTTATAGGAAATTATACCTAATGTTTGAGTTAGAAAAGCAGAAATTAGGAATTATTGAGACTAAAATTAAAGGAATGGATGTTGATGATAATCACAGACTGGAATATGTCAACTTTTACTCAATACTATTTCAAAAACACTTCCATTTGTTTTACAATGCTATAAATTGAATAAGACGCCCCAAAATTAATGAAAGTAGAGATTTGTACTTGGCAAAGAGCGTTGGGTGGAATCAATCATGTTATTTTGGGGAATTATAAAGAACATTGATATAGGACAACATGAGGACAACATGGGGACAACATGGGGACAACATGAGGGCAACATGAGGACAACATGAGGACAACATGAGGACAACATGAGGATGACATGAAGACAACATGGGGACAACATGGGAACAACATGAGGACAACATGAGGACAACATGAGGACAACACGAGGACAACACGAGGACAACATGAGGGCAACATGAGGGCAACATGAGGGCAACATGGGGACAACATGAGGGCAACATGAGGGCAACATGAGGACAACATGAGGACAACATGAGGATGACATGAAGACAACATGGGGACAACATGGGGACAACATGGGGACAACATGAGGACAACATGAGGACAACACGAGGACAACACGAGGACAACACGAAGACAACATGAGGGCAACATGAGGGCAACATGAGGGCAACATGAGGACAACATGAGGGCAACATGAGGACAACATGAGGGCCACATGAGGGCCACATGAGGACCACATGAGGACCACATGAGGACCACATGAGGACCACATGAGGACACCATGAGGACGACCTGAGGGACCTGAGGACGACATGAGGACCACATGAGGGCGACATGAGGGCGACATGAGGACAACACGAGGACAACACGAGGGCAACACGAGGGACAACACGAGGGCAACACGAGGGCAACATGAGGGCAACATGAGGGCCACATGAGGGCCACATGAGGGCCACATGAGGACCACATGAGGACCACATGAGGACCACATGGGGACAACATGAGGACCACATGGGGACAACATGAGGACAACATGAGGACAACATGAGGACAACATGGGGACAACATGAGGACAACATGAGGGCCACATGAGGACAACATGAGGACAACATGGGGACAACATGGGGACAACATGAGGGCAACATGAGGCATCTAAATTAATTTGGCTGTTCTCCAACAAAAATTTATCATTTTGCATTCTGCAACTAGAACTCCAAGATGGCAGAGACACATCCCACAGGGTAAATACCTTTCATCAGATCTGCTAGACCTGTGGACGTAGCTAGGAGGCCTCGGGGAAGACCCAGGACTAGGTGGAGGGACGTCCAGCTGGGAGGAGGCCTCGGGGAAGACCCAGGACTAGGTGGAGGGACGTCCAGCTGGGAGGAGGCCTCGGGGAAGACCCAGAACTAGGTGGAGGGATGTCCAGCTGGGAGGAGGCCTCGGGGAAGACCCAGGACCAGGTGGAGGGACGTCCAGCTGGGAGGAGGCCTCGGGGAAGACCCAGAACTAGGTGGAGGGACGTCCAGCTGGGAGGAGGCCTCGGGGAAGACCCAGGACCAGGTGGAGGGACGTCCAGCTGGGAGGAGGCCTCGGGGAAGACCCAGGACTAGGTGGAGGAATTATCTCCATCTGGAATTATCTCAATCTCCATCCTGGCCTGGGAATGCCTCGGGACCCCCCAGTCTGAGGTGGTTAATGTGGCTTGGCAAGGGGTAGTTTTGTGGTCCCCTGCTGGAGTTGCTGCCTCCACAACCCGACCCCAGATAAGCGGATGAAGCTGGATGGATAGATGGAGGGCGGGCCACGAGGCTCGTCCTACGGCGTCGAAACGCCTAGTGGATCCGATCTAGCATCTACAGGCGTATATCCTATCCTTATTTGAGTGTCGCGTGATTACAGTTCTGCTGGATTTGGCCCGCGGGCCTCGAGTTGGACGCGTGATCTAGAAAAGCTCCTGTGCGATTGGGAGTTTGTTCCCCCTGCTTACATATGATAATCACTCTCACGCGTCTCTGAATACTAACAGACAGAGACAGACAACACAGACTCATGGAAGATAACAGTTGTATTGTTTCATCTTTCCTCTAAACTCCTGACAAAAAGTGCTTTCGATGTACAACGAACTCTGAGTTTCACCTCCACAAGCTGTCCTGGAATACTAAACACTGTCATATTATAACTTCATCTCAACTAAAGAGTACAACTACCTGCAAATTGGTTCAAATTCCTACTTTGATACACAATTATTCAAAACAAATAGCTGTAATTTTAACATTGAAATACAGTCAAATGTCATTAAAAGCCAGAACATATTCACATATTTCAAAATAATGGCATCAAATGGCATGACTTTAGACATGTTCAAATCTGATTTAATTGGAATTTGGAATAATTCTCCATGTCCAAAAGTCTTTCTTCTACATTTCTGTCCCTCTGGGGTAGATCTAGAGAGAGTCATGCTTCGCCTAAAGCCACCACATGATGTCAGCCTTTCACTATTTCTAATCACAGACATAAAGAAATGTTTCTTTTAACCCTCAGATGGGAAAACTGGTTCTTACCTGCTGGTTCTACAGTACTGTACAAACACAAAGCCATTATAATCTGACACGTCTAAATCCAGATGCTCCTCTGTTAGGGGCTCTTTCCACCGGTCAAGGAGCTTTAAAGGGTCACTTTATTTCAACCTGGACCCTGTTTCCCCATTTATGTCTAAGGGACTGATGGCCCAGTATTAATTGGGAACGCTATAATCTGCAACCACAGACCTGCAACCACAGACCTGCAACCACAGACCTGCAGCCACAGATCTGCAACCACAGACCTGCAGCCACAGACCTGCAACCACAGACCTGCAACCACAGACCTGCAGCCACAGATCTGCAACCACAGACCTGCAGCCAAATACCTGCAGCCACAGATCTGCAGCCACATACCTGCAACCACAGACCTGCAGCCACATACCTGCAACCACAGACCTGCAACCATAGACCTGCAGCCAAATACCTGCAGCCACAGACCTGCAGCCACAGACCTGCAGCCACATACCTGCAGCCACAGACCTGCAACCACAGACCTGCCACAAACCTGCAGCCACAGACTTGCAGCCACAGACCTGCAGCCACAGACTTGCAGCCACAGGCCTGCAACCACAGGCCTGCAACCACAGACCTGCAACCACAGGCCTGCAACCACAGACCTGCAACCACAGACCTGCAGCCACAGTTTCTTTTATTTATGACATTAGGCTTTTAAGGGAAGTGCAACATACTCCTTTAACTGTATTCTATTTATTGATGTGTGTATGTTATGTGTTGGATAAATGGTGTTGTAGTGGATTATGTGTCCATATGCCTGTAATGTACAGCAAATTGCCTCTCGGGGACATTCAACTCCACTGAAAGTGCTTTTTTTTGCCGCTGACAGACTCAGATTATTATTCTAAGTGTCTGCCAACATTATGGAATGGATCCCCACAGAGAGAGACCTTTAAAACCTCTGAGACCAGAATCAGCTCTGCAGTCGCTAGCGCTGAACCCACCAGACTCCATTTAAAAAAGCAATACTTTTAGCGTGTATAGAGCAGACATATGTTCATTTTTAAATTGATAAACTGTGTTTATCTCAACCAACACTAGAGTTGTGATGGTTGGGAGAGTTGAAAGACGATCTTGCTTAACACTGGACCAATGTCAGATATAGACTGGTCCCGAGCGCCTGGGTAGCTCACTTGGTACAGCAGGCGCCCATATATAGAGGTTTACTATTCAAAGCAGCAGCCGCAAGTTTGACTCCGACCTGCGGCCCTTTGCTGCATGTCGATCCCTCTCTCTCTCTCTCTCTAGGGTCAAGGTTGAAATAAAGGTTAGATACTTTTTTAATGAAAATGCAGCAAATATTCCAGTTCTTGAAAAGTGTGAGCACAAAAGCAGTGCAGTGACCTGGATAAAACCTTAAATTACACTTAGTTAAAATGAGCTCAATAGGTTTCAATGTGTACAATCATAACAGTGAGCCCGCTCACCACGTCAGAGGTTTCCTGTTCAGTCCCAACCCCGAAAAAAAGTTGCTTTTTGTCCTCCTTTGTGTTGTGTTGTGCAGGGTGTCACATCGACAACGCCCGCAGCAGAGCTGAAGCTGATCCAAATGAGGCATCAAGACTTTAGTACAAAAAATAACACCTTCAAACAAAGGCCGACTGAGCAACATTATGTTCTCTGAGTGACAGAGTGGATGTGATGTTTAACGCTCCAGGGTCCCTGAAGGGGTCTTGACAGTCAGTCAGTATGGTATATGTGTCTCCTCATCATCCTACGTCTCCTGTGAGAGCCAGATCCCACACATTTTGGGAAAGGAGCACAATTTCTCACAATGCAAACGTCGTCCTAACTTTTGTCGGCCATTTCCTTCACGAGTTCCTGATGAATTAAATCCAGAAAGTCTCTCGTCTCCTCGTCCGTCCAAGTCCATCTGTCTTTGTTGCCCCCCCTCCCCCCATGTGTGCAGACAGAGAGGAAACACTGGGCAGAAGAGAACTTCTTCTTCTTCGTTTTGGGGCAGGTTGCAACCATAAAATGACCTTAAACTTAATCGCAATTCCTTATTTATTCGACAAATAATCCATCAGCGTTTATCACATAAGCCGAATATCATCAAGATAAAATCAGATGAGACAAATGTATTTCCTTTGAGTCAATATTCATGAAATTCCATCAAATTGAACTGTTTCCAGAAGGCGTTTATCATTCAATATCACTTAATTTGGATAGAAACGTGTGGATGTCTCTGTAGACAGCCCAGGCTCCACAAACAGCAACAAAAACAACCTGCACCACCAAACATAACAAAGCGTTCCAGCCAATAACCAACAAGAAGAATTTGGGGGTGGGAGTGGGTTAAAGCGCAGAAGCATGGAAGGGAGGGATGAAAAGGAAGGAGGGGACGGGATGAGGAGGAGGAGGAGGACGAGGGAGGGGCGAGCTAGTCTCGTTTTGTTTGAATGCTTGGCATCGCTAATCTGACAAAGCATAGTTCGATAGTTCGTCACCAAAATATTAACGGTAACGCCATCCACCAAACAGTTAGAACCAGGGCTGTAGTCAAGACCACCTTAGTCGAGTCCAAGACAAGTCCAAGACCAGGACTAGTCGAGTCCAAGTCAAGACCGAGTCCAAAAAGGTTTGAGTCCAAGTCAAGACCGAGTCCAAAGAGGTTTGAGTCCAAGACAAGACCTAGTCCAAAAAGGTTTGAGTCCAAGACAAGACCAAGTCAAAAAAGGTTTGAGTCTGAGTCAAGACCGAGTCCAGGACAGAAAAAGGTCTTATGCATGACAGTTTCAAGACAATCATTTTGGGTTTCACTTTCCCTCCAATATTATTATCATCATAATAAAGACACCTGGACTCGGTCAAGACCAAAAGCCATATCGGGCAAGACCAGTGGCCGAGACCGAGACAAGTCCAAGTCCAAATACTAGCGAGTCCGAGACAAGTCCAAGTCCATAGAAAAGACCGGACTCGAGTACTACAGCCCTGGTTAGAACTGCCTAAACTGGACCGATATGGATACATTCAACACCAAACAGATGAAACAGGCCGAGCCAATTCATAATCCGGTAAATGGAGAGTACACAAAATCGATAAATCTGTGTAAATGCCAAATCGCACCCGAAGGTGATCCTGATCTACCGTAAATCGGTGCTCATTTCACAAAATAATGTCCAAAGCCTGCGTTTCCTCCGACGCTTCGCTCGAGTCCTGGTTCTGTTTCGGGTTCCTGTTGGTGGGCAGAACCGAGGCCTGCTCCAGCAGCTGGGCCAGGTAACTGTCCTCGGCCCTCTCTGCTGCAGACAGACTGTCAGACTGGGACAGGCCCGGAGCCGGCAAGGCCTCCTGGGCTACGAGAGCCGAGAGGGTCCGTGGGAGCGTGCTGGAGGGTCGGGCGGGGTAGGCGGCTGAGGGATCGGCTGCCGAGGTGACGTCTGCAAACTGTGGTTTCAACAGATCTGTTGCGGATGACCGACCCGCTGTCACATCTACTTCACCCCCCGGGGGCCAGTATGGTGGGGGCCCTGTCAGCGGGGAGCCATCAGGGGTGAGCAGCGCCCGGCTGTGGATGATGATGGGGTCCGGGGAAGGCAGCGGGGCCTCCTCCTC
Source organism: Etheostoma perlongum (assembly GCA_026937815.1). Taxonomy (NCBI): domain Eukaryota; kingdom Metazoa; phylum Chordata; class Actinopteri; order Perciformes; family Percidae; genus Etheostoma; species Etheostoma perlongum. Next base: position 38,345,081 of record CM049371.1, read on the forward strand.
GTCCACAGCGTCCAGATCCCTGGGGTCTTTGGAGGGGCTCTGGTCTGGGGATATGGAGTCTGGCTGCTGGGAGATGATGTGGAGGCTCAGGCCCGGTCTGTGGAACCCGCTGGCGGTGGATGGCTTCCCTCTGCAGGGCTGCACCGGACTCAGCAGCAGGGGCGGCTCCTGGCCCAGAGGCTTACGAGGCAACTCATCAGGCTTCCCTGAAAACAAAACAAAAAGTATATATATATATATATATATATATATATATATATATATCACAATAATATTGTATCATGATAATATCAAATCCTGGTGATAATGAAGGATCTTATGGATATAAAGCACTGGTCTTAAGGGACGGGTATTGCCGAGGTTTTCCTTGATTCCTATTCACAAGGTAGCTATTCAATAACATTTATGATTTCATATCAATTATGTAATTCTTCGAAACAAGAGATATTCTCAGAGAACTTCTGCGGTACATTGTCCAAGCAAGAAGCGACCCTAAAATATGTTTCATAATGCACCAAGTCAATGTTTACATCAACAATTGTTAATTATTACTCATATATCCATGGTGAAACGGAATATATTAAAAGATGTTATTTAATCGATATCAGATCACTCAAACAAAGATCAATTTTAATTGAACAATTGATTATTTTAACCCAGCCCTTGTGGTCTTAGTGCGTGTTTTTAGATCTCTGAAGTGAGTTCGCCACCTCAGGAGGGGGAAGCAGGGAACCCTCCAAGCTGAGTACAGTAAGGATGGGACGCTGTTGGTAATAGGGCAGTGGAAGGAGCACTTTGAGGAACTCCTAAATCCAGCTAACAGTGGCAAAGCCCCGGAGATAGGTCGAGAAGCTCAGTCCTCCGAGCTCCTCTCGGAGGAGAGCCGCTGCTCCTTCGTTTCGAAAGGAGCCAGTTGAGGTGGTTCTGGTGAGGATGCCTCCTCGGGGGGGTCCCTAGGGAGGTGGTCCAGGTAAGTCCAGCTGGAAGGAGGCCTCGGGGAAGACCCAGGATTAGGTGGAGGGACGTCCAGCTGGGAGGAGGCCTCGGGGAAGACCCAGGACTAGGTGGAGGGACGTCCAGCTGGGAGGAGGCCTCGGGGAAGACCCAGGACTAGGTGGAGGGACGTCCAGCTGGGAGGAGGCCTCGGGGAAGACCCAGGACTAGGTGGAGGGACATCCAGCTGGGAGGAGGCCTCGGGGAAGACCCAGGACTAGGTGGAGGGACGTCCAGCTGGGACGAGGCCCCGGGGAAGACCCAGGACTAGGTGGAGGGACGTCCAGCTGGGAGGAGGCCTCGGGGAAGACCCAGGACTAGGTGGAGGGACATCCAGCTGGGAAGAGGCCTCGGGGAAGACCCAGGACTAGGTGGAGGGACGTCCAGCTGGGAGGAGGCCTCGGGGAAGGACATCCAGCTGGGAAGAGGCCTCGGGGAAGACCCAGGACTAGGTGGAGGGACGTCCACCTGGGAGGAGGCCTCGGGGAAGACCCAGGACTAGGTGGAGGGACTGGGAGGAGGCCTCGGGGAAGACCCAGGACTAGGTGGAGGAGTGTCCAGCTGGGAGGAGGCCTAGGGGAAGACCCAGGACTAGGTGGAGGGATTATATCTCCAACCTGGCCTGGGAACGCCTCGGGATCCCCCAGTCGGAGCTGGTTGATGTGGCTCGGGGAAAGGGAAGTTTGGGGTCCCCTACTGGAGCTGCTGCCCCCGAGACCCGATACCAAATAAGTGGACGAAGATGGATGGATGGATGGATGGATGGAGTTGCACACATTTAAGAAGTAATTTCTTTATATAGATATTGTAAAATAAATAGTTTTTTGTCCCTGGGTGCATATGGAGGTTCTAGCCATGCCAGACGGGACATGCCCAGGTGCTTTCAGCGCCGCCGTGTACCTGGAGGAGGAACGTCCAGCTTCATCTTCCGCAGTTCAGTCATGGAGACCTGAAGCTGCTCGATGATCACGTCGTCACTGTGGAAGAACGTCTGAGCGATCCGCTCCTGCAGGAACTCTCGGAGATCCTCCAGAGACATCTTCAACAGACGCTCTGCAAACACACACACACACACACACACACACACACACACACACACACGTTAAACACAAACAACCTGCTATGTGAACAATAAGTGCATCACATATTTTTTCTTCTACTACTTTTATCTCAGTCAGCGTCGGACTGTTGAGCTAAAGCTAAGCTATTTTTTGGCACTTTACACATTCATGGCGACAACAACTTATTTAATTTAATCAGTTTTTTTGTTAATGATCAATGCTTCAATATTTTATTGCCAATATTCTATTAATATAAGAATATTGTTGGAGGATTGTGAGAGCTCTATTTGTCCTTACTCTTGTGTATCTTCAGGATGGTGTAGGACATGGCGGTGAGGAGCCTCTCCCCCTCCAGGATGAAAATGTCCCACAGCCGAAGGGTCAGCGTGAACGGCGTCTGCAGTAACACAACACAAGGTGCGTTCAGGTGCATTCTGGGCGTGCTGGTCTTCCAGGGTGGTGTGTTCAGGTGCATTCTGGGTGTGCTGGTCTTACAGGGAGGTGTGTTCAGGTGCATTCTGGGTGTGCTGGTCTTACAGGGAGGTGTGTTCAGGTGCATTCTGGGTTTTTTGCTATCTTGAGGCAGCAGGAAGTGATCTCACCGTTGACCAACAAAAACCTCTAAAGTCAATAACGCAGCATTTCATTGTTATTTTAACAGAGAATAAGTAAAATGTCCCTAGGCTCATGCACAGCACACACACTATGCTTGTTACACACACACAGGGACACACACAGGGACACACACTATGCTTGTTACACACACACAGGGACACACACAGGGACACACACTATGCTTGTTACACACACACAGGGACACACACAGGGACACACACTATGCTTGTTACACACACACAGGGACACACACAGGGACACACACTATGCTTGTTACACACACACAGGGACACACACAGGAACACACACTATGCTTGTTACACACACAGGGACACACACTATGCTTGTTACACACACACAGGGACACACACTATGCTTGTTACACACACACAGGGACACACACTATGCTTGTTACTGGTCACAGGGACACACACTATGCTTGTTACACACAGGGACACACACTATGCTTGTTACACACACAGGGACACACACTATGCTTGTTACACACACAGGGACACACACTATGCTTGTTACACACACACAGGGACACACACTATGCTTGTTCAGGGACACACACTATGCTTGTTACACACACACAGGGACACACACTATGCTTGTTACACACACAGGGACACACATTATGTTTTTACACACACACAGGGACACACACAGGGACACTATGCTTGTTACACACACACAGGGACACACACAGGGACACACACTATGCTTGTTACACAACACAGGGACACACACAGGGACACACACATTGCTTTTTACACACACACAGGGACACAACTATGCTTGTTACACACACACAGGGACACACACAGGGACACACACTATGCTTGTTACACACACACAGGGACACACACAGGAACACACACTATGCTTGTTACACACACAGGGACACACACTATGCTTGTTACACACACACAGGGACACACACTATGCTTGTTACACACACACAGGGACACACACTATGCTTGTTACACACACACAGGGACACACACTATGCTTGTTACACACACAGGGACACACACTATGCTTGTTACACACACAGGGACACACACTATGCTTGTTACACACACACAGGGACACACACTATGCTTGTTACACACACACAGGGACACACACTATGCTTGTTACACACACAGGGACACACACTATGCTTGTTACACACACACACAGGGACACACACTATGCTTGTTACACACACAGGGACACACACTATGCTTTTTACACACACAGGGACACACACTATGCTTGTTACACACACAGGGACACACACTATGCTTGTTACACACACAGGGACACACACTATGCTTGTTACACACACACAGGGACACACACTATGCTTGTTACACACACACACAGGGACACACACTATGCTTGTTACACACACAGGGACACACACTATGCTTTTTACACACACAGGGACACACACTATGCTTTTTACACACACAGGGACACACACTATGCTTGTTACACACACAGGGACACACAGCAGCACACACACACATGCAGAATATTACAATAATAATGTTCTTTTTGTGCAAAAAAAAAAAAAATAAAAAAAAAGTTTAAAAACTGACATTGCTGAGTGTCAGACCAGAGCTCCAGACCAGAGCTCCAGACCAGAGCTCCAGACCAGAGCTCCAGACCAGAGCTCCAGACCAGAGCCCAGCGACTCAGCAGGACAGGGAAGTGCTGACAGCGGCTGAATCCTGCCAGACCACCACCACAGGATTGTGGGTATGCACCGAGGAGACTAGCCTCACAGCTCTTAATGCTTCTAATGTCCCAGAGGGTTTTATGCTGAAGATGTGTAAAATTATCTTTAGTAAAAGGCAATCTGACACATTATATCTTGGAAAATAACTTGGTATGTCATATTAAAGTGCTCATAGTATGCTTTTGCTTCTGACTGGCTAGTAGTCCTTAACTAGGTACTGTCAGGACCCTCATACTCTGCTTCTGACTGGCTAGTAGTCCTTACCTAGGTACTGTCAGGACCCTCATACTCTGCTTCTGACTGGCTAGTAGTCCTTACCTAGGTACTGTCAGGGCCCTCATACTCTGCTCCTGACTGGCTAGTAGTCCTTACCTAGGTACTGTCAGGGCCCTTATACTCTGCTTCTGACTGGCTAGTAGTCCTTACCTAGGTACTGTCAGGGTCCTCATACTCTGCTTCTGACTGGCTAGTAGTCCTTACCTAGGTACTGTCAGGGCCCTCATACTCTGCTTCTGACTGGCTAGTAGTCCTAGGTACT
>CM049371.1:38355019-38392519 GCA_026937815.1 Etheostoma perlongum
CTAAGGCCTATATAAAAGAGACTTCAGATACAGTATTAGGGACCACTAAGGCCTATATAAAAGAGACTTCAGATACAGTATTAGGGGACCACTAAGGTCTATATAAAGAGACTTCAGATCCAGTATTAGGGACCACTAAGGTCTATATAAAGAGACTTCAGATACAGTATTAGGGACCACTAAGGTCTATATAAAGAGACTTCAGATACAGTATTAGGGACCACTAAGGTCTATATAAAGAGACTTCAGATACAGTATTAGGGACCACTAAGGTCTATATAAAGAGACTTCAGATACAGTATTAGGGGACCACTAAGGTCTATATAAAGAGACTTCAGATACAGTATTAGAGGACCACTAAGGCCTATATAAAAGAGACTTCAGATACAGTATTAGGGACCACTAAGGTCTATATAAAGAGACTTCAGATACAGTATTAGGGACCACTAAGGTCTATATAAAGAGACTTCAGATACAGTATTAGGGGACCACTAAGGTCTATATAAAGAGACTTCAGATACAGTATTAGGGACCACTAAGGTCTATATAAAAGAGACTTCAGATACAGTATTAGGGACCACTAAGGTCTATATAAAGAGACTTCAGATACAGTATTAGGGGACCACTAAGGTCTATATAAAGAGACTTCAGATACAGTATTAGGGGACTTAAACTATTTATGAGATTATTTCTGATAACTATTTCAGTCAAATAGTGTTTCATACGTTTCAAATATTGGTTAAATGTCATAATTACCTGACAAAATACACTTAAATGATTCTTTATTGAATGCAACTTTGCTAAACGCGTCTGGTTAAAATCGGCCATTATAAATGCCGATACCGATATATCGGGAAATGCCTAATATTGACCGATAATATCGACCCGCCGATATATCAGTCGGGTTCTATTAACTACTAATAATCAGTATCAATATATCGGCCCTGAAGAACCCGCATCGATCGACCGATAGTCAATTTGCCCTTGTCTTCCCCCGTCTCTTGCCCCACTTTCCTGCCAAATGCCCGAAAAAAGAATCTTAAAAACCCCAAAAACTAAATGTTCACATGCTCAGATTTGTTGGCTGTGCCGTCTCACCGTGCATGCCGTGCTTCTGATTGGTCAGCAGCTGCGACAGCGCCCAGAAGGCGTCTTCCTCGTTCATGTACATCAGCAGCAGGGCGGCGATCTGACTCATGCCCTGGCAGTAGCTCACCTCCTGCAGGGGCGACAGGGGTAATATAGGGTGACCAGACGTCCCCCGGTTTCCGGGGACAGTCCTCGATTTTGGTGACCTGTCCCCGGCTGGACCCGTCCACGGAAATGTCCCCGGTTTTCACTGTGACTGACAGACCCGAAATTGGAGTGAAAGAAAGAAAACTCTGACCAAACGGAGCCGATCGAGCAGCGCTGCTCAGAGCTCAGAGATGTTTTAGAAAGCCGCATTTTACCATGCTAAAATCACTGATTATTTACATGGAGTCTGGTGGAGATATGCTGCTCTATACACGCTAAAATCACTGATTATTTACATGGAGTCTGGTGGAGATATGCTGCTCTATACATGCTAAAATCACTGATTATTTACATGGAGTCTGGTGGAGATATGCTGCTCTATACACGCTAAAAGTAGTAATTATTTACATGGAGTCTGGTGGAGATATGCTGCTCTATACACGCTAAAAGTAGTGATTATTTACATGGAGTCTGGTGGAGATATGCTGCTCTATACACGCTAAAAGTAGTGATTATTTATATGGAGTCTGGTGGAGATATGCTGCTCTATACATGCTAAAAGTAGTGATTATTTACATGGAGTCTGGTGGAGATATGCTGCTCTATACATGCTAAAAGTAGTGATTATTTACATGGAGTCTGGTGGAGATATGCTGCTCTATACACGCTAAAATCACTGATTATTTACATGGAATCTGGTGGGTTTAGAGAACGCAATTTCGCAGACTTTTATGTTTTAAAAAAATGATCTTAATCTTTAACAGAAAGGTCAGCCTCCTTATAAATCTTTTCCATAATATTATCAGACACTTCAGACGATGTTATCAGAATTCTGAGAATAAAGCCAGAACTCACATAAATTTTTCACCAGTGGCCCTCATCCTCTTCAGTACAAATGAACTACTACTACTGTGGATTTAAAAAGTGATGCGATAATAAAATCCGGACCGTTTATATATTAACTGTCCACACCATGACCCACGAGTGGAAAACAAGCATCTGGAAAAGGAAACTTGCGATAGATTTCTATCAGTTAAATCCAGATCCAGTGGTATTTTGTGTTTCATGCGCTGAAGGAACAAACACTTACTGTGTTGTAGACTGAATATGCAGAGAGGACATGGAAAAGAGCCTGCTGCCTGCAGAGAGGAGAGGAGAGGAGAGGAGAGGAGAGGAGAGGAGAGGAGAGGAGAGGAGAGGAAAGGAGAGGAGGAAAGTTAGTCACCAAATGTCTGAATGATGTGGCACTGATTGGTAAAAAACAGTCGTAGCAAAACAAAGATGTCAGAATCAACCATCGCCAAGGCAACGCAGACCAGGACGAACCCCCCTCCCCCCGGCCTCATAGTGAAAGCATGGTTACCTTTTAGTAAAGTGGTAACAGCAGCTACATTGTGCTGCGTTTAGTGTCGACCAAAATAAACGGACATGTGATCGTCCAACAACTCAACATCTAACCTGAGGAGACGTAGCAGTAGTTGTAGTTGTTGCTGTGGAGAGGTGGATGTTTGTCTTTTAGGTTACATACAGGATGTTTAACATGCAGTATCCATCCAAATCTCATGGGACAAGTCTCTCAATTAAGCTATTTAGTAATTAATACATTAATTTTAATTTATTCTATTGATTAGATGAACTATAATTTGCCTAAAGATGATTATTTTGTATTTTTGTCGGTCAGGATGATGCTTGTGTTAAGAAATAAATCAGACGTTACTCAACAGTTACTCACTACTCGAGTAGTTTATTCATCAAGTACTTTTTTACTCTTACTCAAGTAATTATTTGGATGACTACTTTTACTTTTACTTGAGTCAAATTATTCTAAAGTAACAGTACTTTTACTTGAGTACAATTTTTGGCTACTCTACCCACCTCTGCATTTGACACAAGACTAAATTAAACAAAATGAACACTATTATGGAAGCAAAACAGCGCCAAAGTCTCCAAATGGACCAGAGCAAATTATGCGTGGCCTTAAACGTTTCCCAACCTGATGAATAATCAGACTTTTGCATCCGAACTCTGAGACTCACTTGACTCCGAAGCGATCGGTGAACATGATGTGGTTCCGAAAGGTCCTGTTGATGTCCAGGTCGATCTGCTTGATCTCGGACGAGTACCGCCGGGCCTGCTCCTTCATTCTCTGGGAGGAGAACACAGAGCCGAGTCAACAAGGACGAGTCGGCTAAAAGAAAAGCTTCCTCCAGAACCACTGTACTCCAAAATAACTTACAGAGGGACCCCAAACCACTTAGTATGCAACTAACTGTATACCAGGGCTGTGGTACTCAAGTCCGGTTTTGGACTCGAGTCCGGACTCAAGTTTTTCTATGGTCTCGGACTTGTCTTGGACTCGCTAGTATGTGGTCTCGGACTTGTCTCGGTCTCGGCCACTGGTCTTGCCAGATATGGCTTTTGGGCTCTTGGTCTGGACCGAGTCCAGGTGTCTTTATTATGTTGATAATAATATTGGAGGGAAAGGGAAACCCAAAATGATTGTCTTGATACTGTCATGCATAAGACCTTTATTCCTGTCTTGGACTAGGTCTTGACTCGGACTCAAACCTCTTTGGACTCGGTCTTGTCTTGTACTCGAACTTCTTTGGACTCGGTCTTGACTTGGTCTCAAACTTCTTTGGACTCGGTCTTGACTTGGTCTCAAACCTCTTTGGACTCGGTCTTGTCTTGTACTCGAACCTCTTTGGACTCGGTCTTGACTTGGTCTCAAACCTCTTTGGACTCGGTCTTGTCTTGGACTCTAACCTCTTTGGACTCGGTCTTGGCTCGGACTCAAACCTTTTGGGACTCGGTCTTGACTTAGACTCAAACCTCTTTGGACTCGGTCTTGTCTTCGACTCAAGCCTCTTTGGACTTGGTCTTGGCTCGGACTCAAACCTCTTTGGACTCAGACTTGACTCGGACTCGACTAAGGTGGTCTTGACTACAGCCCAGCTGTGTACTACCAAGCGCCTGGCTAGCCCACGGTGGATTGTGCATAAATGGAGAACATTATTGTGTATTTCCAGTTCTGCAGGCTGGATGACATCATGAGTGCCCACCTCATATTTGCCTTGGTTGTCGTTCTTGGCCCTCTCCACGTCCAGCATCAGGGCCCAGGCCCGGCCTCGCAGCTGCAGGGGGACGCCCTTGTACACCCGCTTCACCATCTGACAGCAGAGAGGGGAGAGCACGTAACACTGCGTGAATACATAAAAAGCCAGAAGGTTTCTGAGTGTGTGTGTGTGTGTGTGTGTGTGTGTGTGTGTGTGGGCGTGTGTGTATGTGTCTTGAGTGTGTGTGTATGTGAGTGTGTGTGTGTGTGTGAGTGTCTTGAGTGTGTGTATGTGTCTTGAGTGTATGCGTATGTGTGTTGAGTGACTGAGTGTGTGTGTGTGTGTGAGTGTGTGTGTCTTGAGTGTGTGTATGAGTCTTGAGTGTATGTGTATGTGTGTTGAGTGACAGTGTGTGTGTGTGTGTGCATGGGCGTGTGTGTATGTGTATGTGAGTGTGTGTGTGTGTGAGTGTGTTGAGTGACTGTGTGTGTGTGTGTGAGTGTGTGTGTCTTGAGTGTGTGTATGTGTCTTGAGTGTATGTGTATGTGTGTTGAGTGACTGAGTGTGTGTGTGTGTGTGCATGGGCGTGTGTGTGTGTGTCTTGAGTGTGTGTATGTGTCTTGAGTGTATGTGTATGTGTGTTGAGTGACTGAGTGTGTGTGTGTGAGTGTGTGTGTCTTGAGTGTGTGTATGTGTCTTGAGTGTGTGTGTGTTGAGTGACTGAGTGTGTGAGTGTGTGAGTGTGTGTGTGTGTGTGTGTGTGACTTGAGTGTGTGTGTGTATGTGTGTTGAGTGACTGAGTGTGTGAGTGAGTGTGTGTGTACCTGTGTGTGTGTGTGTGTGTCTCTTTATTTTGTTTCAACAAGGTCTCTTCTCCAACAACACTGCCCATGGTTGTTACTCACCCTGTCACTGGTCTTGTATTTGTCCCACTTCTTCGCCATCTTCAGCCACTTCTCCGCCCGCTCCACCTCCAGCTGCTTCCTCTGTGAGGGAGACAGGAGCTGGTCAACTTCAGATACAGTATTAGGGACCACTAAGGTCTATATAAAAGAGACTTCAGATACAGTATAAAAGAGACTTCAGATACAGTTAGGGACCACTAAGGTCTATATAAAAGAGACTTCAGATACAGTATTAGGGACCACTAAGGTCTATATAAAGAGACTTCAGATACAGTATTAGGGGGGACCACTAAGGTCTATATAAAAGAGACTTCAGATACAGTATTAGGGGGGGACCACTAAGGTCTATATAAAGAGACTTCAGATACAGTATTAGGGACCACTAAGGTCTATATAAAGAGACTTCAGATACAGTATTAGGGGACCACTAAGGTCTATATAAAGAGACTTCAGATACAGTATTAGGGACCACTAAGGTCTATATAAAGAGACTTCAGATACAGTATTAGGGGACCACTAAGGTCTATATAAAGAGACTTCAGATACAGTATTAGGGGACCACTAAGGTCTATATAAAGAGACTTCAGATACAGTATTAGGGGACCACTAAGGTCTATATAAAAGAGACTTCAGATACAGTATTAGGGGGACCACTAAGGTCTATATAAAGAGACTTCAGATACAGTATTAGGGGGGACCACTAAGGTCTATATAAAGAGACTTCAGATACAGTATTAGGGGACCACTAAGGTCTATATAAAGAGACTTCAGATACAGTATTAGGGGACCACTAAGGTCTATATAAAGAGACTTCAGATACAGTATTAGGGGGACCACTAAGGTCTATATAAAAGAGACTTCAGATACAGTATTAGGGGGGGACCACTAAGGTCTATATAAAAGAGACTTCAGATACAGTATTAGGGGACCACTAAGGTCTATATAAAAGAGACTTCAGATACAGTATTAGGGGACCACTAAGGTCTATATAAAAGAGACTTCAGATACAGTATTAAGGACCACTAAGGTCTATATAAAAGAGACTTCAGATACAGTATTAGGGGACCACTAAGGTCTATATAAAAGAGACTTCAGATACAGTATTAGGGACCACTAAGGTCTATATAAAAGAGACTTCAGATACAGTATTAGGGACCACTAAGGTCTATATAAAAGAGACTTCAGATACAGTATTAGGGACCACTAAGGTCTACAAACTGCTGTGAGCCTTGTTGTTATACCTATTGTTATGACCATTTCCTTCTTTACCTTTTCCTCATGTGCAGTCAGGGCCGGCAGCTCGTCCTCACTGTAAAAAGACAAGAAACCATCAGTGATCACCAGACGTGGTGGGGGGCGTATTAGACCAAACAAAACGAAGGACTTACTGCATGAAGCCGAAGCGGTCGATGACTTTGTAGATACTGTAGTCGGCATCTTCCCAGGGGTCGATCTGGACCCCGCCCTGCCTGCCCTAAAGACACAAACACACAAACTCACTATACACACAGAAGCAGCTCCGAGGTGCTTTAGGCCCCCAATGTCGGCTTCTAACCCTAACCTCAGGGGCAAGTAATTCAGATATTAGCATTTTAGACTTCTTGACCCTCATGTTGTCCTCGGGTCAAATTGACCCGTCTTCCTATATAAATGTTCTTTAATTCCCCAAAATAACATGATTGATTCCACACAACGCTCTTTGCCAAGGACAAATCTCGTCTTCATATTGTCCTCATGTTGCCCTCATGTTGCCCTCATGTTGCCCTCATGTTGTCTTCATGTTGTCTTCATGTTGCCCTCATGTTGTCTTCATGTTGCCCTCATGTTGCCCTCATGTTGTCCCCATGTTGCCCCCATGTTGCCCCCATGTTGTCCTCATGTTGCCCCCATGTCTTCATGTTGCCCTCATGATGTCCTCATGTTGTCCTCATGCTCATGTTGCCCTCATGCTCATGTTGCCCTCATGTTGTCCTCATGTTGCCCCCATGTTGTCCTCATGTTGTCCTCATGTTGTCCCCATGTTGTCCCCATGTTGTCCCCATGTTGCCCTCATATTGCCGCCATGTTGCCGCCATGTTGCCGCCATGTTGCCCTCATGTTGCCCTCATGCTCATGTTGCCCTCATGTTGCCCTCATGTTGTCTTCATGTTGCCCTCATGTTGCCCTCATGTTGTCCTCATGTTGCCCCATATTGTCCTCATGTTGTCCCCATGTTGTCCCCATGTTGTCCCCATGTTGCCCTCATGTTGTCCCCATGTTGTCCTCATGTTGTCCTCATGTTGTCCTCATGTTGTCCCCATGTTGTCCCCATGTTGTCCTATATCAATGTTCTTTTTAATTCCCCAAAATAACATGATTGATTCCACCCAACGCTCTTTGCCAAGTACAAATCTCTACTTTCATTAATTTTGGGGCGTCTTATTCAATTTTATAGCATTGTAAAACAAATGGAAGTGTTTTTGAAATAGTATTGAGTAAAAGTTGACATATTCCAGTCTGTGATTATCATCAACATCCATTCCTTTAATTTTAGTCTCAATAATTCCTAATTTCTGCTTTTCTAACTCAAACATTAGGTATAATTTCCTATAAATGAAGTTTATTGACCATTAATTCGAAAAATAACTGTAAAACTAAAGTTAATAAGTTAGTGTTACGTAGTGTTGAAAACGTCAAAAAAGTGACACACATCAACAAAAAAGCATCAACAAAAATTTTCAATTTTGATGGGAAGACAACACAAGGATTACATGTTTTTAGTCATTTTTATGTAGCGATAGATTGGGAATCTTAGAATTTTTTTTGTATTGCGATGCAAATTATTTATTTATTCTCCCGCTGTCGGTCCTGTCCAGTGGTTCTTTTAACCCTCCTGTTGTCTTTGGGTCCAATTTGACCCATTATTAAAAAACATCTATATCAGAAATATGGTTTTCTTTCAACCAAATTGCCAGAAATTAACACACATGGTTCCATGTAACCTTCTTCTCCAGTAAAATAAAGGATCTGTACACTACTTTCATCGGATTCTGGGTGTTTTATTCAGTTGTAACGCATATTTCTGCTTTTTAAACTAAAAAATTAGGTTTATTGACCCTTATATTGACCCTTTATTCCAAGAATGAATGTAAAACTACTATCAGTTGGTAGTAGTGTGAAAAAATCTTCAAAAATATTGAAAAAACATAACTTAAAAAAATAAAACTTGTGTGCCAGAAGCTTAGGGGAAAAAAATGTTGAAAAAAGTGTCAAAAATTTCTTTAGCCGGGAGGACAACACAAGGGTTAAACAGCTTTTATATAACCAAACTTGTTTTTTTATGGAGGCTTTTAAGTGTTTTATTTACTTACATAACCCTTAAAGGTAAGGTTGTGCTGATTTTAGGGATAAGACGCATTTGAAGATACTCCAACAAATGACATCACAATGTGCAGAAATGCCAACGTAGGCACTGGAGGACCAGTCCTATTGCAGAGTTTGGGTTTAAACCCAAACATCTTTAATAAGTTAAACTCTAGGCTATGTGAATGTGACTGTAAATCTGCATTATAAGCACAATGTTTCAGAGTAATGTTTGCATGATGGAAAAATCCACTGAGCCCACAATGTGGTCCTAGTGTTGACACAACAGAGAGGGAACTAATCCTCCGACAGCCTACCGGAGACGCTTCGGCATAACAACACTGCTGCGTGTCTGGACGGCAGCCAATCAGCCGGCTGCTGTCAGCGAGGGGTGTGTGTGTGTGTGTGTGTGTGTGTGTGTGTGTGTGTGTGTGTGTGTGTGTGTGTGTGTGTGTGTGTGTGTGTGTAGAAACTGCACTTTATAATTTTATGTTTTTTTAACATTAATATGCGTTCCCCCAGCCTGCTTATGGAGATTGGTTGTAAACCGAGCCCTGGGTATCCTGCTCTGCCTTCGAGAAACTCAAAGTTCAGGTGGGCTGATCTGGATTCTTCCCCTTTATGAGGTCATAAGGGGTAAGGGGTTACCTGCTTTGCCCACCCAGAGAATTCAGCCCACCCATGAGAGAGAGAGAGAGACATCATGGCAGTTGGTCAAGGCCACACCCCGGACACGTCAGAGCGAGAGAGGTGAAGCAAGCTTAGCTCGGTCTCTCTGAGACCTGCATGCCAGACGTGAACCTGTATGTGTCTGTGACAGGCGTTTACCCAGAGTCCTCCTGGGATAAAACTTTCCCCCATCCCTGCTCCTGCACTGCGTCCGGAAACCAGCATTCAGACACAGAAATCACTTCAGCCAGCCCCCAGAGGTCAATGTCAAGTCAGTCGCTGCACAGCGTGTCACAGCTGTTGCTATGGCTAGACAGAGGAGCCACACACACACACACACACACACACACACACACACACACACACACACACACACACACACACACACACAACCCCACACACCGCTCCACCCCAAAGCTGCTGAGCTAAATTTAACATCTAGCTGCCATTTCCATTTCACTCTGCTTCTTGCAAAGATGCAGAACCTCATCAAATCCATTTTAGGAGTTACCTCTGGACACATTACAGATGGAGTAGGTCTAGACCACACTCTATAATTTACACAGACCCAACAATACTGACAGTAGAGAAAGAAAAAGTCCTTTAAACAGGCAGAAACCTCTTCATTTAGTTTTAGTTATTGACCAATTTGTGCCTCTCGTGCCTGGTTGTAATGTTACTTTCACTTTCAGTCAGATTTACCATGGCTGGTATAATCGTCGCTCCAATCACATCAAACCACAGGCCCAAATATATTATTACGTGAGGTGTTATTAATGGCAGCGTGCCCACATCCACCCACACACATTCACAGAGCATTGTCCTCCACACATTCAGAAATGCAAAGCCCACAACACACATTGGAATTTACGCTCTCGTCCTTCTCAGCGCGTCTCTTAACCCCAAAAGGGAAGCGAGTGTGAGCTCCTCCTCCTACAGAATAACACATAATGCAGCTTGGTTTGGCACACTTTTCTCAAATGAACAGGGAAAACATTATACACAATATCTGCTAACAAGAGCTGGCATTATCAGACTTTTTAGAAATCAATCCTTTGTTCTGGTATGAATGTAAAAAGACGCTGTGGACAACATGTTCCATCTGGACCGAATGAAGAAAAAAACCTACCGTAGCATATTTCAAGATGATGTCAGCACGTTCCTCTGCAATTAGAGTCTCAATGTCTTTCTTCATGTCAATATCTGCAGAGAGACGAGAGGAAAGGAAGAAGCGCATGAGCTGGAGAACATCAACAACAACAAGAACAACAATGACGACAACTCAAGATGACTCATGGGAAAAAAAAAAAAGACCCCAGCTGATAGTTGTAGGCGACGGCTGGCCTCCAAGCCAACAGGATGAGCTGGCAGCTCTGTGGAACAAACATGTGTTAACAATGTTTTTAATCGTTTTGATTGGAGCAAGTTTCACTAGAAACTTGTTAAAGGTCCCACGGCATGAAAATGTCACTTCATGAGGTTTTTTAACATTAATATGAGTTCCCCCAACATGCCTATGGTTAGACATGGTGATACTAGGTGTAAACCGAGCCCTGGGTATCCTGCTCTGCCTTTGAGAAAATGAAAGCTCAGATGGACCGATCTGGAATCTTGCTCTTTATGAGGTCATAAGGGGAAAGGTTATCTCCCCTTTCTCTGCTTTGGTCGCCCCCCCCACCCATGAGAGAGAGACATCATGGCTTTTAAACAAGCAAAGTGGCAGTGGTACCCCCAAGCTCCACCTTGCCCAGAAGTACAATTCCAGGCAGCTTTATACTTTATAACTTACTGCATCTGCATTAAAGAGCACTAAAAACATCTGTCAAAACAGCTGAAATCGAACAAGACAGGTATGAAATACAAGAATAAAAGTTACAGTTCAGAGTAGAAAATTAATAATTAGAAAGGCAGCATCAAACAGAAAAGACCTGCAGTTTTCTTTTCTTTCTGCAGTTTTTTTTAAAAACCAAATGCCGCTTCTCTGTGTTTAGTTCTGACTCTGAGGGACAGAAAGCAGACGTGTCCCAGACCACTACCTGAGAGGTAGCAGCCGTTCAGTACTTTATGAGCCAACAGGACTATTTCAAAATCAATTCTTTAAGAGATAAGGAAGCAGAACTGGACTGATGTGATCCACTTTCTTGGTCTCGGCGTTCTGAATCAGCTGCAGCTGTCTGACTGATTTTGTGTCACATTGTCCAGTATATGTTTTGAGGCATGGCAGATTGTGCTGTAATACCTGACCAAATCATAGCGTGAAGGTGGTAATATATAAAAAAAAGGAAGCCGGTATAAGCTGAGACTTATCATCCGTTCTGCCCCAGACTGTGGCTGAATGTGGGTTACCAAGGTTGAATAACTCAGTAAGGAGGAAGACAGATGTCCTGTATAGTGAGGATTTCAGTCTGCTGTTGTCCTGCAGACTGACACATCAGGCTGGTAATCGCAGCGTACCTTACGATACGATACACATGATACCGAAAATATCACGATCGGATAGATCAGAAGCGATGAACTACTCGAGTCCTTGACTCAGATTCAAGTCCAATTTGAGCCGCTATTCTTTGGACTCGTGACTCAACTTGGACTCGCACACTGATGCATTGGACTTGGACTCAGACTTGAGGTTTTAATGTAATCGCACTTTCATGAAATAGAAGTTGGAAAAAGTCTCTGACTACATTTATGTGTAATAGGAAGTCCTGGACTCAGACCTGAGTCCAACTAGTCGGCTGAGGTTTCTTCCTAAAAGGGAGTTTTTCCTCGCCACTGCGCATGGTCGCACTGTCGCAGCATGCTTGCTCCATCTGTAAATTATAGAGAGGTCTAGACCTGCTCTATCTGTAAATTATAGAGAGGTCTAGACCTGCTCTATCTGTAAATTATAGAGTGGTCTAGACCTGCTCTATCTGTAAATTATAGAGCGGTCTAGACCTGCTCTACCTGTAAATTATAGAATGGTCTAGACCTGCTCTACCTGTAAATTATAGAATGGTCTAGACCTGTTCTATCTGTAAATTATAGAGCTGTCTAGACCTGCTCTATCTGTAAATTATAGAGTGGTCTAGACCTGCTCTATCTGTAAATTATAGAGCGGTCTAGACCTGCTCTACCTGTAAATTATAGAATGGTCTAGACCTGCTCTACCTGTAAATTATAGAATGGTCTAATCCTGCTCTATCTGTAAATTATAGAGCTGTCTAGACCTGCTCTACCTGTAAATTATAGAGCGGTCTAGACCTGCTCTATCTGTAAATTATAGAGAGGTCTAGACCTGCTCTACCCGTAAATTATAGAGCGGTCTAGACCTGCTCTATCTGTAAATTATAGAGCGGTCTAGACCTGCTCTATCTGTAAATTATAGAGCGGTCTAGACCTGCTCTACCTGTAAATTATAGAGAGGTCTAGACCTGCTCTATCTGTAAATTATAGAGCGGTCTAGACCTGCTCTATCTGTAAATTATAGAGAGGTCTAGACCTGCTCTACCCAGTAAATTATAGAGCGGTCTAGACCTGCTCTATCTGTAAATTATAGAGCGGTCTAGACCTGCTCTATCTGTAAATTATAGAGCGGTCTAGACCTGCTCTACCTGTAAATTATAGAGAGGTCTAGACCTGCTCTATCTGTAAATTATAGAGTGGTCTAGACCTGCTCTATCTGTAAATTATAGAGTGGTCTAGACCTGCTCTATCTGTAAATTATAGAGTGGTCTAGACCTGCTCTATCTGTAAATTATAGAGTGGTCTAGACCTGCTCTATCTGTAAATTATAGAGTGGTCTAGACCTGCTCTATCTGTAAATTATAGAGAGGTCTAGACCTGCTCTATCTGTAAATTATAGAGAGGTCTAGACCTGCTCTATCTGTAAATTATAGAGTGGTCTAGACCAGCTCTATCTGTAAATTATAGAGAGGTCTAGACCTGCTCTATCTGTAAATTATAGAGAGGTCTAGACCTGCTCTATCTGTAAATTATAGAGTGGTCTAGACCAGCTCTATCTGTAAATTATAGAGTGGTCTAGACCTGCTCTATCTGTAAATTATAGAGTGGTCTAGACCTGCTCTATCTGTAAATTATAGAGTGGTCTAGACCTGCTCTATCTGTAAATTATAGAGAGGTCTAGACCTGCTCTATCTGTAAATTATAGAGAGGTCTAGACCTGCTCTACCTGTAAATTATAGAGTGGTCTAGACCAGCTCTATCTGTAAATTATAGAGTGGTCTAGACCAGCTCTATCTGTAAATTATAGAGAGGTCTAGACCTGCTCTACCTGTAAATTATAGAGTGGTCTAGACCTGCTCTATCTGTAAATTATAGAGTGGTCTAGACCTGCTCTACCTGTAAATTATAGAGTGGTCTAGACCCCCCAAGTTTTTGACACTTAGAGTACCTTCATTTTTTTTTATTTATTTTTTTTTTTGTCACTTTTCCCAATATTTTTTAATGCTTTTTTCCCCGAGGTTTTGTCACCTTGTTCGACATTTTCGACCTCCCATATTTCTGATATAAACAAAACTTGGAAACGGGTCAAATTTGACTCGAGGACAACATGAGGGTTAAAACAGTCCAAAGTAACATCCAACCGGGTTTCAGATCAGCTGCAGAGGTTCCCGCTGAAAGGTTGAAGCTTACAGAAGCCTAAAATATGAGCTGTCATCTGAGGCATATGGCAGCGGCTGCATGTGGTCACTAAATCACAGAGCAGGTCTGGCTGGAGTCCCAGTAACAAGGGTGGAGGCCCAAACCGGGGGGGGAGCAAAGAAACTGGACGCTCTGTCCTCTACCTGACTGTATCTGAAGTCTCTTTATATAGACCTTAGTGGTCCCCTAATACTGTATCTGAAGTCTCTTTATATAGACCTTAGTGGTCCCCTAATACTGTATCTGAAGTCTCTTTATATAGACCTTAGTGGTCCCTAATACTGTATCTGAAGTCTCTTTTATATAGACCTTACTGGTCCCTAATACTGTATCTGAAGTCTCTTTTATATAGACCTTAGTGGTCCCTAATACTGTATCTGAAGTCTCTTTTATATAGACCTTAGTGGTCCCCTTTTAATACTGTATCTGAAGTCTCTTTATATAGACCTTAGTGGTCCCCTAATACTGTATCTGAAGTCTCTTAGTGGTTTATATAGACCTTAGTGGTCCCCTAATACTGTATCTGAAGTCTCTTTATATAGACCTTAGTGGTCCCTAATACTGTATCTGAAGTCTCTTTATATACAGACCTTAGTGGTCCCCTAATACTGTATCTGAAGTCTCTTTATATAGACCTTAGTGGTCCCTAATACTGTATCTGAAGTCTCTTTATATAGACCTTAGTGGTCCCTAATACTGTATCTGAAGTCTCTTTATATAGACCTTAGTGGTCCCCTAATACTGTATCTGAAGTCTCTTTATATAGACCTTAGTGGTCCCCTAATACTGTATCTGAAGTCTCTTTTATATAGACCTTAGTGGTCCCTAATACTGTATCTGAAGTCTCTTAGTTTTATAGACCTTAGTGGTCCCCCTAATACTGTATCTGAAGTCTCTTTATATAGACCTTAGTGGTCCCTAATACTGTATCTGAAGTCTCTTTTATATAGACCTTACTGGTCCCTTTTTATATACTGTATCTGAAGTCTCTGAAGTCTCTTTTTATATAGACCTTAGTGGTCCCTAATACTGTATCTGAAGTCTCTTTTTATATAGACCTTAGTGGTCCCTAATACTGTATCTGAAGTCTCTTTATTTTATATAGACCTTTAGTGTGGTCCCCTAATACTGTATCTGAAGTCTCTTTATATAGACCTTAGTGGTCCCCTAATACTGTATCTGAAGTCTCTTTTATATAGACCTTAGTGGTCCCCTAATACTGTATCTGAAGTCTCTTTATATAGACCTTAGTGGTCCCTAATACTGTATCTGAAGTCTCTTTATATAGACCTTAGTGGTCCCCTAATACTGTATCTGAAGTCTCTTTATATAGACCTTAGTGGTCCCCTAATACTGTATCTGAAGTCTCTTTATATAGACCTTAGTGGTCCCTAATACTGTATCTGAAGTCTCTTTATATAGACCTTAGTGGTCCCTAATACTGTATCTGAAGTCTCTTTATATAGACCTTAGTGGTCCCTAATACTTTGTTTTAAAATAAAATAAAAATAAATGTCATTAAACCACAAACTACATCACAGAGTGGAGACTTGGGGTTTGGACTCGAGTGAGATATTTGGTTCTTTGGTCAGAGGGGGGAGGGTAGAAGTACTTCATGTTGTTATACCCTTAGACAGTAAAAGTACTGGTTTGTGGACTGCCGTTTTGAAGCAAGAACTTTGCATTTTGGCTCACGCCATCATGTTTTTTGGAGCCAGACGTGAGCATTTATTTGGACAAGAGGGTGGAGCTGGGCAGGGTTACACAGCTAAGTGATTAGCTGTACATTATATTATATTATTATATTATACAGTGCAGATCTACAAAAGAACGTTGATAAAAGTGATAAATGTTGAAAAAAAAAAACGTACAAAAACGCAGGACAAAAAATCAACAAAAACATTCTTTTTTGAAACGCTGAAAAAGTGATCACAAAAATCGGGAAAAGTGACAAAAAAAATTAAAAACATTGGAAAAAGCGACAGAAAAATTGACTAAAACATATAATTTAAAAAAACGTCAAAAAAATGACAACAAAATTAAATAAAATTGACAAGAACGTTGAGAAAGGTGTAGAAAAAGAACAAAATGTTGACATTTCAACACATAAAAACACAACGTTGCAGGTCGAACACAAGGGTTAAAAATGAATATGAAATACACAATAAATACAGAAAATAACACAAAATAACTGATGTATAAGACAAGAAAAAGAGGCTGAATGGATGAGTGCAGAATGCGTAAAACACGAGTATCCAGCCTACGTATTACGTATTGTAACGTTAGTTAGAAATAAGGCGAACAACTTATTATTATTGTTATTATTATTTATAATATAGTATCGCAGCAGCTGTGAGGCCTGAGAGCGGCTTCCCATCCGAGAGGGACCCGCAGCAGCCGGGCCGTGGGGGGGCAGAGGATGCTCGTGCAGTCCGCGGAGACCCATTGACTCCCATCCGGAGCCTGGAGACAACTCAGAGTCCCGTTCTCTGTCCGTAAACAAGCCCCCGGTCTCCGGTGGGATTAACGCGACGAGCCGTGATGTGAAGCGGCGCTACATGTCAACGCGAGATCCTTTTATTCCAATGAGAATAATACACAAAGGCTGGGTGCGGATAGAAAGGGGAATACATGAGTTATTACCGTGCTCCTCGGGTGTGTTGCTGCGCTATCCGTGCAGACGGTGAAGGACCACGGCTCCGGTTTCTCTGGGCATTCTCCGGTTAAAGGGCAGCTCTAGCGGGACAAACCACCGGGCTGACAACAATAGCCTCCCACCGCCGATCCATAGGTGCCCATCAGACCGTGCACACACTCATACACACACTCATACACACTCTCACACACACACTCATACACACTCTCACACACACTGAGTGTATGTTAAAGACATACAGACAGAGAAAGCTCCAGGGTCAGGATGCGAGCAGCGGCGGAGACGCACTGAGCACGCGCCGCAGCGTGGCACCAGTCAGCCGTGCGCGAGCTGGAAGATCCGGGCCTTAAAGAGACAGGACAAAACCCAGACCCACCCCCAAGACCCCCACCCCCCTTCCAACCCGACACTCACCCAGAAACACGGCGGCGGATCAGGACTCTCCTCTGCCACCATCTGCTGGACAGACATGGTACTGCAGCTCCAGCTTTAGTTACTAGTTACTCTAGTTACTTTAGTTTCTAGTTACTTTAGTTACTCCACTACATTCATCTTAACGGTTGAAATAGTTATAAATTATTATATTTATAGAAATGTCTGTCTGTGATGCACTAAACATCCTCTGATCTTTTCAAAATAAATCATAATTTCTGCTTTTTATCAACTCAAAAATGACATAATTTCATATAAATGAGGTTTATTGAGCATGAATTCCAAGTTAAGTGTAAAACCTGCGCAAACAAGTTGGTATTAGTGGTTTATATAATGGTAGTGGGGGGGGAGTGTTAAAAAAAGGACAAAAACATGGACAAAAATGTCCAAAAAAAGAAAACACAAAAGGTTAAAATACTAAAATCATATTAATTTACTGAGCATATAAAGGGTGATAAAATGAGACTGCATCACACAACAAAGCATGATGCTGCAGTGCAAGTCAAGCATAATAAAATATAAAAAAATATGAACCCTCATGTGGTCTTCAGGTCCAATCGGACCCGTTTTCAAAGGCTTTTTATATCTATAAATGTTAGAAAAAGCGGCAAAATTGATGAAAAAAATATCTAAACTACCAAAACTTCATAAAAAAACTAGATTAGTTTAGGTTTTATTCAGACAACGCGGCTCGTGTGATTTACTACAAAAAGTGAAAAGTGCGTATGATTTAGTGGCCGTGCATCTCAGACTCTGGTCCATCAGCCTGGTCCTACCAGACTCTGGTCCATCAGCCTGGTCCAACCAGACTCTGGTCCATCAGCCTGGTCCAACCAGACTCTGGTCCATCAGCCTGGTCCAACCAGACTCTGGTCCATCAGCCGGGTCCAACCAGACTCTGGTCCATCAGCCGGGTCCAACCAGACTCTGGTCCATCAGCCTGGTCCAACCAGACTCTGGTCCATTAACCTGGTCCTACTAGACTCTGGTCCATTAGCCTGGTCCAACCAGACTCTGGGCCATCAGCCTGGTCCAACCAGACTCTGGGCCATCAGCCTGGTCCTACCAGACTCTGGTCCATCAGCCTGGTCCTACCAGACTCTGGTCCATTAGCCTGGTCCTACCAGACTCTGGTCCATCAGCCTGGTCCAACCAGACTCTGGTCCATCAGCCTGGTCCAACCAGACTCTGGTCCATCAGCCTGGTCCAACCAGACTCTGGTCCATCAGCCTGGTCCAACCAGACTCTGGTCCATTAGCCTGGTCCAACCAGACTCTGGTCCATTAGCCTGGTCCAACCAGACTCTGGTCCACCAGCCTGGTCCAACCAGACTCTGGTCCACCAGCCTGGTCCAACCAGACTCTGGTCCACCAGCCTGGTCCAACCAGACTCTGGTCCACCAGCCTGGTCCAACCAGACTCTGGTCCATCCAGACTCTGGTCCATCAGCCTGGTCCAACCAGACTCTGGTCCATTAGCCTGGTCCTACCAGACTGGTAGGATCAGAGAGCCACTGTGGTCTGGTAGGACCAGGCTAATCATCTATCTATCTACCTATCTATCCATCCATCCATCCATCCATCTATCTACCTCTCTATCTATCTATCCATCTATCTATCCATCTATCTATCTCTCCATCTATCTATACTACAGGGAAGGTGGGTTTTTAAACTCAGAGTGCGTCAGAAGGCCGCTGCAGGATCTGAGCTGGACGAGAGAGCCGGAGGTCTCGTCTCTGTAACAAAGCAGCGACTTTAATAAAGTCTCGTGTTGATTAATTAATTAACAATAACGAGTGTTCAGATGAACGCTGCCTTCAGGCCCTGTCCCGGTCAGTTGCTCCAGGCGTACGCGTACAGGCCGTTGTCCTTCCACAGCTGACACCGAGCAGCCGAGTAGTCCTGGACCGCCGTCAGGCTGTCGGACAGGAGAGCAGTGGCTGCTGGGTACTCTGGCCACTCGTCCGCCATCTTACCTGCACGACGGAAGAGGAGGAGGGTCATCAGCGATTAACTGCAGTCTACAAAATATCACACAAACGTCATGTTAACCCTCGTGTCGTCTTCTCGTCAAAATTGAAAATCACTATTGTTGAAGCTTTTTATCGGTTTTTAACTTTTTCTTACGCTTTTGTCCCATTTTTCAACATTTTTTGAACCTTTGTCACTTTTTGACGTTTTCAACACTACGTAACACTAACTTATTAACTTTAGTTTTACAGTTATTTTTGGAATTTATGGTCAATAAGCTCATTTATAGGAAATGATCCCTAATGTTTGAGTTAGAAAAGCAGAAATTAGGAATTATTGAGACTCAAATTAAAGGAATGGATGTTGATGATAATCACAGACTGGAATATGTCAACTTTTACTCAATACTATTTCAAAAACACTTCCATTTGTTTTACAATGCTATAAAATTGAATAAGACGCCCCAAAATTAATGAAAGTAGAGATTTGTACTTGGCAAAGAGCGTTGGGTGGAATCAATCATGTTATTTTGGGGAATTAAAGAGAACATTGATATAGGACAACATGGGGACAACATGAGGACAACATGGGGACAACATGGGGACAACATGGGGGCAACATGGGGACAACATGGGGACAACATGAGGACAACATGGGGGGGACATGGGGGGGGACAACATGAGGGCAACATGAGGACAACATGGGGGCGACATGAGGACAACATGAGGGCAACATGAAGACAACATGAGGACAACATGAGGGCAACATGAAGACAACATGAAGACAACATGAGGGCAACATGACAACATGAGGACAACATGAGGGCAACATGAGGACAACATGAGGGCAACATGGGGGCAACATGGGGGCAACATGGGGGCAACATGGGGACAACATGAGGACAACATGGGGGGGACATGGGGGGGACAACATGAGGGCAACATGAGGACAACATGGGGGCGACATGAGGACAACATGAGGGCAACATGAAGACAACATGAGGGCAACATGAGGGCAACATGAGGGCAACATGAGGGCAACATGAAGACAACATGAAGACAACATGAAGACAACATGAAGACAACATGAGGACAACATGAGGGCAACATGAAGACAACATGAGGGCAACATGAGGGCAACATGAGGGCAACATGAAGACAATATGAAGACAACATGGGGGGGACAACATGAGGACAACATGAGGGCAACATGAAGACAACATGAGGGCAACATGAGGACAACATGAGGGCAACATGAGGACAACATGAGGACAACATGAGGACAACATGGGGACAACATGAGGACAACATGAGGACAACATGGGGACAACATGAAGACAACATGAGGGCAACATGAGGGCAACATGAGGGCAACATGAAGACAATATGAAGACAACATGGGGGGGACAACATGAGGACAACATGAGGGCAACATGAAGACAACATGAGGACAACATGGGGGCGACATGAGGACAACGTGAGGGCAACATGAGGGCAACATGAGGACAACGTGAGGGCAACATGAAGACAACATGATGGTTAAAGCAAGTCCTTCTTGAATGTCGTCAATGTGGCTCCAGTTTAAAGAAGCAGGCCAGATTACCTAGAGTGGGGCAGTATATCAATATTATATTATTACATCATATTATTATATTATAGAGTGATGTTTTTAAGTACGGGTTCAGGAAACATGGAGGCGTTGTTTTAAAAGTACCGGAAGAATCAGAAAAAAAACCCCCAAAAGACACCCAGACCTAACCAGGAAGCACCTGTTTTGGCGAAGCTGACGAGGTGGCGTGTGATGAGCTCCTGGAAGTTCTTGTCTCGATCGGAGAGAGGTTTCCCCAGGACGGACTCCAGCCCGCAGAAGAACGCCACGGCGTCCAGACAGCGGAAGGAGAAGCGGCTAGGGAACGGCAGCAGGTCGCCGGACGGGGTGACCGGTCCCGACGGCGTGTGCGTCACCACGTATCGATACACGGGACTGTCGAGGGCCGCTGCGCAGAGAGAGGTAGAATGAAAGGTCCCATGGCATTAAAATCTCACTTTATGAGGTTTTTTAACATTAATATGAGTCCCCCCTGCCTGCCTATGGTCCCCCCAGTGGCTAGAAATGGTGATAGGTGTAAACCGAGCCCTGGGTATCCTGCTCTGCCTTTGAGAACATGAGAGACACACAATAGACACACACACACACACCAATGTGTGGCACTATCTTTGTGGGGACCCTTCATTGACATAATGCATTCCCCAGCCCTTTACCCTAACCTTAACCATCACAACTAAATGTCTTTTAAATAAAGTTATTTAAAGATGCGTTTTTACACCATGTATTGCTTGCCTCTGGATTTTAACATGATGATACATATACCATTGGTTTTATGCATGCGTCTAACAGTGTGGTTTAATCCTATGATGTATTTTAAATGTTTTATTATTTATTTATTTAGTTATTTATTATTGCATGGCACTTTTATCTTTATAAGCACTTTTAAAGCACTTATTTACTAATTTTAATGGTATGTGTACTTTTTATTCTTAGGGGCAAGTAATTCAGTATTTTAGTACTTTTGAATGTGGTTATGTCAAAATTATTTTAAAATATTTTTTAATATATTTTAATAACCTAACCCTTACCTTAACCCTCAAACAGCCCTTTAAACTTGTGAGGTCCAGAATTTTGGCCCCACAAAGCTGTCGAAACCCCACAATTATAATGTATTCTCACACACACACACACACACACACACACACACACACACACACACACACACACACACACACACACACACACACACACACACACACACACACACACACACACACACACACACACACACACACACACACACACACACACACACACACGTCGTAAGTAGTGTTAGCTATTATTCTGTAACAGAAATAACAGTGCAACAGAACCATGCAGAAAAATCACCCAGGATGCCTTGCAGTTGCCTCTCACAACAGCTAAATGTCATTTTACTCCGAGTTTCACCGCTGAGTGAGCCTAACGAGCCCCCACAGGCACAAAACCCCCACCAAGCAAAAACTCAGCTGCAGAGCAAACTCATTGAGGAGCAGCTCATCAGGATGGGAATAAAACTACGTGGAATGTATGCTAATGCTCCAATATACTAATGTACTGCAGAAGGGCAGACCGTTTTACTTAGAAAACACTGGCGGCGTTCCTCAGACCAATCTGCTGTATTCTGATGGTCCCCTAATACTGTATCTGAAGTCTCTTTATATAGACCTTAGTGGTCCCCTAATACTGTATCTGAAGTCTCTTTTATATAGACCTTAGTGGTCCCTAATACTGTATCTGAAGTCTCTTTTATATAGACCTTAGTAGTCCCTAATACTGTATCTGAAGTCTCTTTATATAGACCTTAGTGGTCCCTAATACTGTATCTGAAGTCTCTTTTATATAGACCTTAGTGGTCCCTAATACTGTATCTGAAGTCTCTTTTATATAGACCTTAGTGGTCCCTAATACTGTATCTGAAGTCTCTCTTTTATATAGACCTTAGTGGTCCCCTAATACTGTATCTGAAGTCTCTTTTATATAGACCTTAGTGGTCCCTAATACTGTATCTGAAGTCTCTTTTATATAGACCTTAGTGGTCCCCTAATACTGTATCTGAAGTCTCTTTATATAGACCTTAGTGGTCCCCTAATACTGTATCTGAAGTATCTTTTATATAGACCTTAGTGGTCCCCTAATACTGTATCTGAAGTCTCTTTATATAGACCTTAGTGGTCCCCTAATACTGTATCTGAAGTCTCTTTTATATAGACCTTAGTGGTCCCCTAATACTGTATCTGAAGTATCTTTTATATAGACCTTAGTGGTCCCCTAATACTGTATCTGAAGTCTCTTTATATAGACCTTAGTGGTCCCTAATACTGTATCTGAAGTCTCTTTTATATAGACCTTAGTGGTCCCTAATACTGTATCTGAAGTCTCTTTTATATAGACCTTAGTGGTCCCTAATACTGTATCTGAAGTCTCTTTTATATAGACCTTAGTGGTCCCCTAATACTGTATCTGAAGTCTCTTTTATATAGACCTTAGTGGTCCCCTAATACTGTATCTGAAGTCTCTTTATATAGACCTTAGTGGTCCCCTAATACTGTATCTGAAGTCTCTTTATATAGACCAAGTGACAAAATACTTTAAAAAATTGTCAAAAACGTTGAATAAAGTGACAAAAATTTAAAAAAAAACTTGACAAAAAACGACAGTGTCAAAGACTTTGGATAAAGTGAGCAAATACTGGACTAATTTCAAAAAGATGTTGTTCCCATTAGTCCCTTAGACACAAAAACAATAACCTAAACGACCCTTCAAAGCATGAAACAAAGTTGAAGAGCTTTGTGAGTTTACCTGCAGCCTTCCGGGCCAGGTCGTTGTTGGGACAGGTGGTCCTGATGTCGGACACCATGGTGGTGTAGGCCCTCTCCGGACAGCGGTCTGTGGTGGGGCAGGGGGCGGAGCTCGGATACAGATCCAACGCGTCTTTGGGTAGATTCTCACTGAAGGACTGAAGTTTATCTGTGTGGAGCAGAGAGGCGCTGACACTTCACGATGTGATGCACACAGCACGTTAAGCCTAGTTCAGACCAAAGACTCGCAACTAGACAAAACCATTTTAGGACGTAAGAGACATCTCCTGTTCAACAGCCAATTGGAAGCCAGCTGGTGGAGCCAGAGCTGGTGGTCTCCTGTTTCCAGGAAGTCTCCAGGCTGGGAGTCTCCAGAGGCTGGTTTTAGGACGTAAGAGACGTCTCCTGTTCAACAGCCAATTGGAAGCCAGCTGGTGGAGGCTCCAGAGGCTGGTTTTAGGACGTAAGAGACGTCTCCTGTTCTACAGCCAATAGAGAAGTCAGCTGGTGGAGTCTCCAGAGGCTGGTTTTAGGACGTAAGAGACGTCTCCTGTTCAACAGGCAATTGGAAGCCAGCTGGTGGAGTCTCCAGAGGCTGGTTTTAGGACGTAAGAGACGTCTCCTGTTCAACAGCCAATTGGAAGCCAGCTGGTGGAGTCTCCAGAGGCT
Source organism: Etheostoma perlongum (assembly GCA_026937815.1). Taxonomy (NCBI): domain Eukaryota; kingdom Metazoa; phylum Chordata; class Actinopteri; order Perciformes; family Percidae; genus Etheostoma; species Etheostoma perlongum. The sequence continues at coordinate 38,378,983 of CM049371.1, forward strand.
GGTTTTAGGACGTAAGAGACGTCTCCTGTTTCTACAACCAATAGAGAAGTCAGCTGGTGGAGTCTCCAGAGGCTGGTTTTAGGACGTAAAAGACATTTTCTGTTTCTACAGCCAATAGAGAAGAAGTCTCCAGAGGCTGGTTTGGTGGAGTCTCCAAAAGGAGTCAGCTGGTGGGCTGGTTTTAGGGACGTAAGAGACGCCTCCTGTTCTACAGCCAATAGAGAAGTCAGCTGGTGGAGTCTCCAGAGGCTGGTTTTAGGACGTAAGAGACGTCTCCTGTTTCTACAGCCAATAGGAAGTCAGCTGTCTTCATTGTTGATTAATCTGTGGATTATTTCATGGATGAATGGATTAATTGTTGAGTCTATAAAAATGTGGATCAGAGTTTCCCAAAAACCCCAAAATGACGTCCTCAAATATCTCGTTTTGTCCTCAACTCAAAGATATTCAGTTCACAGTCACAGAGGAGAGAAGAAACTAGAACATATTCACATTTAACAAGCTGACATTGGAGACGTTTTGACTTGTTTTTCTTCAAAAAATGACTCAAACCGTAAAAACAGATTTTCAAAATAGTTGACAACTCATCGATTAATTGATTCATCTTTGCAGCTCTTATAGTCGTTAAGCCACAAAGATCCGCCTCCATGTTTGAAAATGGAGGACATTTTAGGAACTCTCACTTCCAGTCGACCCTCTCATCTTTTTTAGATGAAACAGATGTTGATAAGTTTCCTTTTGGGGACGTCATTTGAAATTGAAGAAAAATCACAAGTTGGTGAAAAGGTTATAAATTGCAAAATATCGCAGAAAATTGCAATTTGTTTAAAATCGCAATAATATCGTATCATGGCTTAAGTATTGTGATGATATCGGATCGTGAGGCGTCTGGTGATTTCCCCCCCTCCCCCAATGTAAAGACAGCCCAGATTAGAGCATAGGCCTACATATTTAACCTATGGAAGTTAAGTTAAAGGAAAACTCCACCGTTTATTGAAGTAAGGTTATTCACTGTCTCCTATATTTATATTTGAAATTGAATTAAATTGAATTGAATTGAATATATAGGTGGCTAAATGCATTTTTGTCTCAGTGCATGCATTGCTAGCTTGGAATCCTATGTAGCCTGAAGTTAATACATATGTGTTGATCTCCTTAACCCTTGTGTTGTCCTCGGGTCAAATTTGACCCATTTTTGAAAAAAAAAAACCTTCATCAGAAAAACCAAATTCAACTAAAATTTCAGAAAAACAACGGATTGTTCCACAATGATCAGACCACTGCTTTCTTTGAATTTGGATGTTTTGTTCAATTTTATATAGCATTCAAAAAACTTTTTTTTATGAAAGACCATTGAAAAAGTGACTGAAATGTTCAAAAAAGCTTCAAAAACATGGGGGCAAAAAAAATCACTACCAAGCCACGGCCGGGCAACGTCACTGCGACATGTAGTTACATTTTTCGGGGGGTGCACGTCAGGCTACGGCGTTTGGTCCGTGGCTAAATAAAGCATAAATCACGCTTTAGAGAGAGAAAATACAGGGGGAAACCCCAATCCTGCTTCTTTTGATAGCTGAAATCAAAAGCTCATTTTGATTGAAATCACCCCGGTTTATTGTCTTCCTTCCAAATATTTGGACAACTTGTATTTTGATGCTTTGGCAACACTGAACCTTTTGTGCCTAAAAAAGCCCGTTTGAATTATCTCCACATATGGTGTTGCTACATGCTGGAAGTAAAGGCTCTTTGACTAATGTATGCTTTAAGGACTGGTAGTTGATTCAACATCATAACGGATGCCAGACATCACAGTGTCGGTCACTAATGTTCAGTTACCTGTTACAAACCACTGGTAGTCCCCCCAGGTCCACATGGAGATGTTTACAGCCGCCGGGCTGCAGAGGAAACACAGAAAACATGGAGACAACGGAGAGGAAACATGGAGACAACGGAGAGGAAACATGGAGACAACACAGAGGAAACATGGAGACAACACAGAGGAAATATGGAGACAACTGAGAGGAAACATGGAGACAACGGAGAGGAAACATGGAGACAACACAGAGGAAACAGAGGAAAAACAGAGGAAACATGGAGGAAAAACAAAAGGAAACATGGAGACAACACAGAGGAAACATGGAGACAACACAGAGGAAACATGGAGACAACTGAGAGGAAACATGGAGACAACACAGAGGAAACAGAGGAAAAACAGAGGAAACATGGAGGAAAAACAAAAAAACAAAGACAACGGAATTATAGAGAAACAGAGGAAAAACAAAGGGAAATGTAGAGGAACCAGAGGAATCATAGAGGAACGCAGAGGAAACATGGAGGAAATGTAGAGGAAACAAAGAGGAAACAGAGGAACCAGAGGAATGCAGAGGAAACACGGAGGAAATGCAGAGGAAACGCACAGGAAATGCAGAGTGAAACACAGATTAAACAGGAAACAAAGAGGAAAAACAGAAGAAACAGGAAACAAAGGAAATACAGAGGGAAAAAAGAGGAAACACAGAAGAAACAGAGGAAACAAAGAGGAAACTGAGGAAACAAAGAGGAAACTGAGGAAACACAGAGGAAACAGAAGAAACAAAAGAAACAGAGGAAACAGAAGAAACAAAGAGGAAACAGAGGAAACATGGAGGAAAAACAAAAGGAAACATGGAGACAACAGAGAGGAGACATGGAGACAACACAGAGGAAACAGAGGAAAAACAGAGGACACATGGAGGAAAAACAAAAGGAAACATGGAGACAACACAGAGGAAACATGGAGACAACGGAGAGGAAACATGGAGACAACACAGAGGAAACATGGAGACAACACAGAGGAAACATGGAGACAACGGAGAGGAAACATGGAGACAACACAGAGGAAACATGGAGACAACACAGAGGAAACAGAGGAAAAACAAAGGAATTATAGAGAAAACACAAAGGAAATGTAGAGGAACCAGAGGAATCATAGAGGAACGCAGAGGAAACATGGAGGAAATGTAGAGGAAACAAAGAGGAAACAGAGGAACCAGAGGAATGCAGAGGAAACACGGAGGAAATGCAGAGGAAACGCACAGGAAATGCAGAGTGAAACACAGATTAAACAGGAAACAAAGAGGAAAAACAGAAGAAACAGGAAACAGAGGAAATACAGAGGGAAAAAAGAGGAAACACAGAAGAAACAGAGGAAACAAAGAGGAAACTGAGGAAACAAAGAGGAAACTGAGAAAACACAGAGGAAACAGAAGAAACAAAAGAAACAGAGGAAACAGAAGAAACAAAGAGGAAACAGAGGAAACATGGAGGAAAAACAAAAGGAAACATGGAGACAACAGAGAGGAGACATGGAGACAACGGAGAGGAAACATGGAGACAACACAGAGGAAACATGGAGACAACGGACCGGAAACATGGAGACAACACAGAGGAAACAGAGGAAAAACAGAGGAAACATGGAGGAAAAACAGAGGAAACATGGAGACAACACAGAAGAAACATGGAGGAAAAACAGAGGAATTATAGAGAAAACACAAAAGAAATGTAGAGGAACCAGAGGAATCACAGAGGAAATGTAGAGGAAACAAAGAGGAAACAGAGGAACCAGAGGAATGCAGAGGAAACGCACAGGACATGCAGAGTGAAACACAGAGGAAACAGGAAACTGAGAAAAACAGAAGAAACAGGAAACAGAAGAAATACAGAGGAAAATGGAAAGAAACAGAGGAAACATAGGAAACAAAAGAAACACAGGAAACACAGAGGACTGCGTTCAGTTTGACGGACAGTAACAGCTGAAGCAGGTGAGTGCTCACCTGAAGTCGGCCTCCTGCTCCGTGGTCCCAACTACAAAAGGAACGTCGCTATGGTTTCCTTTCTTGTCCCACACCTGGAAAGGCGGAGCTTCCAGGACGTACCCGTCCACCACGGCGACCGGGCCGATGAAGCGCCCTCTGACGGGGAGGTCTGTCATCTCATCTGCTGCCCAGGAGGGGAACTCCTGCCATGGGACCGCCTGGGGGGGAGAGTTTAATATTTTAGAAAGTTTTAGAAGGTAGGAGGCCTCGGGGAAGACCCAGGACTAGGTGGAAGGACGTCCAGCTGGGAGGAGGCCTCGGGGAACACCCAGGACTAGGTGGAGGCATGTCCAGCTGGGAGGAGGCCTCGGGGAAGACCCGGGACTAGGTGGAGGGACGTCTAGCTGGGAGGAGGCCTCGGGGAAGACCCAGGACTAGGTGGAGGGACGTCTAGCTGGGAGGAGGCCTCGGGGAAGACCCGGGACAAGGCGGAGGGATGTCCAGCTGGGAGGAGGCCTCGGGAAAGACCCAGGACTAGGTGAAGGGACGTCCAGCTGGGAAGAGGCCTCGGGGAAGACCCAGGACTAGGTGGAGGGATGTCCAGCTGGGAGGAGGCCTCGGGGAAGAACCAGGACTAGGTGGAGGGATGTCCAGAAGTTTGGGGTCCCCTACTGGAGCTGCTCCCCCTGCAACCCGACACCGGATAAGCGGTCGAAGATGGACGGACGGACAATTTACAGACTAACATATGATTAAAAGTGACGATAACTTTCAGATCCATAAGCTGGTCGTGTGTTGACATCATCATCACTTTCTCTCCTTCCCTGGCTGTCTGTCAGCTGCTCACATTGTTCACCTTTGTCAAAAATATTAGGAACACTAAAGCAGAACCAGAAAACCCAGGACGTTATAAATTTGGTGTTCCCTGCATTATTTCTGAGACCATAAGAAACTTGACAAAACGGCTACTGAGTTATAAGACAGAGACTTCCTTTACATTTATCTATACAAAATGGGGACTACTAGCCAGTCAGAAGCAGAGTATGAGGGTCCTGACAGTACCTAGGTAAGGACTACTAGCCAGTCAGAAGCAGAGTATGAGGGCCCTGACAGTACCTAGGTAAGGACTACTAGCCAGTCAGAAGCAGAGTATGAGGGCCCTGACAGTACCTAGGTAAGGACTACTAGCCAGTCAGAAGCAGAGTATGAGGGCCCTGACAGTACCTAGGTAAGGACTACTAGCCAGTCAGAAGCAGAGTATGAGGGTCTTGACAGTACCTAGGTAAGGACTACTAGCCAGTCAGAAGCAGAGTATGAGGGTCCTGACAGTACCTAGGTAAGGACTACTAGCCAGTCAGAAGCAGAGTATGAGGGCCCTGACAGTACCTAGGTAAGGACTACTAGCCAGTCAGAAGCAGAGTATGAGGGCCCTGACAGTACCTAGGTAAGGACTACTAGCCAGTCAGAAGCAGAGTATGAGGGCCCTGACAGTACCTAGGTAAGGACTACTAGCCAGTCAGAAGCAGAGTATGAGGGCCCTGACAGTACCTAGGTAAGGACTACTAGCCAGTCAGAAGCAGAGTATGAGGGCCCTGACAGTACCTAGGTAAGGACTACTAGCCAGTCAGAAGCAGAGTATGAGGGTCCCTGACAGTACCTAGGTAAGGACTACTAGCCAGTCAGAAGCAGAGTATGAGGGCCTGACAGTACCTAGGTAAGGACTACTAGCCAGTCAGAAGCAGAGTATGAGGGCCCTGACAGTACCTAGGTAAGGACTACTAGCCAGTCAGAAGCAGAGTATGAGGGCCCTGACAGTACCTAGTTAAGGACTACTAGCCAGTCAGAAGCATAATATGAGGGCCCTGACAGTAAGGTAAGGACTACTAGCCAGTCAGAAGCAGAGTATGAGGGTCCTGACAGTACCTAGGTAAGGACTACTAGCCAGTCAGAAGCTTTTATGAGGGCCCTGACAGTACCTAGGTAAGGACTACTAGCCAGTCAGGAGCAGAGTGTCAGGGGCCCTGACAGTACCTAGGTAAGGACTACTAGCCAGTCAGAAGCAGAGTATGAGGGTCCTGACAGTACCTAGGTAAGGACTACTAGCCAGTCAGAAAAAATGAGGGCCCTGACAGTACCTAGGTAAGGACTACTAGCCAGTCAGAAGCAGATATGAGGGTCCTGACAGTACCTAGGTAAGGACTACTAGCCAGTCAGAAGCAGAGTATGAGGGTCCTGACAGTACCTAGGTAAGGACTACTAGCCAGTCAGAAGCAGAGTATGAGGGTCCTGACAGTACCTAGGTAAGGACTACTAGCCAGTCAGAAGCAGAGTATGAGGGTCCTGACAGTACCTAGGTAAGGACTACTAGCCAGTCAGGATTTCACTTTGTAAACCTATAACATGCACAAAAGAGATACATAACAATAAAGGAAGGGGAAACAGGCAAAAAGCATAATATGAGCACTTTAAAGTTTCTTTTTACTGACTGGGCTTGTGTTATTTAATTTCATAAAACACATTATTCATAATTCATCCTGAGGTTTTAGTGCGACATCTTGAAATGGGGGCTCTTTTTTTTTTAAATGACTAGTTATGCTTTTCTACAGAGAATAATTTAATTTTAATGAATCTTAACAGGGTTTTCAGAGTGAAGGTGTGGAATACATTTGTGAAGTTATGGCTGCAAATTTCATCTTCGGGAGTTTTAAATATAAAAATATAACCGAAAAAAAGTTTCCTATCCACTTCCTTCGTTAACGGTCACAGTAAAATTATAACCTTTTATTCAGGCGCTCTAATACCTGGGTGTGACATTGTATAATCCATCAAATTGTCTCATTAAATTGCAAAGATGAGCTATGAATCAATTATTTCATGAAATCCTCAAACATTAAAGCGAATATTAGAAAGAGAATAACTTTTGGGCTGTGTTTTGTCTCTTATTAGCTTTCTAAAATGACTTTAATACACCAAAACTGCCGGATCTATTAGTAGAAGTAGAAGTGGTCCTGCATTGAAAATGGTAGGCTATTAAAGGTGCACTAGGAGTTCCTGCATGGTCCCTTCTGTTGACGTTCCAAATACATTTCAAACAAAACAGAGCAAGCTCGACCCCCCATGACTAACTGTCACTAACCCCCACCATCCTGTCGGTGGAGTAGGTTGTTGTATTTTGGTGCCCATCCTGTGCCTCTAGTGGTTGTTTGACGTTTAAGACCCCTGTGTTGTCTCCTGAGACCGGGCTTTTATAGGAGAGACGCCTTCGATTAGAGAAAAAAATGAAATCACATTGAAACCCTGCAGGAACCCAAGGTGCACCTTTAAAGTGCCGATGTTATGAAAAAAGAAAAAATATATCACTTTTTCTGGGATTTGGGGGTTATTTTGTGTCTCGCATACACAGTTGGAAAAAAAACCATCCATGGTGTTTTGAGTGAGATCCGGTTTCTGAATGTCCTCTGATCCGGTTTCTGAATGTCCTCTGATCCGGTTTCTGAATGTCCTCCAACAGTAGGGTGACCAGACGTCCCCGGTTTCCGGGGACAGTCCCCGATTTGGGTGACCTGTCCCCGGCTGGATCTGTCCCCGGAAATGTCCCCGGTTTTCACTGTGACTGACAGACCCGATACTGGAATGAAAGAAAGAAAACTCTGACCAAATGGAGCCGATCGAGCAGCGCTGCCTCAGAGCTCAGAGATGTTTTAGAAAGCCGTATTTTACCATGCTAAAATCACTGATTATTTACATGGAGTCTGGTGGAGATATGCTGCTCTATACATGCTAAAAGTAGTGATTATTTACATGGAGTCTGGTGGAGATATGCTGCTCTATGCTAAAAGTTGTGATTATTTACATATGGAGATATGCTGCTCTATACACGCTAAAAGTAGTGATTATTTACATGGAGTCTGGTGGAGATATGCTGCTATACATGCTAGAATCACTGATTATTTACATGCTAGAATGCTAAAATCACTGATTATTTACATGGAGTCTGGTGGACTTTTATGTTTTAAAAAATGATCTTAATCTTTAACAGAAAGGTCGACCTCCTTAGAAATCCTTTCCATAATGTTATCAGACACTTAGAATATTAATCTGAGTCTGTCAGCAGCAAAACGAGCACTTTATGAACGTAAATACAAGCTGGACAATTCTCCCATTAACTTCCATTGTAGCTTGTTTCTCTGCTGCCGACTGCAGCGATCTCGTTTCATACTGCATCAATGTCAAAGGAACATCTTTCCTCAATAGTTTATATTGTATCTGATACTCAGCTCTAGGTCTAGTGTCCCCATTTTAATTTTTACAAAAATTAAAAACATGACGTGTTTTGGAGGTATATACGCTTCTGAGCTGAAAATGTCCCCGGATGTTGTCTGAGACATCTGGTCACCTTATCCAACAGCCACTAGTTGACCATAATCTCCAAAAGAACTACTTCCTGCTCCTGTTCTACTTCCTGTCCCTGTTCTACTTCCTGTCCCTGTTGTGTCCCTGGTCTAGAAGAAGTCTCCCAGCTGATCCTGCCTTGGACTGACCAAAGCTGGAGAAAGAGTTATCAGCTGATGGATCTTACCGAGCTACTGAGCATGTGCAGCTCCCAACAAAGATAGGATAGAAGGGAGATGTCTCACTCTGGAGATAAAACTAGAGAGCTGTCTCACTCTGGAAATAAAACTAGAGAGATGTCTCACTCTGGAGGTAAAACTAGTGAGATGTCTCACTCTGGAGGTAAAACTAGTGAGATGTCTCACTCTGGAGGTAAAACTAGTGAGATGTCTCACTCTGGAGGTAAAACTAGTGAGATGTCTCACTCTGGAAATAAAACCAGAGAGATGTCTCACTCTGGAGGTAAAACTAGAGAGATGTCTCACTCTGGAGCTAAAACTAGAGAGATGTCTCACTCTGGAGCTAAAACTAGAGAGATGTCTCACTCTGGAGCTAAAACTAGAGAGATGTCTCACTCTGGAGCTAAAACTAGAGAGATGTCTCACTCTGGAGATAAAACTAGAGAGATGTCTCACTCTGGAAATAAAACTAGAGAGATGTCTCACTCTGGAAATAAAACTAGTGAGATGTCTCACTCTGGAGATAAAACTAGAGAGATGTCTCACTCTGGAGCTAAAACTAGAGAGATGTCTCACTCTGGAGATAAAACTAGAGAGATGTCTCACTCTGGAAATAAAACTAGTGAGATGTCTCACTCTGGAGATAAAACTAGAGAGATGTCTCACTCTGGAGATAAAACTAGAGAGATGTCTCACTCTGGAGCTAAAACAAGAGATAAAACTAGAGATGTCTCACTCTGGAGATAAAACAAGCGATATCATCACGATACCTATGTCACAATACGATATTATTGTGATTTTAAATATATTGCAATATTCTGCGATATATTGCAATGTATAACCTTTTTTCCAACTTGTAACTTTTCCCCAATTTCAAATGACGTCCCGTCTCAGTTTGTTCATCTCACTTCAATGTTATTGCTGCAAAATGGAACAAACTGACCAACACATACAGTATATAATATATAATAACAGATCCATACTTGGCGCCTGTGTATCAATACAGTATTACCACTGAAAGTATTGCGATACTACGCTGTATCAATTCCCCCCCCAGTAGTAACGAGTTACATTTACTTGGGTTTTTGAAAAAATAATACTTCTAAGTAGTTTTAAATCACTATGCTTTTTAGTTTTACTTCAGTAGATTGGTGAAGAACAAACTGTACTCTCACTCCACTACCTTAGGCTACAATACCCCCCTTGGACCCCCCCATAGATCCGCCCCTGGTACTTGAGTAAATGTACTTAGTTACATGCCACGAGAATCTGCAGAGAAAGTATGGACGTGTCCTGTGGCGTACCTGCAGGACCTGTCTGACGGAGAGACGTCTGAGGCAGCCGGCGTCTCTGCAGTCCGTCTTCTTCAGGAACGCCAGGTTGTCGGACTCGGCCCGTTCCAGCGTGGCGTTGTACACGTACGAGCCGCTCATGTCCACCGCCGCGTGGAAGAGACCCTTCGCCAGCGGAGACATCATCATGGTCCACACCGACGTTCCACCTGGAGATGAGTCAGACTAGTAGAGGCCCTGACACCCCAACGGTCTGTTGGACTATATCTGGCGCTGTTGGACTATATCTGGCGCTGTTGGACCATATCTGGAACTGTTGGACCATATCTGGAACTGTTGGACCATATCTGGCCCTGTTGGACCATATCTGGCCCTGTTGGACCATAGATCTGGCGCCGTTGCACTATATCTGGTGCTGTTGGAACATACCTGGCCCTGTTGGACTAGGACTATATGTGGCCCTGACTATATGGACTAGATCTGGCCCTGTTGGACTAGATCTGGCCCTGTTGGACTAGATCTGGCCCTGTTGGACTAGGACTAGATCTGGCCCTGTTGGACTAGATCTGGCCCTGTTGGACTAGATCTGGCCCTGTTGGACCCAGCGGGACCCAGTGACTCGGTTCGTACCTGAGCTCTGTCCAAATAAGGTGACTCTGCCAGGATCCCCTCCAAACGCATGGATGTTCCTCTGGACCCACTTCAGAGCTGCGATCTGGTCCAGGAAGCCATAGTTCCCTATGGAGGGAGGAATGGGATATATATATTTATTAAGTGTACACTTATTTCATGTATTTATTATATTTATTACTATATTATCAGCCCATCAGCGACTGACCTGAGGTGTTCTTCAGAGAACCTTCTCTCAGCACCTCCAGCGCCAGGAAGCCGAAGGCGTTGAGTCTGTAGTTGAAGCTGACGTAGACCACGTTGGTGTCGCCGGCGAGCTTCTCCGTGGGCGAGTAGCCGGGCTCGCCTCCACTGAGCATGTGCAGATGTCCCCCGTGGATCCAGACCACGACGGGCAGCCTGGCGTCGGGCTGCAGCGTGGGCGTCCACACGTTGACGAAGAGGCAGTCCTCCTGGCCCATCGGTCGCCCGGTGCTCGCCAGCGGGCGCACCTGAGGGCACACGCTGCCGAAGCGGCCGGCGTCCATCACCCCGCCCCCGCACGGCGGATCGGCCGGGGGGGCCCAGCGCAGGCCGCCGACCGGTGGAGCGGCGTAGCGCATGCCCTTAAAGGAGTACGCACCGTTTTTCTGAGGAAGAAGGATTCAAAAGTGACTTTAAATAAACCACAAATACAGAGGATACAGTGTGCAGGGGGAATGAGAGGGGGAAACACCAGAGCAGGGAGAATGAGAGGGGGAACACCAGAGCAGGAGGAATGAGAGGGGAAACGCCAGAGCAGGGGGAATGAGAGGGGAAACGCCAGAGCAGGGGAAGGAGGAATGAGAGCAGGGGGAATGAGGGGGAAACACCAGAGCAGGGGGAATGAGAGGGGGAAACGCCAGAGCAGGGGGAATGAGAGGGGGAAACACCAGAGCAGGGGAATGAGAGGGGGAAACACCAGAGCAGGGGGAATGAGAGGGGAAACACCAGAGCAGGGGGAATGAGAGGGGGAAACACCAGAGCAGGGGGGAATGAGGGGGAAACACCAGAGCAGGGGGAATGAGAGGGGGAAACACCAGAGCAGGGGGAGATGGGGGGAAACACCAGAGCAGGGGAATGAGAGGGGGAAACACCAGAGCAGGGGGAATGAGAGGGGGAAACACCAGAGCAGGGGGAATGAGAGGGGGAAACACCAGAGCAGGGGGAATGAGAGGGGGGAAACACCAGAGCAGGGGGAATGAGAGGGGAAACGCCAGAGCAGGGGGAATGAGAGGGGAAACGCCAGAGCAGGGGGAATGAGAGGGGAAACACCAGAGCAGGGGGAATGAGAGGGGGAAACACCAGAGCAGGGGGAATGAGAGGGGAAACACCAGAGCAGGGGGAATGAGAGGGGGAAACACCAGAGCAGGGGGAATGAGAGGGGGAACACCAGAGGGGGGAATGAGAGGGGGAAACACCAGAGCAGGGGGAATGAGAGGGGGAAACACCAGAGCAGGGGAATGAGAGGGGGAAACACCAGAGCAGGGGGAATGAGAGGGGGAAACACCAGAGCAGGGGGAATGAGAGGGGAAACACCAGAGCAGGGGGAATGAGAGGGGGAAACGCCAGAGCAGGGGGAATGAGAGGGGAAACACCAGAGCAGGGGGAATGAGAGGGGGAAACACCAGAGCAGGGGGAATGAGAGGAGGAAATGCCAGAGCAGGGGGAATGAGAGGGGGAAACACCAGAGCAGGGGGAATGAGAGGGGGAAACACCAGAGCAGGGGGAATGAGAGGGGGAAACACCAGAGCAGGGGGAATGAGAGGGGGACACCAAGGGGGAAACACCAGAGCAGGGGGAATGAGAGGGGGAAACACCAGAGCAGGGGGAATGAGAGGGGGAAACACCAGAGCAGGGGGAATGAGAGGGGGAAACACCAGAGCAGGGGGAATGAGAGGGGGAAACACCAGAGCAGGGGGAATGAGAGGGGGAAACACCAGAGCAGGGGGAATGAGAGGGGGGAAAGCACCAGAGCAGGGGGAATGAGAGGGGGAACACCAGAGCAGGGGGAATGAGAGGGGGAAACACCAGAGCAGGGGGAATGAGGGGGGAACACCAGAGCAGGGGGAATGAGGGGGAAACACCAGAGCAGGGGGAATGAGAGGGGGAACACCAGAGCAGGGGGAATGAGAGGGGGAACACCAGAGCAGGGGGAATGAGAGGGGGGAACACCAGAGCAGGGGGAATGAGAGGGGGAAACACCAGAGCAGGGGGAATGAGAGGGGGAAACACCAGAGCAGGGGGAATGAGAGGGGAAACACCAGAGCAGGGGGAATGAGAGGGGGAAACACCAGAGCAGGGGAATGAGAGGGGGGGAAATGCCCGAACAGGGGGAATGAGAGGGGAAACATAGCAGAAGATATTTGTTTTGAATTTAAAAATGTAGCAATGTGAATGCAGCCTAGATCAATTCAAATGAAAGCTGCAGCAGGTCCTAACTCACGTGTCGTCCCCTGAACGCACCGCAGTGCGTGGACACCTGGGCGCGGCCCGGAGGCAGCGTCTGGGCCACGTAGCCCAGGTAGGTGGCGAGGAGGAGCAGAGCGAACACCGCCAGGCAGATGAGGAAGATGCAGCGTCTGGACAGCACCAGCAGGGGGCTGATGTAGTGTCTGTGACGCAAGTACTGCACCTCCCCCCCCTCCTCCTCCTCCTGCACCAGGTAGCGGTACTCGGTGCTCTCCGGGACCTCGAACGCAACGTCATTCATATTCGCTCTGAGACACAAAACAGACAAACTCAAGTCAGTTCACCTCTAGTCTATATCCACTCAGTCCACTTCTGGGAAATTCCACCAGATGTCCGTCCCCGTCCTCTGTCTCTCTGTCGGCGTTCTAACCTGCGGCTGATTTCTTAGGACTCTGGTTACCTGGTCCTCAGGTCTCTGCAGGGTAAATCCAGACAGCTAGCTAGACTATCTGTCCAATCTGAGGACTATGGTTACCTGGTCCTGAGACTGCAAAATCCAGACAAACTAGCTCAGTTCTGTCCAATCTGAGGTCTATATCCTGGTCCTCAAGTCTCTGCAGGGTAAATCAGACCGCTAGACTATCTGTCCAATCTGAGGACTATGGTTACCTGGTCCTCAGATCTCTGCAGGGTAAATCCAGACAGCTAGCTAGACTATCTGTCCATTCTGAGGACTCTGGTTACCTGGTCCTCAGGTCTCTGCAGGGTAAATCCAGACCGCTAGCTAGACTATCTGTCCAATCTGAGGTCTATGGTTACC
>CM049371.1:38397519-38400019 GCA_026937815.1 Etheostoma perlongum
GAAAACCTGTCTGTGTGCACTCTATACAGTCCACATGGAGAGGGAGAGAGACTGGGGGGGCGTCCCGAGTGTCCCCCGTCATTCAGAAATATCAGAATCAGAAATACTTTGATCCCCGAAGGGAAATTCTGTGTTGCAGTTGCACAAATTGTATAAATATCAAGTATAAATATAAATAAAGTAGAAATATAAATAAAGTAGAAATATAAATAAAGAAACATAAGGAGCGGGCTCGCATTGCAAGACCCTCCTCCACAGCGCTGTGGAGGAGGGTCTTTCTAGTCCACACAGCATCCTGAGATGGGAGAAAAACCTCCTCTGGTTTATTGGTGTTTCTTTAAACCAATCACAATTGTCGTGGGGGGGGGGGGGGGCTAAGATTTACCCTACCTGGATTTACCCTGCAGAGACCTGAGGACCAGGTAACCATAGTCCTCAGATTGGACAGATAGTCTAGCTGGCTGTCTGGATTTACCCTGCAGAGATCTGAGGACCAGGTAACCATAGTCCTCAGATTGGACAGATAGTCTAGCTGGCTGTCTGGATTTACCCTGCAGAGATCTGAGGACCAGGTAACCATAGTCCTCAGATTGGACAGATAGTCTCGCTAGCTGTCTGGATTTACCCTGCAGAGATCTGAGGACCAGGTAACCATAGTCCTCAGATTGGACAGATAGTCTAGCTAGCTGTCTGGATTTACCCTGCAGAGACCTGAGGACCAGGTAACCATAGTCCTCAGATTGGACAGATAGTCTAGCTAGCTGTCTGGATTTACCCTGCAGAGATCTGAGGACCAGGTAACCATAGTCCTCAGATTGGACAGATAGTCTCGCTAGCTGTCTGGATTCACCCTGATCTGAGGACTATGGTTACCTGGGCCGCAGGTTAGAGCTCCAACACAGAGAAAGCAGAAATAACGGATACCTGGTCTTAATGAACGAATCGAACCAGGAAGTGGAAGGCCGTGGAAATAGACTATAGTGTGAATGACTAGACTAAAGGGTGCACAGCTGTCATGACAGTGTTTGTTGACTGTTAAATATGTTTTTTTCTCAAATAGGAAGTCAAATTTGTGCCAATTGGCATTTATCTGAACAGCAGCAGAGACACGTTGGCTCTTCTCCTCTCATAACCTGTTGTCAGCAGCAGCATTGGAGGACAGCGGGACACACAGAGAGCTTTCTGCTTGTTGAAGACTGTCCAAAACACTGACTGGTGGTGATGCTCATGGGCTGAGTAGAAATAATGAGAACATCTGGTCCAGTTATTTCCCCCAATTTACAAGTGAATGAGACGTGGCGGCCGCTCGGCTGTCGCTGCGCCCACCCAAGAAGCCGCTCTGAGCTGAGCTGCCCCCCCCCCCCGAGAATCTGCCATCACCACAGCAAATTAATGTTAATCATGTTTCATAAGAGACATGTGGTGTTGGGGAATCTGCTCTCTTATGAACGAGGTTGTCATGTCTGATATTAGTTTGGCAACACATACCCTTCAAAAAAGTGACGCATTATCAGTAGGTGATGACTCATCTTATAATAGCAGTGACACAGAGATAGGGACCTCGAGTTATATCTCCTCTAGCGTCATGTAACACGCTTGGTCGTCTCCTTTAGCGTCATGTAACACGCTTGGTTGTCTCCTTTAGCGTCATGTAACACGCTTGGTCGTCTCCTTTAGCGTCATGTAACACGCTTGGTCGTCTCCTTTAGCGTCATATAACACGCTTGGTCGTCTCCTTTAGCTTCATGTAACACGCTTGGTCGTCTCCTTTAGCGTCATATACGCTTGGTGTCTCCTTTGACACTTCACTTGGTTTGTCTCCTTTAGCGTCATATAACACGCTTGGTCGTCTCCTTTAGCGTCATGTAAAATGCTTGGTTGTCTCCTTTAGTGTCAAATAACACGCTTGGGTGTCTCCTTTAGCTTCATGTAACACGGTTGGTCGTCTCCTTTAGCGTCATATAACACGCTTGGTCGTCTCCTTTAGCGTCAAATAACATGCTTGGGTGTCTCCTTTAGCGTCATGTAACACGCTTTGGTAACACGCATGGTCTCCTTTAGCGTCATATAACACGCTTGGTCATCTCCTTTAGCGTCATATAACATGCTTGGTTGTCTCCTTTAGCGTCATGTAACACGCTTGGTCGTCTCCTTTAGCGTCATGGCCAAATAACAACACGTCTCCTTTAGCTTCATGGTTGGTCGTCTCCTTTAGTGTCATATAACACGCTTGGTTGTGTCCTTTAGCGTCAAATAACACGCTTGGTCGTCTCCTTTAGCGTCATGTAACACGCTTGGTCGTCTCCTTTAGCGTCATGTAACACGCTTGGTCGTCTCCTTTAGCGTCATGTAACACGCTTGGTCGTCTCCTTTAGCGTCATATAACACGCTTGGTTGTGTCCTTTAGCGTCAAATAACACGCTTGGTCGTCTCCTTTAGCGTCATATAACATGCTTGGTTGTCTCCTTTAGCGTCATATAACACGCTTGGTGTGTCTCCT
>CM049371.1:38405019-38407519 GCA_026937815.1 Etheostoma perlongum
TGCACAATGAAACCCTGTCTGTGTTCTTTCTCCTACATGTCTAACTCCGGCCTGCAATCTGCTCTCGATTGAGTCTTCGCATGTCTTTGGTGTCCCTGGACGGCGTGTCAGAGGTTGCCGTGTGTTTCCTGTCTCCGTGCATGTGTATCCTGTCCCCAGCCTGATAACAAAGGGGGGCGGCCGGCTGCATGAAGAGATAAGGAGCTGCAGGCGAAGGTTGCGACCAAGGAGCCAAATGTCAACCTGTCACAGAGCTTAATGGTCGCGGTGTGAGACAGAGCGGCCATGACATTTCATCACGGAGGGGGAGGGAGGGGGGGTGTCAGGGGGAGAATAAAAACTGTTCCTTAATCATCCCAATTTGGCTTTTCTAGCCCATCTGTGCAGAATACACAACCCTCTGTACTTAGACCCTCAATGTGTAAAACCTGTTTTGTTTTTTTAACCCTTTCCTTCTCAAAACCTGACGCCTACATTACAGTCTGGATCAACGGAAAGAACATTTCCCCCGATAAATGCCCCACAGGGCATGAAATTAAGCCCCGCCCACCTGACAAATCTGGGTGAATTTTACAATTGGGTAACGCTGTCAATCTACCTGCCACGTTGGCTGGTAGCCAATGAGAACTGAGGGATTCAGACACACACACACACACACACATACACATACACACAGTTTTCTCCGTATTTAAATGGGACTTTTCCTAATTAGCCAACAATATAGCAGTTGAACATTGAAAAAAAGAGTCAAAAGTGTTGAAAAAAGAGACAAAAACATAACTTTTTTCAATTTTCAATTTTGCCGGAAAGACGAGACGAGGGTTAAAACCAGCCAACAGCAGCATGAGATCTTCCTCTCATGCACAAGCAAACACGGAGACGTTAGGGGGGGGGGGCTTGACATGATCACACGTCTACCCCATGTCTGTCTCCTGGGGGGGGGTGCAGCCGTCTCCCGTCATCCTGGCAGAGGACGAAATGAACCTGAAGGCAACAGTGTTGACTTGAGATGGTCAGATTGTAGAATATTCTCGAAGAAGTTAATGAGAAATTGTGAAGTTTCTAATAACTTGATGTGACAGGAAATAAAAAAAGCAGAGATAGAGTCTGAGTGAAATTGGTTTTCTATAATTAAAACTCTGGATACACTGAATTAAAACGGACTCTGGTGGATCCTGTCCCAGATCTCTCTGATTAGGACTCATTCCGGGGGATTTGCACGGCGGTATGCCTGGAGATAAGAACGACTCGAAGACATGGTGATGGACTCAAACACAGTGCGTCTGGTGTCAAAGGACCAGGACCAGGAGGAGAAGAGGTGGGTGGGGGGAGGGGTGTGTGTGTGTGTGTGTGTGTGGGGGGGGGTAGGACAAGATTGCCTGTGGGGGGGCGGGTGTCCCACAGTTTAGGAGCAGCCACAGCGAAGACAATCCCCTTTAAACTCACGCTTAGTTTTCAGGAGCAGTTGATCAGCTGACCTGAGAGAACCCGTCCCCGTCCTCTGTCTCTGTGTTGGCGCTCTAACCTGCGGCTGATTTCTGAGGACTATGTTTACCTGGTCCTCAGATCTCTGCAGGGTAAATCCAGACAGCTAGCTAGACTATCTGTCCAATCTGAGGACTATGGTTACCTGGTCCTCAGATCTCTGCAGGGTAAATCCAGACAGCTAGCTAGACTATCTGTCCAATCTGAGGACTATGGTTACCTGGTCCTCAGATCTCTGCAGGGTAAATCCAGACAGCTAGCTAGACTATCTGTCCAATCTGAGGACTATGGTTACCTGGTCCTCAGGTCTCTGCAGGGTAAATCCAGACAGCTAGCTAGACTATCTGTCCAATCTGAGGACTCTGGTTACCTGGTCCTCAGATCTCTGCAGGGTAAATCCAGACAGCTAGCTAGACTATCTGTCCAATCTGAGGACTATGGTTACCTGGTCCTCAGATCTCTGCAGGGTAAATCCAGACAGCTAGCTAGACTATCTGTCCAATCTGAGGACTATGGTTACCTGGTCCTCAATATTCAAAAACCCTTCAATTTGTTTTCAAATGCTATAAAATTGAATAAGACGCCCCAAAATTAATGAAAGTAGAGATTTGTACTTGGCATGAGGACAACATGAGGGTAACAGGAGGACAACATGAGGACAACATGAGGACAACATGGGGACAACATGAGGACAACATGAAGACAACATGAGGACAACATGAGGGCAACCTGAGGACAACATGAAGACAACATGAGGACAACATGAGGACAACATGAGGGCAACCTGAGGACAACCTGAGGACAACATGAGGACAACATGAGGGCAACATGAGGACAACATGAGGACAGCATGAGGACTGCATGAGGACAGCATGAAGACAACATGAGGACAGCATGAGGGCAACATGGGGACAACATGAGGACAATATGAGGACAGCATGAGGGCAACATGGGGACAACATGAGGACAACATGAGGACAACATGAGGGCAACATGAGGACAACATGATCCAGGG